>CANTAL010000111.1:600000-934039 GCA_947650365.1 Chamaelirium japonicum
CAATGAGTAAGAATGGATCGTAAGAATGAAATAGAATGGATTGTACGAATGATTTAGAATGGATACATTCGTGCGAATGAATTAGAATGGATTGTGCGAATGAATTAGAATGGATCATACGAGTGAATTAGAATGGATCGTGTGAAAGAATTTGAATGGATTGTATGAATGAATTAGAATAGATTGTATGAATGAATTAGCATGGATCGTGCTAATGAATTAGAATGGATTGTGCGAATGAATTAGAATGGATCGTAAGAATGAATTAGAATGGATCGTACGATTGAACTAGAATGGATACATTCGTGCGAATGAATTAGAATGGATCGTACGAATGAATTAGAATGGATCGTACGAATGAATTAGAATGGATACATTCGTGCGAATGAATTAGAATGGATCGTACGAATGAATTAGAATGGATAGTGCGAATGAATTAGAATGGATCACACGAATGAATTAGAATGGATTCGTACGAATGAATTAGAATGGATACATTCGTGCGAATGAATTAGAATGGATCGTACCAATGAGTAAGAATGGATCGTACGAATAAAATAGAATGGATCGTAAGAATGAATCGTATGAATTAGAATGGATCGTACGAATGGATTAGAATGGATCGTACGAATGGATTAGAATGGATACATTCGAGCGAATGAATTAGAATGGATCGTACGGAATGAATTAGAATGGATTGTATGAATGAATTAGAATGGATCATACAAATTAATTAGAATGGATATATTCGTGCGAATGAATTAGAATGGCTGGTATGAATGAATTAGAATGGATCGTACGAATGAATTAGAATGGATCGTACGAATAAATTAGAATGGATCGTACGAATGAATTAGAATGGATCGTACGAATAAATTAGAATGGATACATTCGTCCGAATGAATTAGAATGGATCATACAAATGAGTAAGAATGGATCGTACGAATGAAATAGAATGGATTGTACGAATGATTTAGAATGGATCGTACGAATGAATTAGAATGGATCGTACGAATTATTTAGAATGGATACATTCGTGCGAATGAATTAGAATGGATTGTATGAATGAATTAGAATGGATCATACAAATGAATTAGAATGGATCGTATGAGTGAATTAGAATGGATACGAAGGAATTAGAATGGATCGTACGAATGAATTAGAATGGATCGTACGAAGGAATTAGAATGGATCGTACGAATGAATTAGAATAGATCGTACGAATGAATTAGAATAGATCGTACGAATGAATTAGAATGGATCGTACAAAGGAATTAGAATGGATCGTACGAATGAATTAGAATGGATCGTACGAATGAACTAGAATGGATACATTCGTGCGAATGAATTAGAATGGATCGTACGAATGAATTAGAATGGATCGTAAGAATGAATTAGAATGGATCTTACGAATGAATTAGAATGGATCGTACGAATGAATTAGAATGGATCGTACGAATGAATTAGAATGGATACATTCGTGCGAATGAATTAGAATGGATCGGACGAATGAATTAGAATGGATCTTACGAATGAATTAGAATCGTACGAATGAATTAGAATGGATCGTACGAATAAATTAGAATGGATACATTCGTCCGAATGAATTAGAATGGATCATACGAATGAGTAAGAATGGATCGTACGAATGTATTAGAATAGATTGTACGAATGAATTAGAATGGATTAGACGAATGAATTAGAATGGATCGTGTGAAAGAATTAGAATGGATTGTATAAATGAATTAGAATGGATCGTATGAATGAATTAGAATGGATCGTGCGAATGAATTCGAATGGATCGTACGAATTCATTCTAATTCATTCATACAATCCATTCTAATTCTTTCACACGATCCATTCTAATTCATTCGTATGATCCATTCTAATTCATTCGTACAATCTATTCTATTTCATTCGCACGATCAATTCTTACTCATTCGTATGATCCATTCTAATTCATTCGGACGAATGTATCCATTCTAATTTATTCGTATGATCCATTTTAATTCATTTGTACGATCCATTCTAATTCCTTCGTACGATCCATTCTAAATCATTCGTACGATCCATTCTAATTCATTCATACGATCCATTCTAATTCATTCGTACGATCCATTCTAATTCATTCGCACAAATGTATCCATTCTAATTCATTCGTACGAAGGAATTAGAATGGATGATACGAATAAATTAGAATGGATCGTACGAATGAATTAGAATGGATCTTACGAATGAATTAGAATGGATTATACGAATAAATTAGAATGGATCGTACGAATGAATTAGAATGGATATATTCGTGCAAATGAATTAGAATGGATCGTATGAATGTATTAGAATGGATCGTATGAGTGAATTAGAATGGATCGTACGAATGAATTAGAATGGATCGTATGAACGAATTAGAATGGTTACATTCGTGCGAATGAATTAGAATAGATCGTACGAATGAATTAGAATGGATCGTACGAATAAATTAGAATGGATCATGGGAATGAATTAGAATGGATCGTACGAATGAATTAGAATGGATCCACAGAATGAGTTAGAATGGATCATACGAATGATCCATTCTAATTCATTCATACGATCCATTCTAATTCATTTGCACGAATATATCCATTCTAATTCATTCGTACAATCCATTCTAATTCCTTCGTACGATCCGTTCTAATTCCTTCGTACGATCCATTCTAATTCCTTCGTACGATCCATTCTATTTCATTCGTATGATCCATTCTAATTCCTTCGTACGATCCATTCTAATTCCTTCGTATCCATTCTAATTCACTCATACGATCCATTCTAATTCATTCATATGATCTATTCTAATTCATTCATACAATCCATTCTAATTCTTTCACACGATCCATTCTAATTCATTCGTACGATCCATTCTAATTCATTCGCATAATCCATTCTATTTTATTCGTACGATCCATTCTATTTCATTCGTACGATCCATTCTTACTCATTGGTACGATCCACTCTAATTCATTCGCACGAATGTATCCATTCTAATTCATTCGTACGAATGAATTAGAATGGATCGTACGAATGAATTAGAATGGATCGTGCGAATGAATTAGAATGGATCGTACGAATGAATTAGAATGGATCGTACGAATGAACTAGAATGGATACATTCGTGCGAATGAATTAGAATGGATCATACGAATGAATTAGAATGGATCGTACGAATGAATTAGAATGGATCTTACGAATGAATTAGAATGGATCGTACGAATAAATTATAATGGATCGTATGAATGGTTTAGAATGGATACATTCATGCGAATGAATTAGAATGGATCGGACGAATGAATTAGAATGGATCGTACTAATGAATTAGAATGGATCAAATGAATGAATTAGAATGGTTACATTCATGCGAATGAATTAGAATGGATCGTACGAATGGATTAGAATGGATCGTACGAATGGATTAGAATGGATACATTCGTGCGAATGAATTAGAATGGATCATACGAATGAGTAAGAATGGATCGTACGAATGAAATAGAATGGATTGTACGAATGAATTAGAATGGATCGTGCGAATAAATTTGAATGGATCATACGAATGAATTAGAATGGATCGTGCTAATGAATTAGAATTGATCGTACGAATGAAATAGAATGGATTGTACGAATGATTTAGAATGGATCGTACGAATGAATTAGAATGGATCGTACGAATGATTTAGAATAGATACATTCGTGCAAATGAATTAGAATGGATCATACGAATGAGTAAGAATGGATCATACGAATGAAATAGAATGGATTGTACGAATGAATTAGAATGGATTCGTACAAATGAATTAGAATGGATACATTCGTGCGAATGAATTAGAATGGATCGTACCAATGAGTAAGAATGGATCGTACGAATGAAATAGAATGGATTGTGCGAATGAATTAGAATGGATCGTACGAATGAATTAGAATGGATAGTGTGAAAGAATTAGAATGGATTGTATGAATGAATTAGAATAGATCGTATGAATGAATTAGAATGGATCGTACAAATGAATCAGAATGGATCGTATGAATGAATTATAATGGATCGTACGAATGAATTAGAATGGATACATTCGTGCGAATGAATTAGAATGGATACATTCGTGCGAAAGAATTAGAATAGATCGTATGAATGAATTAGAATGGATCCTATGAATGAATTAGAATGGATCGTGCGAATGAATTAGAATGGATCGTACGAAAGAATTAGAATCGATTGTGCTAATGAATTAGAATTGATCGAACGAATGAATTAGCATGGATCGTGCTAATGAATTAGAATGGAACGTACGATTGAATTAGAATGGATCGTGTGAAAGAATTAGAATGGATTGTATGAATGAATTAGAATGAATTCGTACGATCGATTCGAATTCATTCGCACGATCCATTCTAATTCATTCATACGATCCATTCTAATTCATTCATATAATCCATTCTAATTCTTTCACACGATCCATTCTAATTCATTCGTAGGATCCATTCTAATTCATTCGTACAATCTATTCTATTTCATTCGTACGATCCATTCTTACTCATTCGTATGATCCATTCTAATTCATTCAGACGAATGTATGCATTATAATTTATTCGTACGATCCATTCTAATTCATTCGTACGATCCATTCTAATTCATTCGCTCGAATGTATCCATTCTAATCCATTCGTACGATCCATTCTAATCCATTCGTACGATCCATTCTAATTCATTCGTACGATCCCTTCTAATTCATTCGCTCGAATGTATCAATTCTAATCCATTCGTACGATCCATTCTAATCCATTCGTACGATCCATTCGTACGATCCATTCTAATTCATTCGTACGATCCATTCTAATTCATTCGCACGATCCATTCTAATCCATTCATAGGATCCATTCTAATTCATTCATTCGATCTATTCTAATTCTATCACACGAATGTATCCATTCTAATTCATTCGCACGAATGTATCCATTCTAATTCATTCGTACGATCCATTCTAATTCATTCGTACGATACATTCTAATTCATTCATACGATCTATTCTATTTCATTCATACAATCCATTCTAATTCTTTCACACGATCCATTCTAATTTATTCATATGATCCATTCTAATTCATTCGTATGATCCATTTTAATTCATTCGTACGATCCATTCTAATTCATTCGCTCGAATGTATCCATTCTAATCCATTCGTACGATCCATTCTAATTCATTCGCATGAATGTAACCATTCTAATTCATTCATACGATCAATTCTAATTCATTCGCACGATCCATTCTAATTCATTCGTACGATCCATTCTAATTCATTCGTACGATCCATTCTAATTCATTCATATGATCCATTCTAATTCATTCATACAATCCATTCTAATTCTTTCACACGATCCATTCTAATTCATTCGTACGATCCATTCTAATTCATTCGTACAATCCATTCTAATTCATTCGCATGAATGTATCCATTCTAATTCATTCATACGATCTATTCTAATTCATTCATACGATCCATTCTAATTCCTTCGTACGATCCATTCTAATTCATTCGTATGATCTATTCTAATTCATTCGTACGATCCATTCTAATTCATTCGTACGATCCATTCTAATTCATTCGTAAGATCCATTCTAATTCATTCGTACGATCCATTCTAATTCATTCGTATGATCCATTCTAATTCATTCGCACGAATGTATCCATTCTAGTTCATTCGTATGATCCATTCTAATTCATTCGTACGATCCATTCTAATCCATTCGTACGATCCATTCTAATTCATTCATACGATCCATTCTAATTCATTCATACAATCCATTCTAATTCTTTCACACGATCCATTCTAATTTATTCGTAGGATCCATTCTAATTCATTCGTACAATCTATTCTATTTCATTCGTACGATCCATTGTTACTCATTCGTATGATCCATTCTAATTCATTCGGACGAATGTATCCATTCTAATTTATTCGTACGATCCATTCTAATTCATTCGTACGATCCATTCTAATTCATTCGTACGATCCATTCTTACTCATTCGTATGATCCATTCTAATTCATTCGTACGATCCATTCTAATTCATTCGTACGATCGATTCTAATTAATTCGCACTATCCATTCTAATTCATTCGTACGATCCATTCTAATTTATTCGTACGATCCATTTTAATATATTCGTTCAAATATATCCATTCTAATTCATTCCGTACGATCCATTCTAATTCATTCGTACGATCCATTCTAATTCATTCATTTGATCCATTCTAATTCATTCGTCCGATCCATTCTAATTCATTCGTCCGATCCATTCTAATTCATTCGCACGAATGTATCCATTCTAATTCATTCGTACGATCCATTCTAATTCATTCGTACGATCCATTCTAATTCATTCGTAAGATCCATTCTAATTCATTCGTACGATCCATTCTAATTCATTCGTACGATCCATTCTAATTCATTCGCACGAATGTATCCATTCTAGTTCATTCGTACGATCCATTCTAATTCATTCGTACGATCCATTCTAATTCATTCGCACGATCCATTCTAATTCATTCGTATGATCCATTCTAATTCATTCACACGATCCATTCTAATTCATTCGCACGTCTGTATCCATTCTAATTCATTCATACGATCCATTCTACTTCATTCGTACTATCCGTTCTAATTCACTCATACGATCCATTCTAATTCATTCATACGATCCATTCTAATTCATTTGCACGAATATATCCATTCTAATTCATTCGTACGATCCATTCTAATTCCTTCGTACGATCCATTCTAATTCCTTCGTACGATCCATTCTATTTCATTCGTATGATCCATTCTAATTAATTCGTACGATCCATTCTAATTCATTCGTATGATCCATTCTAATTCATTCGTACGATCCATTCTTACTCATTCGTACGATCCATTCTAATTCATTCATACAATCCATTCTAATTCATTCCGTACGATCCATTCTAATTCATTCATACGATCTATTCTTTCATACAATCCATTCTAATTCTTTCGTGCGAATGAATTAGAATGGATACCTTTGTGCATATGAATTAGAATGGATCGTACGAATGAATTAGAATGGATCATATTAATCAATTAGAATGGATCGTACGAATGAATTAGAATGGATACATTCGTGCGAATGAATTAGAATGGATCGTGCGGATCAATTAGACTGGATCGTGCGAGTGAATAAGAATAGA
Source organism: Chamaelirium japonicum (assembly GCA_947650365.1). Taxonomy (NCBI): domain Eukaryota; kingdom Viridiplantae; phylum Streptophyta; class Magnoliopsida; order Liliales; family Melanthiaceae; genus Chamaelirium; species Chamaelirium japonicum. Next base: position 607,237 of record CANTAL010000111.1, read on the forward strand.
TCATACGAATGAATTAGAATCGATCGTACGAATTAATTAGAATGGATACATTCGTGCGAATGAATTAGAATAGATTGTATGAATAAATTAGAATGGATCGTACGAATGAATTAGAATGGATCATACGAATTAATTAGAATGGATCGTACGAATGAATTAGAATGGATCGTACGAATGAATTAGAATGGATCGTGCGAATGAATTAGAATGGATCGTACGAATGAATTAGACTGGATCGTATGAATGAATTAGAATGGATCGTACGAATGAATTAGAATGGATCGTGCGAATGAATTAGAATGGATCATACGAATGAATTAGAATGGATCGTGTGAATGAATTAGAATGGATCGTACGAATGAATTAGAATGGATCGTGCGAATGAATAAGAATGGATCATACGAATGAATTAGAATGGATACATTTGTACGAATGAATTAGAATGGATCGTACGAATGAATTAGAATGGATCGTCTGAATGAATTAGAATGGATAGTACGAATGAATTAGAATGGACCTTGCGAACGAATTAGAATGGATCGTACGAATGAATTAGAATGGATCGTACGAATGAATTAGAATGGATCTTACGAATGAATTAGAATGGATCGTACGAATGAATTAGAATGGTTAGTACGAATTAATTAGAATGGATATCGTACGATCCATTCTAATTCATTCGTATGATCTATTCTAATTAATTCATATGATCCATTCTAATTCATTCGTACGATCCATTCTAATTCATTTGCACGAATATATCCATTCTAATTCATTCGTACGATCCATTCTAATTCATTCGTACGATCCATTCTAATTCATATGCACAAAGGTATCCATTCTAATTTATTCGTACGATCCATTCTAATTCAGGATCGTACGAATGAATTAGAATGGATATATTCGTGCAAATGAATTAGAATGGATCGTATGAATGAATTAGAATGGATCGTATGAGTGAATTAGAACGGATAGTATGAATGAAGTAGAATGGATCATATGAATGAATTAGAATGGATACATTCGTGTGAATGAATTAGAATGGATCGTATGAATGAATTAGAATAGATTGTGCGAATAGATTAGAATGGATCGTACGAATGAATTAGAATGGATCCATTCTAATTCATTCGTACGAATGTATCCATTCTAATTCCTTCGTACGTCTAATTCATTCGTACGGTCCATTCTAATTCATTCGCACAATCCATTCTATTTCATTCGTACGATCCATTCTTACTCATTCGTATGATCCATAATGGATACATTCGTGCGAATGAATTAGAATGGATCATACGAATGAGTAAGAATGGATCATACGAATGAAATAGAATGGATTGTGCGAATGAATTAGAATGGATTCGTACGAATGAATTAGAATGGATTAGAATAGATCGTGTGAAAGAATTAGAATGGATCGTACGAATGAATTAGAATGGATCGTGCGAATGAATTAGAATGGATCGTACCAATGAATTAGAATGGATACATTTGTGCGAATGAATTAGAATGGATCGTATGAATGAATTAGAATGGATACATTCGTGCGAATGACTTAGAATGGATACATTCGTGCGAAAGAATTAGAATAGATCGTATGAATGAATTAGAATGGATCCTACGAATGAATTAGAATGGATCGTGCGAATAAATTAGAATGGATCGTACGAATGAATTAGAATGGTTCGTGCTAATGAATTAGAATTGATCGAACGAATGAATTAGCATGGATCGTGCTAATGAATTAGAATGGAACGTACGAATGAATTAGAATGGATCGTGTGAAAGAATTAGAATGGATTGTATGAATTAATTAGAATGAATTCGTACGATCCATTCGAATTCATTCGCACGATCCATTCTAATTCATTCATACGATCCATTCTAATTCATTCATGCAATCCATTCTAATTCTTTCACACGATCCATTCTAATTCATTCGTAGGATCCATTCTAATTCATTCGTACAATCTATTCTATTTCATTCGTACGATCCATTCTTATTCATTCGTATCATCCATTCTAATTCATTCGGACGAATGTATCCATTCTAATTTATTCGTACGATCCATTCTAATTCATTCGTACGATCCATTCAAATTCATTCGCTCGAATGTATCCATTCTAATCCATTCGTACGATCCATTCTAATCCATTCGTACGATCTATTCGTACGATCCATTCTAATTCATTCGTACGATCTATTCTAATTCATTCGTACGATCCATTCTAATTCATTCGCACGATCCATTCTAATTCATTCATAGGATCCATTCTAATTCATTCATACGATCTATTCTAATTCTTTCGCACGAATATATCCATTCTAATTCATTCACACGAATGTATCCATTCTAATTCATTCGTACGATCCATTCTAATTCATTCGTACAATCTATTCTAATTCATTCGTATGATCCATTCTAATTCATTCATACGATCTATTCTAATTCATTCATACAATCCATTCTAATTCTTTCACACGGTCCATTCTAATTCATTCATATGATCCATTCTAATTCATTCGTACGATCCATTCTAATTCATATGCACAAAGGTATCCATTCTAATCCATTCGTAGGATCCATTCTAATCCACTCGTACGATCCATTCTAATTCATTCGTACGATCCATTCTAATTCATTCGCTCGAATGTATCCATTATAATCCATTCGCACGATCCATTCGTACGATCCATTCTAATTCATTAGCACGATCCATTCTAATTCATTCACACGATCCATTCTAATTCATTCGTACGATCCATTCTAATTCATTCGCACAATCCATTCTATTTCATTCGTACGATCCATTCTTACTCATTTGTATGATCCATTCTAATTCATTCGCACGAATGTATCCATAATGGATCATACGAATGAGTAAGAATGGATCGTACGAATGAAATAGAATGGATTGTGCGAATGAATTAGAATGGACCGTACGAATGAATTAGAATGGATCGTACGAATGAATTAGAATGGATATATTTGAACGAATAAATTAGAATGGATCATACGAATGAATTAGAATGGATCGTACGAATGAATTAGAATGGATAGTGCGAATGAATTAGAATCGATCATACGAATGAATTAGAATGGAACGTACGAATGAATTAGAATGGATCATACGAATGAGTAAGAATGGATCGTACGAATGAATTAGAATAGATCGTACGAATGAATTAGAATGGATCGTACGAATAAATTAGAATGGATACATTCGTCCGAATGAATTAGAATGGATCATACGAATGAGTAAGAATGGATCGTACGAATGAAATAGAATAGATTATACGAATGAATTAGAATGGATCCTACGAATGAATTAGAATGGATCGTACGAATGAATTAGAATAGATCATATTAATGAATTAGAATGGATCGCACGAATAAATTAGAATGGATATATTCGTGCGAATAAATTAGAATGGATTGTATGAATGAATTAGAATGGATCGTACGAATGAATTAGAATGGATCGTACGAATGAATTAGAATAGATTGCACGAATGAATTAGAATGGATCGTACGAACGAATTAGAATGGATCGTACGAAGGAATTAGAATGGATCGTACGAATGAATTAGAATGGATCATACGAATGAATTAGAATGGATCGTACGAAGGAATTAGAATGGATCGTACGAATGAATTAGAATGGATCGTACGATTGAATTAGATTGGATCATATGAATGAGTAAGAATGGATCGTATGAATGTATTAGATTGGATCGTACGATCCATTCTAATTCATTCGCACGATCCATTCTAATTCATTCGTACGATCCATTCTAATTCATTCGCACGATCTGTTCTTATTCATTCACACAATACATTCTAATTCATTCGTACGATCCATTCTAATTCATTCGTATGATCCATTCTAATTAATTCGTATGATCCATTCTAATTCATTCGTACGATCCATTCTAATTCATTCATACAATCCATTCTAATTTATTCGCACGAATGTATCCATTCTAATTAATTCGTACGATCCATTCTAATTCATTCGTATGATCTATTCTTATTCATTCGCACGATCCAGTCTAATTGATTCGCACGATCCATTCTAATTCATTCGCACGAATGTATCCATTCTAATTCATTCGTATGATCCATTCTAATTCATTAATATAATCCATTCTAATTCATTCGTATGATCCATTCTAATTCATATGCACAAAGGTATCCATTCTAATCCATTCGTAGGATCCATTCTAATCCATTCGTACGATCCATTCTAATTTATTCGTACGATCCATTCTAATTCATTCGCTCGAATGTATCCATTCTAATCCATTTGTACGATCCATTCTAATCCATTCGTACGATCCATTCTAATTCATTCGCATGAATGTAACCATTCTAATTCATTCATTTGATCCATTCTAATTCATTCGTACGATCCATTCTAATTCATTCGTCCGATCCATTCTAATTCATTCACACGAATGTATCCATTCTAATTCATTCGTACGATCCATTCTAATTCATTCGTACGATCCATTCTAATTCATTCGCACGAATGTATCCATTCTAGTTCATTCGTATGATCCATTCTAATTCATTCGTACGATCCATTCTAATTCATTCGCACGATCCATTCTAATTCATTCGTACGATCAATTCTAATTCATTCGCACGAATGTATCCATTCTAATTCATTCGTACGATCCTGAATTAGAATGGATCGTACGAATGAATTAGAATGGATACCTTTGTGCATATGAATTAGAATGGATCGTACGAATGAATTAGAATGGATCATATTAATGAATTAGAATGGATCGTACGAATAAATTAGAATGGATACATTCGTGCGAATGAATTAGAATGGATCGTGCATGAATGTATCCATTCTAATTCATTCGTACGATCCATTCTAATTCATTAATATGATCCATTCTAATTCATTCGTACGATCCATTCTAATTCATATGCACAAAGGTATCCATTCTAATCTATTCGTAGGATCCATTCTAATCCATTCGTACGATCCATTCTAATTCATTCGTACGATCCATTCTAATTCATTCGCTCGAATGTATCCATTCTAATCCATTCGTACGATCCATTCTAATTCATTCGCATGAATGTAACCTCGTAGGATCCATTCTAATTCGTTCATATGATCCATTCTAATTCGTTCGTACGATCCATTCTAATTCGTTCGTACGATCCATTCTTATTCATTCCTACGATCGATTCTAATTCATTCGCTCGAATATATCCATTCTAATTCATTCGTTCGATCCATTCTAATTCATTCGCACGATCCATTCTAATTCATTCGTATGATCCATTCTAATTTATTCGTACGATCCATTCTAATTCATTCATACGATCCATTCTAATTCATTCGTACGATCCATTCTAATTCATTCGTACGATCCATTCTAATTCATTCGCACGAATGTATCCATTCTAGTTCATTCGTACGATCCATTCTAATTCATTCGTACGATCCATTCTAATTCATTCGCACGATCCATTCTAATTAATTCGTACGATCCATTCTAATTCATTCATACGATCCATTCTAATTCATTCGTACGATCCATTCTAATTCATTCGTACAATCTATTCTAATTCATTCGTACGAATGGATACATTCGTGTGAATGAATTAGAATGGATCGTACGAATGAGTAAGAATGGATCGTACGAATGAAATAGAATGGATTGCACGAATGAATTAGAATTGATCGTACGAATGAATTAGAATCGATCCTGTGAAAGAATTAGAATGGATTGTATGAATGAATTAGAATGGATCGTACGAAGGAATTAGAATGTATCATACGAATGAATTAGAATGGATCGTGCGAATGAATTAGAATGGATCGTACGAATGAATTAGAATGGATCGTGCTAATGAATTAGAATTGATCGAACGAATGAATTAGCATGGATCGTGCTAATGAATTAGAATGGAACGTACGAATGAATTAGAATGGATCGTGTGAAAGAATTAGAATGGATTGTATGAATGAATTAGAATGAATTTGTACGATCCATTCGAATTCATTCGCACGATCCATTCTAATTCATTCATACGATCCATTCTAATTCATTCATACAATCCATTCCAATTCTTTCACACGATCCATTCTAATTCATTTGTAGGATCCATTCTAATTCATTCGTACAATCTATTCTATTTCATTCGTACGATCCATTCTTACTCATTCGTATGATCCATTCGAATTCATTCGTATGATCCATTCTAATTCATTTGTACGATCCATTCTAATTCATTCGTACAATCCATTCTATTTCATTCGTAAGATCCATTCTTACTCATTCGTATGAACCATTCTAATTCATTCGCACGAATGTATCCATTCTAATTCATTCATACAATCCATTCTAATTCATTCCGTACGATCCATTCTAATTCATTCGTACGATCGTACGAATGAATTAGAATGGATCGTACGAATGAATTAGAATAGATTGTGCGAATGAATTAGAATAGATCGTACGAATGAATTAGAATGGATCGTACGAATGAATTAGAATGGATCATACGAATGAGTAAGAATGGATCGTACGAATGAATTAGAATGGATCGTACGAATAAATTAGAATGGATCATACGAATGAATTAGAATGGATCGTACGAATAAATTAGAATGGATACATTCGTCCGAATGAATTAGAATGGATCATACGAATGAGTAAGAATGGATCGTATGAATGAAATAGAATAGATTGTACGAATGAATTAGAATGGATCCTACGAATGAATTAGAATGGATCGTATGAATGAATTAGAATGGATTGTATGAATGAATTAGAATGGATCGTATGAATGAATTAGAATGGATCGTTCGATCAATTCTTATTCATTAGCACGATCCATTCTAATTCATTCGTACGATCCATTCTAATTCATTCGCACGATCCATTCTAATTCATTCATAGGATCCATTCTAATTCATTCATACGATCTATTCTAATTCTTTCGCACGAATGTATCCATTCTAATTCATTCGCACGAATGTATCCATTCTAATTCATTCGTACGATCCATTCTAATTCATTCGTACGATCCATTCGAATTCATTCGCACGATCCATTCTAATTCATTCATATGATCCATTCTAATTCATTCATACAATCCATTCTAATTCTTTCACACGATCCATTCTAATTCATTCGTACGATCCATTCTAATTCATTCGTACAATCCATTCTATTTCATTCGTACGATCCATTCTTACTCATTCATGTGATCCATTCTAATTCATTCGTATGATCCATTCTAATTCATTCGTACGATCCATTCTAATTCATTCGTACGATCCATTCTAATTCATTTGCACGAATGTATCCATTTTAGTTCATTCGTACGATCCATTCTAATTCATTCGTACGATCCATTCTAATTCATTCGCACGATCCATTCTAATTCATTTGTACGATCCATTCTAATTCATTCATACGATCCATTCTAATTCATTCGTACGATCCATTCTAATTCATTCGTACAATCTATTCTAATTCATTCGTACGAATGGATACATTCGTGTGAATGAATTAGAATGGATCGTACGAATGAGTAAGAATGGATCGTACGAATGAAATAGAATGGATTGCACGAATGAATTAGAATGGATCGTACGAATGAATTAGAATGGATCGTGTGAAAGAATTAGAATGGATTGTATGAATGAATTAGAATGGATCGTGCGAATGAATTAGAATGGATCGTACGAATGAAATAGAATGGATCGTACGAATGAACTATAATTGATCATACGAATTAATTAGAAAGGATCATACGAATTAATTTGAATGGATCGTACGAATGAATTAGAATGGATCGTACGAATGAATTAGAATGGATACATTCGTGCGAATGAATTAGAATGGATCGTACGAATGAATTAGAATGGATCGTACGAATGAATTAGAATGGATACATTTGTGCGAATGAATTAGAATGGATCGTACGAATGAATTAGAATGGATCGTATGAATGAAATAGAATGGATCGTACGAATGAATTAGAATGGATCGTGCGAATGAATTAGAATGGATCGTACGAATGAATTAGAATGGATCGTACGAATGAACTAGAATGGATACATTCGTGCGAATGAATTAGAATGGATCGTACGAATGAATTAGAATGGATCGTACAAATGAATTAGAATGGATCTTACGAATGAATTAGAATGGATCGTACAAATGAATTAGAATGGATACATTCGTGCGAATGAATTAGAATGGATCGGACGAATGAATTAGAATGGATCGTACGAATGAATTAGAATGGATCGTACGAATAAATTAGAATGGATACATTCGTCCGAATGAATTAGAATGGATCATACGAATGAGTAAGAATGGACCGTACGAATGAAATAGAATAGATTGTACGAATGAATTAGAATGGATCCTACGAATGAATTAGAATGGATCGTGTGAAAGAATTAGAATGGATTGTATGAATGAATTAGAATGGATCGTATGAATGAATTAGAATGGATCGTTTGAATGAATTCGAATGGATCGTACGAATTCATTCTATTTCATTCGTACGATCCATTCTAATTCATATGCACAAAGGTATCCATTCTAATTCATTCGTACGATCCATTCTAATTCAGGATCGTACGAATGAATTAGAATGGATACATTCGTGAGAATGAATTAGAATTGATCATACGAATGAGTAAGAATGGATCGGACGAATGAATTAGAATGGATCGTACGAATGAATTAGAATGGATCAAATGAATGAATTAGAATGGTTACATTCATGCGAATGAATTAAAATGGATCGTACGAATGTAGTAGAATGGATCGTATGAATGAATTAGAATGGATACATTCGTGCGAATGAATTAGAATGGATCGTATGAATGAATTAGAATAGATTGTGCGAATGAATTAGAATGGATCATACGAATGAATTAGAATGGATCGTATGAATGAATTAGAATGGATACATTCGTGCGAATGAATTAGAATGGATACATTCGTGCGAAAGAATTAGAATCGATCGTATAAATGAATTAGAATGGATCCTATGAATGAATTAGAATGGATCGTGCGAATGAATTAGAATGGATCGTACGAATGAATTAGAATGGATCGTGCTAATGAATTAGAATTGATCGAACGAATGAATTAGCATGGATCGTATGAATGAATTAGAATGGATCGTACGAATGAATTAGAATGGATCGTATGAATGAATTAGAATGGATCGTACGAATGAATTAGAATGGATCGTACGAATGAATTAGAATGGATCGTACGAATGAATTAGAATGGATCGTACGAATGAACTAGAATGGATACATTCGTGCGAATGAATTAGAATGGATCGTACGAATGAATTAGAATGGATCGTACGAATGAATTAAAATGGATCTTACGAATGAATTAGAATGGATCGTACGAATGAATTAGAATGGATCATACGAATGAATTAGAATGGATCTTACGAATGAATTAGAATGGATCGTACGAATAAATTAGAATGGATCGTATGAATGGTTTAGAATGGATACATTCGTGCGAATGAATTAGAATGGATCGGACGAATGAATTAGAATGGATCGTACGAATGAAATAGAATGGATCAAATGAATGAATTAGAATGGTTACATTCACGCGAATGAATTAGAATGGATCGTACGAATGGATTAGAATGGATCGTACGAATGGATTAGAATGGATACATTCGTGCGAATGAATTAGAATGGATCATACGAATGAGTAAGAATGGATCGTACGAATGAAATAGAATGGATTGTATGAATGAATTAGAATGGATCGTGCGAATGAATTTGAATGGATCGAATGAATGAATTAGAATGGATCGTACGAATGAATTAGAATGGATCGTACAAATGAATTAGAATGGATACATTCGTGCGAATGAATTAGAATGGATACATTCGTGCGAAAGAATTAGAATAGATCGTTTGAATGAATTAGAATGGATCCTATGAATGAATTAGAATGGATCGTGCGAATGAATTAGAATGGATCGTACGAATTAGAATGGATCGTACGAATGAATTAGAATGGATCGTATGAATGAATTAGAATGGATCGTACGAATGAATTAGAATGGATCATACGAATGAATTAGAATGGATCATACAATTGAGTAAGAATGGATCGTACGAATGAAATAGACTGGATTGTACGAATGAATTAGAATGGATCGTACGAATGAATTAGAATGGATCGTGTGAAAGAATTAGAATGGATTGTATGAATGAATTAGAATGGATCATATGAATGAATTAGAATGGATCGTGCGAATGAATTAGAATGGATCGTACGAATGAATTAGAATGGATCGTACGAATGAATTAGAATGGATCATACGAATAAGTAAGAATGGATCGTACGAATGAAATAGAATGGATTGTATGAATGAATTAGAATGGATACATTCGTGCGAATGAATTAGAATGGATAGTACGAATGAATTAGAATGGATCGTACGAATGAATTAGAATGTATCGTATGAAAGAATTAGAATGGATATATTCGTGCGAATGAATTAGAATGGATCGTACGAATGAATTAGACTGGATCGTACGAATGAATTTGAATGGATACATTTGTGCGAATGAATCTAAATGGATTGTATGAATGAATTACAATGGATCGTACGAATGAATTAGAATGGATCGTATGAATGAATTAGAATAGCTCATACGAATGAATTAGAATGAATCGTATGAATGAATTAGAATGGTTACATTCGTGCGAATGAATTAGAATAGATCGTACAAATGAATTAGAATGGATCGTACGAATAAATTAGAATGGATCGTGGGAATGAATTAGAATGGATCGTACAAATGAATTAGAATGGAGCCACCGAATGAGTTAGAATGGATCATACGAATGAATTAGAATGGATTGTACGAATGAATTAGAATGGATTGTGCGAATGAATTAGAATGGATCGTATGAATGAATAAGAATGGATCGTACGAATGAATTAGAATGGATCGTGCGAATGAATTAGCATGAATCATACGAATGTATTAGAATGGATCGTACGAATGAATTAGAATGAATCGTACGATCCATTCTAATTCATTCGTACGATCCATTCTAATTCATTCGCACGAATGTATCCATTCTAGTTCATTCGTACGATCCATTCTAGTTCATTCGTACGATCTATTCTAATTCATTCGTACGATCCATTCTAATTCATTCGTATGATCCATTCTAATTAATTCGTATGATCCATTCTAATTCATTCGTACGATCCATTCTAATTCATTCATACAATCCATTCTAATTCATTCGCACGAATGTATCCATTCTAATTAATTCGTACGATCCATTCTAATTCATTCGTATGATCCATTCTTATTCATTCGCACGATCCAGTCTAATGGATTCGCACGATCCATTCTAATTCATTCGCACGAATGTATCCATTCTAATTTATTCGTACGATCCATTCTAATTCATTAATATGATCCATTCTAATTCATTCGCACGATCCATTCTAATTCATTCGTACGATCCATTCTAATTCATTCGTACGATCCATTCTAATTCATTCGCACGATCCATTCTAATTCATTCGTACAATCTATTCTATTTCATTCGTACGATCCATTCTTACTCATTCGTATGATCTATTCTAATTCATTCGGACGAATGTATCCATTCTAATTTATTTGTACGATCCATTCTAATTCATTCATACGATCCATTCTTACTTATTCGTACGATCCATTCTAATTCCTTCGTACGATCCATTCTAATTCCTTCGTACGATCCATTCTAATTCATTCACACGATCAATTCTAATTCTTTCATACAATCCATTCTAATTCTTTCGTGCAAATGAATTAGAATGGATACCTTTGTGCATATGAATTAGAATGGATCATACGAATGAATTAGAATGGATCATATTAATGAATTAGAATGGATCGTACGAATGAATTAGAATGGATACATTCGTGCGAATGAATTAGAATGGATCGTGCGAATCAATTAGACTGTATCGTGCGAATGAATAAGAATAGATCATACGAATGAATTAGAATGGATCGTACGAATTAATTAGAATGGATACATTCGTGCGAATGAATTAGAATGGATTGTATGAATGAATTAGAATGGATCGTACGAATGAATTAGAATGGATCATACAAATTAATTAGAATGGATCATACGAATGAATTAGAATGGATCGTACGAATGAATTAGAATGGATCGTACGAATGAATTAGAATGGATCGTGCGAATGAATTAGAATGGATCGTATGAGTGAATTAGAACGGATAGTACGAATGAAGTAGAATGGATCATATGAATGAATTAGAATGGATACATTCGTGCGAATGAATTAGAATGGATCGTACGAATGAATTAGAATGGATCGTACGAATGAATTAGAATGGATCTTACGAATGAATTAGAATGGATCGTACGAATGAATTAGAATTGATACATTCGTGCGAATGAATTAGAATGGATCGGACGAATGAATTAGAATGAATCGTATGAATGAATTAGAATGGATCGTGCGAATGAATTCGAATGGATCGCATGATCCATTCGAATTGAATGGATCGTATGAATGAATTAGAATGGATCGTGCGAATGAATTAGAATAGATTGTATGAATGAATTAGAATAGATTGTACGAATGAATTAGAATGGATCGTACGAATGAATTAGAATGGATCGTACGAATGAATTAGAATGGATCGTACGAAGGAATTAGAATGGATCGTACGAATGAATTAGAATGGATCGTACGAATGAATTAGAATGGATCGTGCGAATGAATTAGAATGGATCATACGAATGAGTATGAATGGATCGTACGAATGAAATAGAATGGATTGTGCGAATGAATTAGAATGGATCGTACGAATGAAATAGAATGGATCGTGTGAAAGAGTTAGAATGGATTGTATGAATGAATTAGAATAGACCGTATGAATGAATTAGAATAGATCGTACGAATGAATTAGAATGGATCGTACGAATGAATTAGAATGGATCGTACGAATGAATTAGAATGGATACATTTGTGCGAATGAATTAGAATGGATACATTCGTGCGAAAGAATTAGAATAGATCGTATGAATGAATTAGAATGGATCCTATGAATGAATTAGAATGGATCGTGCGAATGAATTAGAATGGATCGTACGAATGAATTAGAATGGATCGTGCTAATGAATTAGAATTGATCGAACGAATGAATTAGCATGGATCGTGCTAATGAATTAGAATGGAACGTACGGATGAATTAGAATGGATCGGGTGAAACAATTAGAATGGATTGTATGAATAAATTAGAATGAATTCGTATGTTCCATTCGAATTCATTCGCACGATCCATTCTAATTCATTCATACGATCCATTCTAATTCATTCATACAATCCATTCTAATTCTTTCACACGATCCATTTTAATTCATTCGTAGGATCCATTCTAATTCATTCGTACAATCTATTCTATTTCATTCGTACGATCCATTCTTACTCATTCGTATGATCCATTCTAATTCATTCGGACGAATGTATCCATTCTAATTTATTCGTACGATCCATTCTAATTCATTCGTACGATCCATTCTAATTCCTTCGTACGATCCAATCTAATTCATTCGTACGATCCATTTTAATTCATTCATACGATCCATTCTAATTCATTCGTACGATCCATTCTAATTCATTCGCACAAATATATACATTCTAATTCATTCGTACGAAGGAATTAGAATGGATCGTACAAATGAATTAGAATGGATCGTACGAATGAATTAGAATGGATCTTATGAATGAATTAGAATGGATCGTACGAATGAATTAGAATGGATCGTACGAATGAATTAGAATGGATATATTCATGCAAATGAATTAGAATGGATCGTATGAATGTATTAGAATGGATCGTATGAGTGAATTAGAATGGATCGTACGAATGAATTAGAATGGATCGTATGAATGAATTAGAATGGTTACATTCGTGCGAATGAATTAGAATAGATCGTACGAATGAATTAGAATGGATCGTACGAATAAATTAGAATGGATCGTGGGAATGAATTAGAATGGATCGTACGAATGAATTAGAATGGATCCACCGAATGAGTTAGAATGGATCATACGAATGATCCATTCTAATTAATTCATACGATCCATTCTAATTCATTAGCACGAATATATCCATTCTAATTCATTCGTACGATCCATTCTAATTCCTTCGTACGATCCATTCTAATTCCTTCGTACGATCCATTCTAATTCCTTCGTACGATCCATTCTATTTCATTCGTATGATCCATTCTAATTCCTTCGTACGATCTATTCTAATTCCTTCGTATCCATTCTAATTCACTCATACGATCCATTCTAATTCATTCATACGATCTATTCTAATTCATTCATTCAATCCATTCTAATTCTTTCACACGATCCATTCTAATTCATTCGTACGATCCATTCTAATTCATTCGCACAATCCATTCTATTTCATTCGTACGATCCATTCTTACTCATTGGTACGATCCATTCTAATTCATTCGCATGAATGTATCCATTCTAATTCATTCGTACGAATGAATTAGAAAGGATCGTACGAATGAATTAGAATGGATCGTGCGAATGAATTAGAATGGATCGTACGAATGAATTAGAATGGATCGTACGAATGAACTAGAATGGATACATTCGTGCGAATGAATTAGAATGGATCGTACGAATGAATTAGAATGGATCTTACGAATGAATTAGAATGGATCGTACAAATAAATTAGAATGGATCGTATGAATGGTTTAGAATGGATACATTCGTACGATCCATTCTAATCCATTCGTACGATCCATTCTAATTCATTCGCATCAATGTAACCATTCTAATTCATTCATTTGATCCATTCTAATTCATTCGTACGATCCATTCTAATTCATTCGTACGATCCATTGTAATTCATTCATACAATCCATTTAGATTCATTCGCACAAATGTATCCATTCAAATTCATTCTTACGATCAAGTCTAATTCATTCGTACGATCCATTCTAATTCATTCGCACGAATATATCTATTCTAATTCATTCGTACGATCCATTCTAATTCATTCGTACGATCCATTCTAATTCATTCGCACCAATGTATCCATTCTAATTCATTCGTACAATCCATTCTATTTCATTCGTACGATCCATTCTTACTCATTCGTATGATCCATTCTAATTCATTCGTATGATCCATTCTAATTCATTCGTACGATCCATTCTAATTCATTCGTATGATCCATTCTAAATCATTCGCACGATCCATTCTAATTCTGTCATACGATCCATTCTAATTCATTCCTACAATCCATTCTAATTCATTCGCCCGATCCATTCTAATTCATTCATACGATCCATTCTATTCGAATGGATTATGCGATCCATTCGAATTCATTCGCACGATCCATTCTAATTCATTCATACGATCCATTCTAATTCATTCATACAATGCATTCTAATTCTTTCACACGATCCATTCTAATTCATTCGTACGATCCATTCTAATTCATTAATATGATCCATTCTAATTCATTCATATGATCCATTCTAATTCATATGCACAAAGGTATCCATTCTAATCCATTCGTAGGATCCATTCTAATCCATTCGTACGATCCATTCTAATTCATTCGTATGATCCATTCTAATTCATTCGCTCGAATGTATCCATTCTAATCCATTCGTACGATCCATTCTAATTCATTCGTACGATCCATTCTAATTCATTCGCATGAATGTAACCATTCTAATTCATTCATTTGATCCATTCTAATTCATTCGTACGATCCATTCTAATTCATTCGCACGATCCATTCTAATTCATTCATAGGATCCATTCTAATTCATTCGTACAATCCATTCTAATTCTTTCACACGATCCATTCTAATTCATTCGTACGATCCATTCTAATTCATTCATACAATCCATTCTAATTCATTCGTACGATCCATTCTAATTCATATGCACAAAGGTATCCATTCTAATCCATTCGTAGTATCCATTCTAATCCATTCGTACGATCCATTCTAATTCATTCGTATGATCCATTCTAATTCATTCGCTCGAATGTATCCATTCTAATCCATTCGTACGATCCATTCTAATCCATTCGTACGATCCATTCTAATTCATTCGCATGAATGTAACCATTCTAATTCATTCATTTGATCCATTCTAATTCATTCGTACGATCCATTCTAATTCATTCGTCCGATACATTCTAATTCATTCGCACGAATGTATCCATTCTAATTCATTCGTATGATCCATTCTAATTCATTCGTACGATCCATTCTAATTCATTCATAAGATCCATTCTAATTCATTCGTACGATCCATTCTAATTCATTCGTACGATCCATTCTAATTCATTCGCACGAATGTATCCATTCTAGTTCATTCGTACGATCCATTCTAATTCATTCGTACGATCCATTCTAATTCATTCGCACGATCCATTCTAATTCATTCGTACGATCAATTCTAATTCATTCGCACGAATGTATCCATTCTAATTTATTCATACGATCCATTCTAATTCATTCGTACGATCCATTCTAAATCATTCGTACGATCCATTCTAATTCATTCGTCCGATCCATTCTAATTCATTCGCAACAATGTATCCATTCTAGTTCATTCGTAGATCCATTCTATTTCATTCGTACGATCTATTCTTACTCATTCGTATGATCCATTCTAATTCATTCGAACGAATGTATCCATTCTAATTTATTCGTACGATCCATTCTAATTCATTCGTACGATCCATTCTAATTCATTCATACGATCCATTCTAATTCATTCGTACGATCCATTCTAATTCATTCGTCCGATCCATTCTAATTCATTCGCATGAATGTATACATTCTAATTCATTCGTACGATCTATTCTAATTCATTCGTACGATCCATTCTAATTCATTCGTAAGATCCATTCTAATTCATTCGTAAGATCCATTCTAATCATTCGTACGATCCATTCTAATTCATTCGCACGAATGTATCCATTCTAGTTCATTCGTACAATCCATTCTAATTCATTCGTACGATCCATTCTAATTCATTCGCACGATCCATTCTAATTCATTCGTACGATAATTTCTAATTCATTCGCATGAATGTATCCATTATAATTCATTCGTACGATCCATTCTAATTCATTCATACGATCTATTCTAATTCATTCATACAATCCATTCTAATTCTTTCACACGATCCATTCTAATTCATTCGTTGGATCCATTCTAATTCATTCGTACAATCAATTCTATTTCATTCGTACGATCCATTCTTACTCATTTGTATTATCCATTCTAATTCATTCGCACGAATGTATCCATTCTAATTCATTCGTACGAATCCATTCTAATTCATTCGTACAATCCATTCTATTTCATTCGTACGATCCATTCTTACTCATTCGTACGATCCATTCTAATTCATTCGTAAGATCCATTCTAATTCATTCGTACGATCCATTCTAATTCATTCGCACGATCCATTCTAATCCATTCATACAATCCATTCTAATTCATTCCGTACGATCCATTCTAATTCATTCGCTCGAATGTATCCATTCTAATCCATTCGTACGATCCATTCTAATCCATTCGTACGATCCATTCTAATTCATTCGCATGAATGTAACCATTCTAATTCATTCATTTGATCCATTCTAATTCATTCGTACTATCCATTCTAATTCATTAGCACGATCCATGCTAATTCATTCGTTCGATCAATTCTAATTCATTAGCACGATCCATTCTAATTCATTCGTACGATCCATTCTAATTCTTTCTCACGATCCATTCTAATTCATTCATAGGATCCATTCTAATTCATTCATACGATCTATTCTAATTCTTTCGCACGAATGTATCCAATCTAATTCATTCGCACGAATGTATCCATTCTAATTCATTCGTACGAATCCATTCTAATTCATTCGTGCAATCTATTCTATTTCATTCGTACGATCCATTCTAGTTCATTCGTACGATCCATTCTAATTCATTCGTACGATCCATTCTAATTCATTCGTATGATCCATTCTAATTAATTCGTATGATCCATTCTAATTCATTCATACGATCCATTCTAATTCATTCATACAATCCATTCTAATTCATTCGCACGAATGTATCCATTCTAATTAATTCGTACGATCCATTCTAATTCATTCGTATGATCCATTCTTATTCATTCGCACGATCCAGTCTAATGAATTCGCACGATCCATTCTAATTCATTCGCACGAATGTATCCTTTCTAATTCATTCATACGATCCATTCTAATTCATTCGTACGATCCATTCTAATTCATTCGCACAAATATATCCATTCTAATTCATTCGTACGATCAATTCTAATTCATTCGTAGGATCAGTTCTAATTCATTCACAAAATCTATTCTAATTCATTTATACGATCCATTCTAATTCATTCGCACGATCCATTCTAATTCATTCATACGATCCATTCTAATTCTTTCACAAGATCCATTCTAATTCATTCGTACGATCCATTCTAATTCATTCGCACGATCCATTCTAATTCATTCGTACAATCCATTCTAATTCATTCATACGATCCATTCTAATTCATTCGTACGATCCATTCTAATTCATTCGCACAAATGTATCCATTCTAATTAATTCGTACGATCCATTCTAATTCATTCGCACGATCCATTCTAATTCATTCGTACGATCCATTCTAATTCATTCGTATGATCCATTCTAATTTATTCGTATGATCCATTCTAATTCATTCGTACGATCCATTCTAATTCATTCATACAATCCATTCTAATTCATTCGCACGAATGTATCTATTCTAATTAATTCGTACGATCCATTCTAATTCATTCGTATGATCTATTCTTATTCATTCGCACGATCCAGTCTAATTGATTCGCACGATCCATTCTAATTCATTCGCACGAATGTATCCATTCTAATTCATTCGTACAATCCATTCTAATTCATTAATATGATCCATTCTAATTCATTCGTACGATCCATTCTAATTCATATGCACAAAGGTATCCATTCTAATTCATTCGCACGAAAGAATTAGAATGGATTGTATGAAAGAATTAGAATGGATTGTATGAATAAATTAGAATGGATCGTACGAATAAATTAGAATGGATCGTACGAATAAATTAGAATGGATACATTCGTCCGAATGAATTAGAATGGATCATACGAATGAGTAAGAATGGATCGTACGAATGAAATAGAATGGATTGTGCGAATGAATTAGAATGGACCGTACGAATGAATTAGAATTGATACATTCGTGCGAATGAATTAGAATGGATCAGACGAATGAATAAGAATGGATCGTACGAATGAATTAGAATGGATCGTACGAATGAATTAGAAAGGATCGTACAAATAAATTAGAATGGATACATTCGTCCGAATGAATTAGAATGGAGCATACGAATGAGTAAGAATTGATCATACGAATGAATTAGAATGGATCGTACGAATAAATTAGAATGGATACATTCGTCCGAATGAATTGAATGGATCATACGAATGAGTAAGAATGGATCCTACGAATGAATTAGAATGGATCTTGTGAAAGAATTAGAATGGATTGTATGAATGAATTAGAATGGATCGTGCGAATGAATTAGAATGGATCGTACGAATGAATTAGAATGGATACATTCGTGCGAATGATCTAGAATGGATCATAAGAATGAGTAAGAATGGATCGTACGAATGAAATAGAATGGATTATACAAATGAATTAGAATGGATACATTCGTGCGAATGAATTAGAATGGATCGTATGTACGAATGAATTAGAATGGATACATTCGTGCGAATGAATTAGAATGGATCGTACGAATAAATTAGAATGGATCGTGCGAATGAATTAGAATGGATCGTACGAATGAATTAGAATGGATCGTACGAATGAACTAGAATGGATACATTCGTGCGAATGAATTAGAATGGTTCGTACGAATGAATTAGAATGGATCGTACGTACGATCCATTTTAATGGATACATTTGTGCGAATGAATCTAAATGGATTGTATGAATAAATTACAATGGATCGTACGAAGGAATTAGAATGGATCATATGAATGAATTAGAATGGATCGTGCTAATGAATTAGAATTGATCGAACGAATTCATTCTAATTCATTCATACAATCCTTTCTAATTCTTTCACACGATCCATTCTAATTCATTCGTACGATCCATTCTTACTCATTGGTACGATCCATTCTAATTCATTCGCACGAATGTATCCATTCTAATTCATTCGTACGAATCCATTCTAATTCATTCGTACAATCTATTCTATTCCATTCTAATTCATTCATACGATCCATTCTTACTCATTCGTACGATCCATTCTAATTCATTCCTACGATCCATTCTATTCTAGTTCATTCGTACGATCCATTCTAATTCATTCGTACGATCCATTCTTATTCATTCTTACTCATTCGTATGATCCATTCTAATTCATTCGGACGAATGTATCCATTCTAATTTATTCGTACGATCCATTCTAATTCATTCGTACGATCCATTCTAATTCATTCGTACGATCCATTCTAATTCATTCATACGATCTATTCTAATTCATTCATTCGTACGATCCATTCTAATACATTCGTACGATTCATGCTAATTCATTCGCACGATCCATTCTAATTCATTCGTACGATCCATTCTTATTCATTCATACGATCCATTCTAATTCTTTCACACGATCCATTCTATTTCATTCGTACGATCCATTCTAATTCATTCGTACGATCTATTCTAATTCATTCGTAAGATCCATTCTAATTCATTCATACGATCCATTCTAATTCCTTCGTACGATCCATTCTAATTCATTCATACAATCCATTCTAATTCTTTCGTACGATCCATTCTAATTCATTCGCACGAATGTATCCATTCTAGTTCATTCGCACGATCTATTCTAATTCATTCATACAATCCATTCTAATTCTTTCACACGATCCATTCTTATTCATTCGTACGATCCATTCTAATTCATTCGCACAATCCATTCTAATTCATTCGTACGATCCATTCTTACTCATTCGTACGATCCATTCTAATTCATTCATACAATCCATTCTAATTCATTCCATACGATCCATTCTAATTCACTCATACGATCCATTCTTTTTTTTAATCAAAGCTAGGGGATTTTATTAGGGACCCCGCCCAACAAGAAACCAAATACATTTCAGACTTATACAAACAAGTCCACAAGTAAGAAACAAGAAAACAAAACCACAAGGAAAAGAGACAACTAGCCCCTGTACATACTCTCTGAAACTAAAATCAGACAACTCCCTGATGAATTCAACCAAACACAGCTATAGTCTGAAATTTCCCTTCAAAAATGCAGCCCAGATCAAAGCTAGTCTAATCCAGATACAGCCAAATAGAAGCTATAAAGTCCTCACAGCAATCTGAATTTTTCCTGCAAACACAGCCCTGATCAAGTCCATTATAATCCAGACAAAGCAAAACAGAAACTAAAAACTCCTCACAACAATCTGAAACAGAAATTCCTACACACTCTGCCCAAATCAGACCCAGTCTAAACCAAATACAGCAAATCAGCAGCATTAAGTCCTCCTGTCATAGTGTTTTTGCACTCTATCAGCTTCTATAGCAATTCTCAGATTACCCTTAAGCTCCATAGGATAAAGTTCAATGACATGATCAATATCTTGTCCCATTTTGGAGAGAATATCTGCTGGCTGATTACCTTCTCTCAAAATATGAGTTATTTGAAAAAATTTAAATCTTTCAGTTATCTTCTGAATGTATTGAACTTGCTGATAACATTTCCATGGGATAGTAAAAATGTTTTTAATGTAATTCACTGCTAAGAGTGAATCAGATTCAATCCATAAGTGAGAGATATTCAAATTCTCAGCATAAGACAGGCCTTGTTCTATAGCATCTAGTTCAACTATAGTAATTTGCTTATGCTTAGAAGGACCACAATAGCTCAGTATATCCAGGCCCTCAGAGTTCCTGAAGATCCCTCCAATAGAAGTAGTATTCTCCTTAGCAGCCCCATTTGTATTTAGCTTAATCCACTCAGCTGTAGGTTTCTCCCAAAACACTTTATTTGTATTTTTACTATAAGAAGAGAAGGAAAGACCCCATTTAGCTGCAGAAATCCTCACCTCATAACTGTCTTCATCAAACAGATTAATATCAGATAAGCGAGTGTGAATAATTCTGGTGATGATAGCAAGCAGAACTCTCTTATGTCTAGTTTCCTTTTCAAAAATTCTCTTATTTCTCTCCTCCCATAACAAATAAACCACACAGCCTAGTGCAATCCTTGCAATAGTAGCAATCAAACCATCTCCTTTGAACTTATTCTTCAGTCTTATAATCTCCTCTTTGATACCCCCAATTCTCCCAGCTTTAATTCCTACCCGAGCAAGAACTGATCTCCAAATCCAATTGGAGTAGGAACAAGTGAAAAAAATATGAGCATTACTCTCTCTATCCGACCAACAAAGAGAACGTAAGGAATGAACATTAATCCCTCTTTTCTGAAGATTATCACAAGTAAGTAGGGTATTTTGTGTAGATCTCCACAAACAAATTGCATGCCTTTCAATCCTATACTTATGCCAAATCCAATTATACTCAGCAATGAGAGGCAATTTAAGCCTGATAGCATCCCATGCAGATTTAAGAGAATAAATCCCATTACTAGAAGGCTTCCACACCACTAAATCTGGACTATCTGGATAAAGGATTACATGAGCACAAATATTATCATATAAATTCATCAGAGTGGCAGAATTAGGAGAAGGAAGAACCCAGCCATTACCATTCCTGAATTTGCTAACCATAAAATCAGTACCAAAGTCCATATCATAGGCATCCCTTTTACCATAGCTATCAATCAGTCTTCCATCTGAGTGCCAATTGTCCATCCAGAAATTAGTATTTTCACCATCCCCCACAATATTTTGAATGAAAGGCTTAATCTGGTCTCTGCAATTCAGAATACCTCTCCAAATGCCTGAAGCTCTAGGACTCTTTTTACAGTCCCAAATATTATTTTTCTTTAAATATTTCATTCTGATCCAGTTAGCCCATAGAGATTGATCATTTGAGCAAATTCTCCAAATATATTTAGCCAAAGCTGATGTATTCCAATCCCTTATATTTCTGAAACCCAGACCACCTTCTTTCTTGGGAAAACAAAGTTTTTTCCAAGCAATAGGAATCAACCTTTTTGAGTCACAATTACCTCCCCACAGAAATCTAGTAAAAAGTCTCTCAATTTCCTTGATAATAGAAATAGGGAATTCAAACACACCAGACCAATAAACTTGAATGGAGTTCAAAACTGATTTAATCAACTCAACTCTACCAGCAAAGGAGAGGAATTTCTTATTCCAAGAGCAGATTCTAGCTCTGATTTTATCTATTAGAGTTTGACAATCAGCTTGATTGAGACATTTAGAAATAAGAGGAAGTCCAAGATACTTAACAGGTAATTTACCTTCTCCAAAGCCAAGAATGGATAGAAAAATCTGTTTGTCCAAAACATTCTGGCTAAAGAAAATCTTCGATTTACTATGATTGATATCTAGACCTGATTGAGCAGAAAATGCCTTGAGAACTTCATTTAACCCTTCAGCTGTTTTGCTATCAGCCTTACAGAAAATAAGGAGATCATCTGCATAAGCAAGGTGAGAGATAGGGATACTACCTAAAGATGGTATTTCAATGAGCTGATTGTCCACTGCTTCCTTAAGCATACATAAGAGGACATTCATCACAATAGTGAAGAGATAAGGAGACAATGGATCACCTTGTCTAATACCTCTATGAGCCTGAAAATAGCCTGATGCTGCCTCATTAATTAACACTGAGAACCTGACAGTAGAAATACACCACTTAATCCAATTAATCCATTTTGAAGGAAAGTTCATTTGCTCCATTGTTTTCAAAATGAAGATATGATTCACTGAATCAAAGGCCTTTTTTAAGTCAATCTTAAGACACAAACGAGGTGCTCCTTCTGACAAATGAAATCTATTAAGAAGCTAATGAGCTAGCATCACTGCATCCTGAATATATCTGCCACTGATGAAAGCAAACTGATTTTCAGCAATTAAAGGAGCAAGAAATTGCTTAAGTCTGTTAGCAAGAATAGAAGAAATAATCTTATATGAGAAGTTGCACAAAGAAATTGGTCTACAACAAGCAAAACTGGTAATCCGATCCTCCTTAGGGATAAGTGCAATAAGAGTATGATTGAGGTAAGAGATTTTGTCTGGATGTTCATAGAAATGCTGAATCATATTGTAGATGTCTTCCTTAATAATGGGCCAATTTTTGACATAGAAAGCAGCTGAAAAACCATCAGCCCCTGGACTTTTGTCTACAGCTGAATTATTCACCACATGAAAAATTTCTTCCATGGTAAAAGGCTGACAAATTTTCTCACTATGATCATTTCCCAATTGAGCTAAACCATTACAGCTAAAAGGCTCACAGATATGACATAAAAAGAGCTTAGAAAAATATCTCACTCCTTCTTCCTTGATACCATTTGAATTCTCAATGAGTCTGCCATCTTTTGATAGAATGCTATATATCTTAGTAGCTGTTCTCCTGATCTGAATAGCATTATAAAAAAATTTTGAATTAGTATCACCTTTAGCAAGCCAATTAGCTTTAGCTTTAATTTTCAGCAAATCTGTATGCAAATCACACTCCTGCTTCAAAACAGAAAGAGCTTTCCTTTCTTCTAATACTAAATTGCAGTCCAATGGATTAAGACTAATCCTCTCTTGAATATTCTTCAGAGTTTTCCTTGCTTCCTCACATCTGATTAGAGTATGCCCAAAGGTATTTTTATTCCAAACTTTAAAAACAGCTTTCACCTTTTTAAGTTTAGAACAAAGTCTGTTAAAAGGATCCCCCATAATACTTTGATTCCAAGAATCTGAAACTAAAAGATTATAGGATTCATGAGCTTCCCAAATCTGTAAATATCTAAACGGAGAAGAACCATAAGTCCAGGAGGGATTCATAGTAATAATCATAGGCGTATGATCAGAAGAACCCTGATTATAGAATCTAGTAGTACAGTCTGGAAAACCGAACAGCCAATTATGATTGATAAGGGTTCTATCCAATTTGGCAGCAATCCTGTTAACTTCAGCTCTATTGTTCCAAGTGAGATGAGCACCATGAGAAATCATATCTTCAAGCTCGCACTCCTCCAAAACTTCATTAAATTGTTTAAGAATACTAAAAGGAATTTGATTACCTCCAATTTTTTCATGAGCAAATCTGACTATATTAAAATCACCTCCAACCAGCCAACTTCCAGAAATGCATTTATTAATGTCTCTTAAACTAGACCACAATCCATTCCTGTCAACAGCCAAATTGTGCCCATAGACAATGGTAAAAGAGAAATCTTTCTTCCCTTGAATCCACTTAGCAGCACAATGAATCACCTGATCTGAAATAACCTGAATTTGAATCTGAAATAAAGTCTGATCCCACATAATGATAATTCTACCAGCTTCATGCTTAGAATGATTAGAAAGGATATTCCAACATGGCTTAATAATATGATGAATGTTAGGAACATTATGAATCCTAACTTTGGTCTCCAGTAAAGCAATTATACCCAAATTATGCTTAGAAATAAGAGAGACAACATCTTGGCATCTATCAGCACTATTCAACCCTCTAGTATTCCAAATACCAATATTCATTGAGCTGTATTTTGGGCATTGAAAACACCCACTCCTAAGAACTTGGATCCAGGATCAATCTGCCTGATTCTTAAATCAGAATCTTGCGCATTCCCTGCTTCAGTATTCACCCTACAATCAGAATCAGTTTCCATACACTGTGACTGAGAATTTAAAGAGTCAAGAACTCTGATTCTAGCAGCCTTCCTATATGCTTGAATTTCAGTATGTGGTGCAGCCAGATTTGCTTGTTTAATAGCCAAAATATAATCAGCATTGGCCTTAGATCTCAGTCTTTCCTCTTTATTTTTGAGATTTTCTAATTCTGAACTCAAGTTCTGTTTCTGCATATTGTTGCATTTACTTTTTGAACAACCTTTTATTTTCTCAACAGAAGAATTACCTTGTTCTTTTTCCACATCAGAATTTTTCAGTTCTCTATCCCTTTCCTGGTTTGGCATACAAGAAGTATTCATATGATACTGAGTTTCATTCAATCCATCAGAAACCTGTTCTCCCTCAAAATTTTGTTCTATTCTGTTACTGTTCCCCCCAGAAATACTATCAGACACAATTGACTGAACATAATCTGAGTCCTTAGGATTATGAAAATAATCTCTTGACTGAAGAATAACTGAATCTTTAGGAATTTTCTCAATATGTGGATCAAATCTGTTACTTTTGTTCCCAGAAGAACCATCTGATTCTCTTGACTGAACATAAGCTGTGACATTAGAATAACGAATATCTTTAGCAATATCTTTCTCACTCTCTTTCACACTAATCCCTGCATTAGAAATTCTGGACTGAAGATGATTTGAGTCTTCAGAGAGCATTTCCAAAATGTCATATCTATTTGAAAGCTGTACTGACTGATTCTTAGCTGAATTTTTTTTTGGCATCCAAATCTTCTTATTGAGAACTTCCTTAGGCTTTACTTTCATATCCTTACAGTCTTTAGCTTCATGACCCAGAAGATAACAATTTGCACAAGAAGGAGGCTTCCATTCATATATAACTGGTTGATCAAACACATGAATTCCTTTGATAAAAATAGGAATAGAATCCACCAATTTTGACGATGCTGTAATCTCTATATTCAATCTAGCATAACTGGGTCTTTGTTTGGTTTTTGTAAGATCATCAATCTTAATAGGTTTTCCCAAAACACTTCCAATTTTACAAAAACTTTTCCAACCATAGAATTCAAAAGGCAAATGAGGCAATCTGACCCATATAGGAAAAGAATCGAACACTTTCTGATCAAGATTCATTCCTGATTTCCATTCCCATAGAAACAAAGGCCTTCCTTCAAAATCCCAAGGTCCATTTAACAAAACTCTATCAAAATCTGCACCTTCTGAGAATTTGAAAACAAGTAATCCATTATCCAGAGAGGACATTATGAAAGTACCTTTGCATCTCTAGGTTCTAAGCAAAAACATTTTAAGATTTTTGAAATAAGGTTTCTTCCCCATCAATTTGCCAATAAGACTGAATCTCCACTGTTTAATACCCTCATCCAAATCATCTTGTGATATATCAGCTCCCCTTCTGTCATCATCTAGAATCAATGGCGGCAAGAAACTGAGAGCAACCGGAGAAGAAACAGATTGAAACAAATCCTTCTAAGATGAATTACTATGATTCACAGACTTCTCCTTTACTTGATCTGATAGAGTTACATTCAAAGGACTATGAATAATAGGAACTTCCTCTACAATATCAGGAGGATTTAGAGACGGAGAGACCTGAGTTTCTTGATGTTGCTCGACCCTCAACTGACCAAGAACCGGGGCAACTATCTGATCAAGTTCAAAAGATAAATTCCTTACCTTCAAAAAGTCCAAGATGTTGCTTTCTTCATAAGAAGGGATCACAGGGATGAACATAGATGAAGGAAGAGGCAGCTCCTTTGATCTAGAAGAGACTTCTTGCTTTGAAATTTCATTTTCCCTCGAGTCTGAACTGTCCGACTCTCCACCATTAGCCAAAGGGATAAGAATTGAGGAAGAAAGAGACAGTTCCTTTGATCTAGAATAAGCTTCTTGATTTGAACTTCTATTCTCCCGCGAGTCACCTCTATTCCCTGTGAATAAAACCTTATCTTCTTGAATATGTATCTCAGCCTTCTCCCCACGATCAGGACCATTAAAAGCTTTCTCCAATTGAGAAAGCAAATCCTTCTTCACCAAAGAATCAAAGCAATTATACTCTGACGATAGAGTAATTGGAGGAACAAGGCTTGAGGATTGAGACTGATTTTTCAACAAAAGAGAGTCAGCTAATTTAGAAATTTCATTTTCCCGTGCTTCTTCTCCATCTTTAGCAATATCCAATTTCTTCCATGAATCAGAAGAATGAATCACAACAACCTCTTCAGCTTGATCTGATCTAGTTTGAGACAGCAGACTAACACTAACAGGAATTTCTATTACAGGATCAGTAGAATCTTGAATTACCTTCTTATCAAATGAGCCAAGAACAGGGCCAAAATGGTTTCTATTAATCTGAGAAGACAAAAACCTTTCATCCAGATTAACATTTCCAAACCTTGAAGAAGATGAAGAAGATGAAGGAATTAAAATTAATGAAGAATTCAGCTCCTTTGATCGAGATGTTTCTTCTAACTCTGAAAGCTCCTTTCCCTCCAAATCGCCTCTTTTCCCCACACCTACCCGGCTCTCCATTTCCCTCATTCTGTACGATCCATTCTAATTCATTCATACGATCTATTCAAATTCTTTCGCACGAATGTATCCATTCTAATTCATTCGCACGAATGTATCCATTCTAATTCATTCGTACGATCCATTCTAATTCATTCGCACGATCCAGTCAAATTCATTCGTACGATCAATTCTAATTCATTCGCACGAATGTATCCATTCTAATTCATTCGTATGATCCATTCTAATTCATTCATAGGATCCATTCTAATTCATTCATACAATCCATTCTAATTTATTCGCTCGAATGTATCCATTCTAATCCATTCGTACGATCCATTCTAATCCATTCGTACGATCCATTCTTATTCATTCGCATGAATATAACCATTCTAATTCATTCATACGATCCATTCTAATTCATTCGTACGATCCATTCTAATTCATTCGTACGATCCATTCTAATTCATTCGCACGAATGTATCCATTCTAGTTCATTCGTACGATCCATTCTAATTCATTCGTACGATCCATTCTAATTCATTCATACAATCCATTCTAATTCTTTCACACGATCCATTCTAATTCATTCGTAGGATCCATTCTAATTCATTCGTACAATCCATTCTAATTCATTCGTATGATCCATTCTAATTCATTCGTACGATCCATTCTAATTCATTCGTAAGATCCATTCTAATTCATTCGTACGATCCATTCTAATTCATTCATACGATCCATTCTAATTCATTCGCACGAATGTATCCATTCTAGTTCATTCGTACGATCCATTCTAATTCATTCATACGATCCATTCTAATTCATTCGCACGATCCATTCTAATTCATTCGTACAATCCATTCTATTTCATTTGTACGATCGATTCTTACTCATTCGTATGATCCATTATGGATACATTCATGCGAATGAATTAGAATGGATCATACGAATGAGTAAGAATGGATCGTACGAATGAAATAGAATGGATTGTGCGAATGAATTAGAATGGATCGTAGAATGGATCAGAATAGATCGTGTGAAAGAATTAGAAAGGATCGTATGAATGAATTAGAATGGATCGTGCGAATGAATTCGAATGGATCGTACGAATTCATTCTAATTCATTCATACAATCCATTCTAATTCTTTCACACGATCTATTCTGATCCATTCTACGATCCATTCTAATTCATTCGCACAATCCATTCTATTTCATTCGTACGATCCATTCTTACTCATTCGTATGATCCATTCTAATTCATTCGCACGAATGTATCCATAATGGATCATACGAATGAGTAAGAATGGATCGTACAAATGAATTAGAATGGATCGTACGAATGAACTAGAATGGATCGTACGAATGAAATAGAATAGATTGTATGAATGAATTAGAATGGATTCGTACGAATGAATTAGAATGGATACATTCGTGCGAATGAATTAGAATGGATACATTTGTGCGAAAGAATTAGAATAGATCGTATGAATGAATTAGAATGGATCCTATGAATGAATTAGAATGGATCGTGCGAACGAATTAGAATGGATCGTACGAATGAATTAGAATAGATCGTACGAATGAATTAGAATAGATCGTACGAAGGAATTAGAATGGATCGTACGAATGAATTAGAATGGATATATTCATGCAAATGAATTAGAATGGATCGTGCGAATGAATTAGAATGGATCGTACGAATGAATTAGAATGGATCGTACGAATGAATTAGAATGGATCTTACGAATGAATTAGAATGGATCGTACGAATGAATTAAAATGGATCGTACGAATGAATTAGAATGGATACATTCGTGCGAATGAATTAGAATGGATCGGACGAATAAATTAGAATGGATCGTACGAATGAATTAGAATGGATCAAATGAATGAATTAGAATGGTTACATTCATGCGAATGAATTAGAATGGATCGTACGAATGAATTAGAATGGATCATATGAATGAATTAGAATGGATCGTATGAATGAATTAGAATGGATCAAATTAATGAATTAGAATGGTTACATTCATGCGAATGAATTAGAATGGATCATACGAATGGATTAGAATGGATCGTACGAATGGATTAGAATGGATAGATTCGAGCGTACGATCCATTCTAATTCATTCGTCCGATCCATTCTAATTCATTCGCACGAATGTATCCATTCAAATTCATCCGTACGATCCATTCTAATTCATTCGTACGATCCATTCTAATTCATTCGTAAGATCCATTCTAATTCATTCGTACGATCCATTCTAATTCATTCGCACGAATGTATCCATTCTAGTTCATTCGTACGATCCATTCTAATTCATTCGTACGATCCATTCTAATTCATTCGCACGATCCATTCTAATTCATTAATACGATCCATTCTAATTCATTCGTACGATCCATTCTAATTCATTCGCACAAATGTATCCATTCTAATTCATTCGTACGATCCATTCTAATTCATTCGCACGATCCATTCTAATTCATTCCCACGATCCATTCTAATTCATTCGCACGATCCATTCTAATTCATTTGTACGATCCATTCTAATTCTTTCCCACGATCCATTCTAATTCATTCGTATGATCTATTCTAATTCATTCGTACGATCCATTCTAATTCATTCATACGATCCATTCTAATTCATTCGTACGATCCATTCTAATTCATTCACACAAATATATCCATTCTAATTCATTCATACGATCCATTCTAATTCATTCGCACGATCCATTCTAATTCATTCGTACGATCCATTCTAATTCATTCGTACGATCCATTCTAATTTATTCGTATGATCCATTCTAATTAATTCATACGATCCATTCTAATTCATTCGCACGAATGTATCCATTCTAATTCATTCGTACAATCCATTCTATTTCATTCGTACGATCCATTCTTACTCATTCGTATGATCCATTCTAATACATTCGTACGATTCATGCTAATTCATTCGCATGATCCATTCTAATTCATTCGTACGATCCATTCTTATTCATTCATACGATCCATTCTAATTCATTCGCACAATCCATTCTAATCCATTCTAATCCATTCTAATTCATTTGTAAGATCCATTCTAATTCATTCATACGATCTATTCTAATTCATTCATACAATCCATTCTAATTCTTTCACACGATCCATTCTAATTCATTCGTACGATCCATTCTAAATCATTCGTGCAATCCATTCTATTTCATTCGTACGATCAATTCTAATTCATTAGAATGGATCGTACGAATGAATTAGAATGGATCATATTAATGAATTAGAATGGATCGTACGAATGAATTAGAATGGATCGTACGAACGAATTAGAATGGATCGTACGAAGGAATTAGAATGGATCGTACGAAGGAATTAAAATGGATATATTCGTGCAAATGAATTAGAATGGATCGTATGAATGAATTAGAATGGATCGTACGAATGAATTAGAATGGATATATTCGTTCAAATGAATTAGAATGGATCGTATGAATGTATTAGAATGGATCGTATGAGTGAATTAGAATGGATCGTACAAATGAATTAGAATGGATCGTACGAATGAATTACAATGGATCGTGTGAAAGAATTAGAATGGATTGTATGAATGAATTAGAATAGATTGTATGAATGAATTAGAATGGATCGTACGAATGAATTAGAATGGATCGTACGAATGAATTTGAATGGATACATTTGTGCGAATGAATCTAAATGGATTGTATGAATGAATTACAATGGATCGTACGAATGAATTAGAATGGATCGTACGAATGAATTAGAATAGCTCATACGAATGAATTAGAACGAATCGTATGAATGAATTAGAATGGTTACATTCGTGCGAATGAATTAGAATAGATCGTACGAATGAATTAGAATGGATCGTACGAATAAATTAGAATGGATCGTGGGAATGAATTAGAATGGATCGTACGAATGAATTAGAATGGATCCACCGAATGAGTTAGAATGGATCATACGAATGAATTAGAATGGATTGTACGAATGAATTAGAATGGATTGTGCGAATGAATTAGAATGGATCGTATGAATGAATAAGAATGGATCGTACGAATGAATTAGAATGGATCGTGCGAATGAATTAGCAAGAATCGTACGAATGTATTAGAATGGATCGTACGAATGAATTAGAATGAATCGTACGATCCATTCTAATTCAATCGTCCGATCCATTCTAATTCATTCGCATGAATGTATCCATTCTAATTCATTCGTACAATCAATTCTATTTCATTCGTACGATCCATTCTTACTCATTCGTATGATCCATTCTAATTCATTCGTACGATCCATTCTAATTCATTCATACGATCCATTCTAATTCATTCATACGATCTGTTGGGGGTAGCAGAAATCTGCCCTGGAGTTCGCCCCCCCCCATGCTCACCAAATCACCTTGACAGGGAGCGAGATCCACATTGGGCTGAAGGGGCCTAGGCCAAGGGCACTCATAGGAGCTCGCCTAAGCTCGCTGGAGCTTGCCTGAGCTCGCCTGAGCTCGCCTAAGCTCGCTGGAGCTCGCCTGAGCTCGCCAAGCCCACGCGAGAACTCGCTTGCAGTGGTAGCGGGAGTTAGACCGTCATGCATAACAAAGACATCGGCATCGCAAACGCCCCTAGCTCATGCAGGAGCTCGCCCAAGATCGCGCAGGAGCTCGCCCAAGTTCGCCCTTGCCTGTGGATCTCATAGACCCCAGGAATCCAAGGGGTGGGGAACTCGCCCAAGAGCTCGCCTTCCCCCCCCCCCCCCCCCATGCTAACCAAGTCACCTTGACAAGGAGCGAGCTCCACATTGGGCCGAAGGTGGCTTAGGCAAAGAGCTCACTCAGGAGCTCGCCCAAGCTCGCTCAGGAGCTCGTCCAAGCTCGCTCAGGAGCTCGCCCAAGCTCGCTCAGGAGCTCGATCAAGCTCGCTTAGGAGCTCGCTCAGGAGCTCGCCCAAGCTCGCTAGAACTCACCAGTTTATCGAAGAGGTCGCTCCCGCGAGGTCCGACTCTTGATAGATATGGAACAGAAGGCGGAGCCATGGAGGGCATGCCCGCCCTGGCTTCCCACCAGAGGTCGCCCACAGAGCACGAAGATCTCTCAGGCTTGAACATTCCAGGACAGCCACCTAGCAGCGACAAGAAAGATGCTCTCCCCCACTCAAACCGCCTGGCAGGCTTGACGACAGAATGTCAGGGTGTGAGTACCAAGGACTGTCAGAGACCCACGCGAGCCGGATCGTGGGGGTCTAGAAGGCCCTGGAAGAATCTCCACGCGTCGGGCCACGGTAGGCCGCCGATTGCTATAAATGCTCACCCCCAGGCTCCATAGTACAGGTTCAAAATCCTATTCCCTTCCACTTTGGTCCACTAAAGCTCGCCGTTGTGCAATCGAGACTGACTTGAGCGTCGGACGGTCTGCGCTCCTAAGGGAGCCAGCCGTATTAACGCTTTCTCTTTGTCTTGCAGGCAGCCCGCCCGGACCAGCGAAAAAAATCCCCTGAACATTTTGGCGCCGTCTGTGGGATCTTTCGACTGGTTCCGGCGAGAACGCCCACGACTACGCGGTTGAGCGCCGTCGGCTCTCGTAACCCCCAAAGCTCTCGTAACCCCCAAAGATGGCTCCGGCGACAAGGGGGCGCAGGCGACCAAGGACCCGTGCGAGATCTGCGCGCATCGAACCTCCTGTTGAGACCCCTCAGCCCCAGGTCCCGCTCAGTGACCAGCTCTTGTTGGAGATGTTGGCCACCCAGCGGGCCATGATGGAGGAACTGACGTGATTGCGTCAGGCTCCGGTGGCCAGCCGACGGTCTGGGCCGGCGAAGACGGCGTCTCCAGTGCGACCACCGGCGTCAACATCGTATCCGCCCACGACCGTTCCGGCGCGGTAGGTTTCCCGTCAGGAACCCCCGGTCGAGAGAGCGGCCGTGCGCGGGGTGCCAGAAACCCCGCTTACGAGGCTGCAGAAGCTGGTAACCCAACGGTCTAGCAACCAGGCGACCTCGCGGGCGACCATCCCTCGCCGCCGTAGCCGGAGCGTCGATTCTAACGAGTCAGAGGCGAGATCTCTAGAGCGAGATCGCGACCCGTGCCATCGGCGACGTGGGAAAGAGCCCGCGGTGGCTACGCCTTCCGAAGCTCGAGAGGCAACGGCCTCCCATAGACCAACCGCCACGCTGAAGGAATCCGCGGGCGAACAGCGAGGAGCCCGCCGAGCGATGGCCCCCGAGGGTCACCGCGGGGCAGATCCGAACCTCCCTCGAGGGAGTGTGCTCGACCGCCTAGGACCTGCGCAGCAGCCTCTGGGAGTTCTCCCCGGGCACTGGCAGCGACCTAACGCGACGGTAGACCTGCTGGAGGACCTCACCGCCCACGGGGGTAGCTCGCCCTTCACAAGCGAGGTGCACCAAGGAGGGTTCCCTCACCACTGGACCCCGCCTAAGTTTGTACTATTCGATGGATCGCAAGATCCAGTCGACCACCTATTGGCTTACCGGAAGCTGTTATTCTTCCGGGACCAAGATCATGTTTTGTGCCGGGCTTTCCCGAGCAGCTTGACGGGCTCGGCGTTAAATTGGTTCCACAAGTTGCCGTCGGGAACCATTCCAGACTTCCCAACTCTCTCCAGGCTGTTTCTGGAGCAGTACCGGTGCAACAGACAGCCCCCTAAGAGGATCGAGTCCCTCTTCACTTTGTCCATGGGAGCCCACGAAACTCTTTGAAGCTTCGCGACGCGCTTCTGAAGCGCCTACCTCGCTCTGGAGGACGCTGTCGGCCAAGATCGCACAACGGTGAGCGCGTTCCGGAACGCCCTCCCCGAGGGGAGCAAGCTTTATGACGCCCTGGTAATCAAGGATCCCCGCACGATCGTCGAGCTATTCGCTCTTGTCCAGCAGCACATTAAGCTTAAAGATGCGGTGTTAGATCGGAAGGGAAAGGCAGTCGAGCAGCGACCTCCTCCGGCTCAGCGACCTCTCGTCGTTAAGGCCGTGGAGAGGCGGGAGGCGCCACAGGTGGCACCTTTGCCCGGACCGCCCGCAGCTCCTGCCGTACAGCTCGCGGAAGGCCCCCCGGTGGTCGCTGGAAGGCCGGCGAACTGGCGCCTGCCTCCGGGACCCGGGGAGCGGGATTTCACTGTGTTGACCCACTCGCCAGGGCAAATCTTCCACCAGATTCGGAACGAACCTTTCTTTCAGTATCCACCCCCCCTGCAGGTCGGGGAGCCCGGCTCAACCGACAATTCACGGCGTTGCGCCTTTCATCGCAGCCCCGGGCATCACACCAACAGATGCCGGGCTCTGAAGAACCACCTCGAGGACTTGGTCACCCAGGGCCATTTGAATCAGTTTATTTTGCCTCCAAGGAGGTTCGAGGTGATACCGGCACGGGCTCCTCGGGAGGGAGATCGCCCGGGGCGCCTGAACGGCTCAACGGGCGCCTGAACGGCCCAAGATCCAGCAACGAGGTGCGGCGACAAGTGAGAGAGATGGAGCGGGCTCAGAAGGTATTCTCCGTTTCTCTGACCCCTGTATTGCTCCAAACCCCAAGGGTGGAAGCTCGAGACTTTATTTGGTTCTCGAAGGAGGACATGGCCGGGGTCGTTACCCCCCACAATGACCCCCTCGTCATAAGCCTTATGATGGCTAACATCGAAGTAAGGCGGGTCCTGATTGACCCGGGAAGTGCAGTAGACGTCCTGTTCTGGTCGGCCTTCCAGCGAATGGGACTGAGACAAATCGATTTGTCTCCCTCAACGGGCTCGCTCACCGGTTTCACTGGTGAGGTCGCTAAGGTGGTAGGGGAGATAACCCTCACCGTAACGGCGGGCCCAGAGGTACGACAAGTCCGCTTCGCGTTGGTGGATGGGTAGTCCACTGTCAATGCCATCCTAGGGCGACCTTGGTTGAGGCAGATGAAAGCGGTGTCCTCGCCTAATCATCAGGCCCTCAAGTTTCCCACCGACAGAGGGGTCATGGTGATTCGAGGAGATCAGGTCGCTGCAACCAGGTGTGAGCAGGACGTCTTTCACCTTGCAGACGTTGAGGTCGCTGAGGCCAAGAGGCCCGCGCCCTCCTAGCAATTAGCAATCACCTCGAGCGGGCTCCCTCAAAGCTCGAGAGAGGTCTCCTCGCTTAAATCCCCTACTTCACCCCCGGGTGGGAGCGGTGTGGATCTTGAGCTCGAGGAGAAAGGCCGCCTACCCGGGTCCCAGAGAGGAAGTTTTCCCATTGCCGAGCCGCTGCAAGAAGTCAACATCGGTAGCGAGGATGGGCCGAGGATCGTTAGTCTGGGGACCTCGCTAACCCAGGGTGAGGGCCTGGCCCTAACCAATATACTCAGGGAGTACCGCGACGTGTTCGCCTGGAGCTTCGCGGACATGCCAGGGATTGACCCGGAGGTCGCCTGTCATCGTCTGCACACCATGAAGGAATTCTCGCCGGTCAAGCAGAAAGCTCGGCA
This sequence comes from Chamaelirium japonicum, assembly GCA_947650365.1. NCBI lineage: Eukaryota > Viridiplantae > Streptophyta > Magnoliopsida > Liliales > Melanthiaceae > Chamaelirium > Chamaelirium japonicum. Next base: position 644,185 of record CANTAL010000111.1, read on the forward strand.
CATACCTGCTGCGAAGTCCATTGCAGTAGCGGCGGAGATAGACAAGCTAGAGCGAGCTGGCTTTATTCGCGAGGCGCACTTTCCCGAGTGGATCTCCAACATCGTGGCGGTGCCCAAGAAGAGCGGGGCGGTCAGAGTGTGCATTGACTTCTCCTACCTCAATAAGGCATGCCCGAAGGATGGTTTTCCACTTCCACGAATAGGCGCACTGGTCGACGCAGCTGTCGGGTTCCAAGCCCTGTCCTTCATGGATGGATATTCAGGGTATAACCAGATACCTCTACACGTCGACGATCAAGAGAAGACCGCTTTCTATTCTGGGGCGGGCTACCAGAAGCTATTCTGCTATCGCGTGATGCCTTTTGGACTTAAGAACGCTGGAGCGACCTACCAAAGGTTAGTCACTCAGATGTTTAAGGGTCAGATCGGCAGGAATGTCGAAGTTTATGTAGACGACCTCCTGGTGAAAAGTCGAGAACGAGAGGGGCATGTCGCCGACCTCCGCGAAACCTTCGAAGTGTTGAGAAAGTACCAAATGAGGCTGAACCCGGCGAAGTGCGCATTCGGGGTGACTTCTGGGAAATTCCTAGGGTACCTGGTCACCCACCGGGGGATCGAGGCGGACCCTGGGCAAATCCGAGCACTTATCGAGATGCCCGCACCAAGAACCCGGCAGGAAGTCCAGATGTTGAGCGGGCGAATCGCCGCGCTCAATCGATTCATCTCCAAATCCTCAGACAACTGCCGACCTCTTTTCGAGCTACTACAAAAAGGAGCGAGCATTTGTTGGGATGAAAAGTGCGAGCGCGCCTTTCAAAAGATCAAGGATTACCTGGCAAGCCCGCCAATCCTAGCAGCACCAAAAGATGGCGCCGAGCTTGGCGTATATCTCGCGGTCACAGAGAATGCGGTGAGCGGGGTCCTGGTTGTGGAAGAAGCAAAGGTAGAGCGGCCTGTTTACTTTGTAAGCCACACAATGCTTCCCGTCGAGCTCCGGTATCGACCAATTGAGAAGGTCGCATTGGCCTTGGTCCTTACCGCGAGAAAGCTTCACCCCTACTTCTCGGCGCACACTGTCAAAGTCATCACGGAACACCCCCTGAAGAGCGCACTCTCCAGGCCCTCGGTGGCCGGCAGACTGTATCGATGGTCTGCCGAGCTCGCCGCCTACGGTTTGGAGTATGTCCCTCGAGTTGCTGTCAAAGGGCAGGCCCTCGCCGATTTCTTGGCGGACTTCCCCATAGAAGAACCGGTCCAGTACCAGGAGGATGAGCCAACTGAGGCACACCCTGGGAAGGCGAGATTCTTGGACAACCAAGGCGAGCTTTCTCCAACTAAGCATTCTGAGGAGTCGGGCTGGGAATTATTCGTCGATGGATCCTCCAACGCTTTGGGGGCCGTAATCAGGGTTGCACTGATCGCTCAATCGGTAATCCTTGAGAAATCAGTCCGGCTGGATTTCGCGGCAACCAACAATGAGGCTGAGTATGAAGCACTGCTCGCAGGGCTAGAGCTCGCTCAAGAAGTAGGTGCCAAATGGTTGAAGGTTTTCAGCGATTCCCAGTTGATCATTTGTCAAATCAACGGGGATTTTGCCACCCGGGATACGCGAATGACGGGCTATGTGGATCTGGTAAAGGGCAAGGCCACAGAGTTCGAAAAGATCTCTTTCGAGCAAATCCCTCGAACCGATAATAGGCGAGCTGATGCATTGGCAAACGCTGCCTCCCTGCTGGGAACATCAGAAGCTCGCCAGATTCTCATCGAGGTCCAGAATCAGTCTCGGCTCCGACTGATAGAGCCCGCTGTCAACCAAGTCTCCGCCGACGTACCACCCGGCGGGTGGACCGCCCCCATCCTTCATTTTCTCCAGAAGGGTGAGCTTCCAGAGGATAGAGAGAAAGCCCGGCGAGTGGAGAAATGCACTGGGCGCTACCTCATTCGCTGGGATCGCCTTTTTCGAAGATCCTTTGGCGAGCCAAATCTTCGTTGCATCGAGAGCCCGAAGACTGAAGAAGTTCTGAATTGCATTCACTCTGGCGAGCTGGGAAACCACGCTGGTGGGCGGTCTCTAGCTACGAAAGTTCGGAGGCAAGGATACTGGTGGCCCACTCTGGAGCAAGATGCCTTGAAGATCGCACAAAGCTGCATCCCATGCCAGAAGCATGCCACGACAAATCATATGCCCGTAGAGGAACTGCATCCTCTGGCGAGTCCCTGGCCGTTTCAACAATGGGGGTTAGATATTGTGGGACCTTTCCCCGTATCAGCCCGGCAAAAGAAATTCATCTTAGTGGCCACAGACTACTTCACCAAATGGGTGGAAATGGTCCCGCTAGCTAAGATAGGCGAAAAGCAAGTGAAGGACTTCCTTTGGAAGAATATTTTCTGCCGGTTCGGTCTGCCTCGGGTACTTATCACCGACAATGGTCGCCAGTTCGACAATCGCTTGATCAGAAGCTTTTGTGTTGAATATGGAGTCGACCTAAGGTTCTCTTCCCCAAGGTACCCTCAAAGCAATGGGCAGGCCGAAGCAACGAATCGCGTGATCCTTGACAACCTCAAAAAAAGGCTGGAAGGGAAAAAAGGATTGTGGGAGTAGGAGCTCGATGGAGTCTTGTGGGCCTATCGCACTACTCCACGTCGCTCAACTAACGAGTCCCCTTTCAGCCTAACTTACGGGTGTGAAGCTATGCTACCCATCGAAGTCGAGCTGCCCACTGAAAGAAGGCTCGCTGCAGAGGAGGTCGATAATGACGCTCTGCTCACTGACTCCCTCGATCAGCTCGAAGAAAGACGAGAGCGCGCCAATCTATACCTCGCCGGATACAGACAAGAAATGAAGCACGCCTATGACAAAAGAGTCCGCCATCGGGCATTCAAGGCCGACGATCTGGTGATGAGAAAGGTGTTCGCAAACACACAAGAGCCTAATGTAGGAAAGCTCGCGGCGAACTGGGAAGGCCCCTACATAGTACACGAAGCAGGAAGCTCGGGGGCTTACCGGTTGATGACCGCTGGAGGCGACCTGTTAGAGCGACCTTGGAACGCTCTGCACCTTTGCAAGTTTTATGCCTAAGGGAATTTTTGTAAATCATCTTCTGAAGAAGTTATGAATGTATGATGGAGGTTTCAACAAACAATTTAACTAGGAAGCTCGGCGCAGACAGAGCCCGCATGATCTATAGTGTGTAGTCCGCCGTTGTACAGACTAAAAACGACACCAGGATCCTCAGAGGCAGCCAGTGGGCGACCTTGAGCTTCCCGGGGCAGTCCGCCGTCGTGTGGACTTAAAGCAAGACCGGGATCCTCAGAGGCAGCCAGTGGGCGACCTTGAGCCTCCCGGGGCAGTCCGCCGTCGTGCGGACTTAAAGCAAGACCGGGATCCTCAGAGGCAGCCAGTGGGCGACCTTGAGCTTCCCGGGGCAGTCCGCCGTCGTGCGGACTTAAAGCAAGACCGGTATCCTCAGAGGCAGCCAGTGGGCGACCTTGAGATTCCCGGGGAAGTCCGCTGCCTAGTGGACTCTAAACTTAACCAGGATCCTTCACGTTCACCTACCATGAACGGAAGCATCCTGGCGTTGGCATACCCCTCGAAGGGCGAGCCCACCGAACAAGATCATCGAGGGAAATTAACCGGGCAGGGGGCAGCTAGCACTTATTAGTTTTCTTTCAAAAATAAAAATGGTTTAAGTCTCTGAGTGTAGGGAAGTTTTTGAAGTCTTTTGGTTCGCTTATCGTTTTCCGGGCTGAGAGGCTAATTGAGTTTTAACGAGCATGACGAGTTTTTCGCTTGCATATACTTTAAAAATAAAAAGATTGAATCGAATTAGTTACCTCGCCCGGGGTATCGCTCTCGAGATCGCTGCGAAACTCCTAAAGCGGACTCATGAGCAACAAAGAGAGAGAAAGAAACGCATAGACGAGTTCAAAAGGATGAAAATTTCATTGATTGACAAAAGATTACAAAAGCAGTTACAAGGCTGCGAGTTCAAGGCTTGCTAGGCTCCGCCCCACTGTCGTCCCCTCGGCGCCGCTTCTTCGACCTCTCGGTCTTGTACCTTTCCACAGCGGCCAGGGCGCCCTTTTTGAGGAGATCGTCCAGCTGGGCTTGGAGGCGATCTTGTTGAGCCCGGAGGCCTTCAGCGTGCGTCTCCTTCAGGGCGGCGATCTCTGTCTTCAGAGCAGCGACCTCGCCTTGAAGTTGAGCCGCCTCCTTCCTAGCGGCCTCTCTGGAAGTGACGGCCTCGTCCCGCTCCGCCACGACCTTCTTGAGGTCGCCGGAGGTCTTGAGATGGGCCGTCTCCAGCTCGGCCACGCCCGACACTAGGGTCGCGACCTTCAGGCGGAGCTCCTCCGTCTCTTTCAGGGCCCCGGCCTGCGAGGCCCGCTAGAGCTCGTGGATGTGCTCGTCCACCTTGCGCTCAGACCCCCGAAGGGAACCGTCGAACAAGGCGGCCAGCGCCTTCCCGGCCTCAGCGACCTCCGCGGCCAGTGCCCGGCTCTGTTTCTCCGCCTGTATGGGGAAGATGAAAAAGTTAGAAAGAAAGACAACATTTTTGGTGTAAGGCCAGAGAAAGCGAGAGGTACCTCGGCCAGGCGTTCGCTCAAGGAAGCGAAGGGGGCTCGGGCGAAGACATTACGGCCCAGCAGCTGCTGCAAGTAATAAGGCGCCCTCCCCTCCTCCGCAGAGGAGCCCGCACTGGGACCCCCTGGAGCTTCGATAGGAGGTGGCGCGCTGGGGGAAGGAGTGGGGGCCGGTACCTCCCCAGGGCCAGCTCCGGGTGCGGCCGGGCTCGGAGGGTCCGCCCTGGCAACTTTGGCCTCCGGCTCCGAGCTGGAGGACTCGGAGTCAGAGCCAATGTCTATGAAGCTAGGGGACCTGTAGACCAGGTCCCCCAAGCCTTGTTGGGAGCCCGCTCCCTCCTGGCCCTCTACTGAAGGAAAGGCCTAAGGGCCGGGAGCCGGAGCTGCCGTCGGCGAGGAGGTCGCAGCGGTGGCGTTGGGCTCGCCCTGCTGGACCCCTGCCACGGCGGCGGGAGGTGGAAGCTCCTGCCTGCTAGATCCCGCCCCTGGTGCAGGAGCAGATGGAGCCGGGGGCTTCTCCACTTGGGCGAAAGCGGAAGGCCCCGCCTGGGAAGGTTGAGGAGTGGGCTCTTCCACCTCGGAGCCTGATGCCTCCTCCTCGGAGTCCGTCCAGCTTGGCTCCGAGTCCAAGCCCGCCTCCTCCAGCGCTTTCCGTCGCTGCTCCGTCTGGACGTTTGAAGCCGCGGGCCTTGCGAGCTTTACCTTCTTCTTCCTGCGGGCCTCCATCTCCGGCGTCAGCACTGCTACACGGAGAGGAACGGTCAGATCGCCGGGGAAGTGGCCCATTAATATCTGGGCCATCCCGGATTCGACTTCCGCCATGGTTAGCGGGAGGTCGATGTTCGGGTCGTCGGGCTCGACCATTTGAATCTTGCGGCGAACTATTGGAGGTGGGGTAGGTGGCTGACCTGGGCCGGCGTCCGGGTGAGGAGGTGGTGCAGGAGCGGAGGCTTCGCCCTGGCGGAGCATCTCCATGGTGTCGGGGTCGTTGAGGCGGATCGGCGAAGCCCGCCTCCGGACCGTCTTCTTGCAAGGATTGCCTCCCGAACTCCCCGCCCCCTTGCTGGCCCCTTTGGAGGGAGGAGGGACGTTCTGCATCGGCGGAATAGCGCCGATCTCCTCCTCCTTCTTCTTCCGGACGGTCTTCTGCTTCAGCAGAATAGCGCCGGTCTTCCCGTCCTTTAGTTGGAAGACGAAGTCTGGAGCAGTGATCTTCTCCGGAGTCCGCCCTCCGAGGTAGTGGAGGAACGCCTCGTCCAGAGATCGCTCCCGGTCGGGAGCGATGCACTTCTTCTTCCCCGCCCGGAAGAGGGCCATCTCCCGGAAGACCGCCGTTGGGGGAACCCCGGGATGAGCCGGGACTCTACTGTGCCGCCCGCGCCAGTTGCTGACCGCCACGAAAGGGTGGTCCTTCCAGTGGCGGTCCTTGTTCTCAATGGCGGAGAAGGGGAGCACCTCGCCAGGTCGCCCTGCGAGGTAGAAATATCCGCAGCCCACGGTGTTGAAGACCGGCCCGGGCTTGAGGAGCCACTTTTTGAGCAAGTAGCTCAGTGGGATCCTCGCCTTTAGGACGGTCTCCAGCTGGGACAGCCCGTAGAGTATCCCCTAGGAGTTTCCTGAGAGCTGGGCGGGGCAAAGCCCCGTCAACTCCAGGAGCTCCCCAGCAAGATGACTCAGGGGAAACCGCAGCCCAGACCACAGCAGCCCGACAGAAGCTACTGTGCCCTGGGGCGGCCTCCCCGAGTGTGGCATCTCGGTGACGATGATCTCCCGAGGGAGATCGATCGCCGCCCGGATACTGTCCCCGACGGGCACCCCGATCGGGTTCTGCAGCCAGACCACCGCCCTCTCAGCGGCGGGCTCAGAGGCTTGGGCGGCGGCAGCGGCGGCAGCAGCAATGTCGGAAGCGGAGGCCATTAGAGCAGAAAGGCAAGGGCGAGCTAGAAGCAGAAGCGATCGAGGCGGGCTGAAAGCAAAGAAGGAAGGGAGAGCTGTTTTCACGCGACGGTAAATATCGCCCCCCATCCCCTATTTATAGACGGGTGAGAGGCAGGTGAATCGAGCCGCAGTTAATGCCCGAGCACGCGCGGCGAGGCGACGTGACGGCAATCGAAGCGACAGCCCGCTTCTTTCCAATTCGTCAAGCACCACATGGGCCACGTGTGGAAAAGGCTACGCCGGCGCCGACGCTGTCCTTTACTGACAGGAAAAGGAGCGAATAAGAAGAAGACACGTGTCTCGCGCCGATCGGGATCTCATGATGAGATTCATTGTATCAGCATCGAGCCTCGCGCCGCATTTAATCTGAGGCGACCGTCAGAGATTCGGAGCGATACCCAAGTCACAAGATCGCCCGTGGCTGGTGCCCGCAGCTCGCCCGAGGCAGACCCTGGCCGCGTGTGATGAGCTCGTACCGGAAGGAGATCGCTCGTGGCTGATGCTCGCGGCCCACCCAGCGTTTGTGACATACTGAGAGTCAAAACTCTCGACGCAGACCGCTCGCGGCAGGTGCCCGCAGCTAGCTCGAGGCAGACCCTAAACGCATGTGACAAGCTCGCATCGGAAGGAGATCGCTCGTGGCTGATGCTCGTGGCCCGCCCAGCATTTGTGAAATACTGGGAGTCAAAACTCTCGGCACAGACCGCTCGCGGCAGGTGCCCGCAGCTCGCCCGAGGTAGACCCTGACCGCGTGTGACAAGCTCGCACCGGAAGGAGATCGCTCGTGGCTGACGCTCCCGGCCTGCCCAGCGTTTGTGAAATACTGGGAGTCAAAACTCTCGGCACAGACCGCTCACGACAGGTGCCCGCAGCTCGCCCGAGGTAGACCCTGACCGCGTGTGACAAGCTCGCACCGGAAGGAGATCGCTCGTGGCTGACGCTCCCGGCCCGCCCCAGCGTTTGTGAAATACTGGGAGTCAAAACTCTCGGCGCAGACCGCTCGCGGCAGGTGCCCGCAGCTCACCCGAGGTAGACCCTGACCGTGTGTGACAAGCTTGCACCGGAAGGAGATCGCTCGTGGCTGATGCTCCCGGCCCGCCCAGCGTTTGTGAAGTACTGACAGTCAAAGCTCTCGGCGCAGACCACCCGCGGTTGGTGCCCGTAGCCTACCAGGTAGAGGTCGCGGATGACTAGAACTCCCCATTCGACCATCATGTGCAATAAGACTCCTGAGCAAGTGCCAAAGTCTCCTTAGTCGCTCCCTCAGGAGGGGCTAATGTTGGGGGTAGCAGAAATTTGCCCTGGAGTTCGCCCCCCCCCCCCCGTGCTCACCAAATCAGCTTGACAGGGAGCGAGATCCACATTGGGCTGAAGGGGCCTAGGCCAAGGGCACTCATAGGAGCTCGCCTAAGCTCGCTGGAGCTCGCCTGAGCTCGCCTGAGCTCACCTAAGCTCGCCTGAGCTCGCCTGAGCTCGCCTAAGCTCGCTGGAGCTCGCCTGAGCTCTCCAAGCCCGCGCGAGAACTCGCTTACAGTGGTAGCGGGAGTTAGACCGTCATGCATAACAAAGACACCGGCATCGCAAACGCCCCTAGCTCATGCAGGAGCTCGCCCAAGATCGCGCAGGAGCTCGCCCAAGTTCGCCCTTGCCTGTGGATCTCATAGACCCCAGGATTCCAAGGGGTGGGGAACTCGCCCAAGAGCTCGCCTTCCCCCCCCCCCCCCCATGCTAACCAAGTCACCTTGACAGGGAGCGAGCTCCACATTGGGCCGAAGGTGCCTTAGGCAAAGAGCTCGCTCAGTAGCTCGCCCAAGCTCGCTCAGGAGCTCGCCCAAGCTCGCTCAGGAGCTCGATCAAGCTCGCTTAGGAGCTCGCCCAAGCTCGCTCAGGAGCTCGCCCAAGCTCGCCAGAACTCCCCAGTTTAACGAAGAGGTCGCTCCCGCGAGGTCCGACTCTTGATAGATATGGAAGAGAAGGCGGAGCCATGGAGGGCATGCCCGCCCTGGCTTCCCACCAGAGGTCGCCCACAGAGCACGAAGATCTGTCAGGCTTGAACATTCCAGAACAGCCACCTGGCAGTGACAAGAAAGATGCTCTCCCCCACTCAAACCGCCTGGCAGGCTTGACGACAGAATGTCAGGGCGTGAGTACCAAGGACTGTCAGAGACCCACGCGAGCCGGATCGTGGGGGTCAAGAAGGCCCTAGAAGAGTCTCCACGCATCGGGCCACGGTAGGCCGCCGATTGCTATAAATGCTCACCCCCAGGCTCCATAGTACAGGTTCGAAACCCTATTCCCTTCCACTTTGGTCCACTAAAGCTCGCCGTTATGCAATCGAGACTGACTTGAGCGTCGGAGGGTCTGCGCTCCTAAGCGAGCCAGCCGTTCTAACGCTTTCTCTTTGTCTTGCAGGCAGCCCGCCCGGACCAGCGAAAAAAATCCCTCGAACACGATCCATTCTAATTCATTCCTACAATCCATTCTAATTCATTCGCCCGATCCATTCTAATTCATTCATACGATCCATTCTATTCGAATGGATCATGCGATCCATTCGAATTCATTCGCACGATCCATTCTAATTCATTCATATGATCCATTCTAATTCATTCATACAATGCATTCTAATTCTTTCGCACGATCCATTCTAATTCATTCATACGATCCATTCTAATTCATTCGTACGATCCATTCTAATTCACTCATACGATCCATTCTAATTCATTCGTACGATCCATTCTAATTCATTCGTCCGATCTATTCTAATTCATTCACACGAATGTATCCATTCTAATTCATTCGTACGATCCATTCTAATTCATTCATACGATCCATTCTAATTCATTCGTAAGATCCATTCTAATTCATTCGTACGATCCATTCTAATTCATTCGTACGATCCATTCTAATTCATTCGCACGAATGTATCCATTCTAGTTCATTCGTACGATCCATTCTAATTCATTCGTACGATCCATTCTAATTCATTCATACGATCTATTTTAATTCATTCATACAATCCATTCTAATTCTTTCACACGATCCATTCTAATTCATTCGTACGATCCATTCTAATTCATTCGCACAATCCATTCAAATTCATTCGTACGATCCATTCTAATTCCTTCATACGATCCATTCTAATTCATTCGTACGATCTATTCTAAATCATTCGTACGATCCATTCTAATTCATTCGTACAATCCATTCTAATTCCTTCGTACAATCCATTCTAATTCTAATTCTATTCTAATTCATTCATACAATCCATTCCAATTCATTGACACGAATTTATCCGCGCCTCCACCACCTCCTCGCCCGGACGCCGGCCCAGGTCAGCCACCTGCCCCACTTCCCATTGTTCGCCACAAGATTCAAATGTATCGTATGAATGAATTAGAATGGATCGTACGAATGAATTAGAATGGATACATTCGTGCGAATGAATTAGAATGGATACATTCGTGCGAAAAAATTAGAATAGATCGTATGAATGAATTAGAATGGATCCTATGAATGAATTAGAATGGATCGTGCGAATGAATTAGAATGGATCGTATGAATGAATTAGAATGGATCGTGCTAATGAATTAGAACTGATCGAACGAATGAATTAGCATGGATCGTGCTAATGAATTAGAATGGAACGTACGAATGAATTAGAATGGATCGTGTGAAAGAATTAGAATGGATTGTATGAATGAATTAGAATGAATTCGAACGATCCATTCGAATTCATTCGCACGATCCATTCTAATTCATTCATACGATCCATTCTAATTCATTCATACAATCCATTCTAATTCATTCATACAATCCATTCTAATTCTTTCATACAATCCATTCTAATTCTTTCGTGCGAATGAATTAGAATGGATACCTTTGTGCATATGAATTAGAATGGATCGTACGAATGAATTAGAATGGATCATCTTAATGAATTAGAATGGATCGTACGAATGAATTAGAATGGATACAATCGTGCGAATGAATTAAAATGGATCGTGCAAATCAATTAGACTGGACCGTGCGAATGAATAAGAATAGATCATGCGAATGAATTAGAATGGATCGTACGAATTAATTAGAATGGATACATTCGTGCGAATGAATTAGAATGGATTGTATGAATGAATTAGAATGGATCGTACGAATGAATTAGAATGGATCATACGAATTAATTAGAATGGATCATACGAATGAATTAAAATGGATCGTACGAATGAATTAGAATGGATCGTACGAATGAATTAGAATGGATCGTGCGAATGAATTAGAATAGATCGTACGAATGAATTAGAATGGATACATTCGTGCGAATGAATTAGAATGGATCGTGCGAATCAATTAGACTGGATCGTGCGAATGAATAAGAATAGATCATACGAATGAATTAGAATGGATCGTACGAATTAATTAGAATGGATACATTCGTGCGAATGAATTAGAATGGATTGTATGAATGAATTAGAATGGATCGTACGAATGAATTAGAATGGATCATACGAATTAATTAGAATGGATCGTACGAATGAATTAGAATGGATCGTATGAATGAATTAGAATGGATCGTACGAATGAATTAGAATGGATCGTGCGAATGAATTAGAATGGATCCTACGAATGAATTAGAATGGATCGTGTGAAAGAATTAGAATGGATCGTACGAATGAATAAGAATGGATCGTGCGAATGAATTAGAATGGATCGTATGAATGAATTAGAATAGATTTTGTGAATGAATTAGAACTGATCGTACGAATGAATTAGAATGGATCGTACGAATGAATTAGAATGGATACATTTGTGCGAATGAATTAGAATGGATCGTACGAATGAATTAGAATGGATCGTATGAATGAATTAGAATGGATACATTCGTGCGAATGAATTAGAATGGATCGTGTGAATCCATTAGACTGGATCGTGCGAATGAATAAGAATGGATCATACGAATGAATTAGAATGGATCGTACGAATTAATTAGAATGGATACATTCGTGCGAATAAATTAGAATGGATTGTATAAATGAATTAGAATGGATCGTACGAATGAATTAGAATGGATCATACGAATTAATTAGAATGGATCATACGAATGAATTAGAATGGATCTTACGAATGAATTAGGATGGATCGTACGAATGAACTAGAATGGATCGTACGAATGAAATAGAATAGATTGTACGAATGAATTAGAATGGATTCGTACGAATGAATTAGAATGGATACATTCGTGCGAATGAATTAGAATGGATACATTCGTGCGAAAGAATTAGAATAGATCGTATGAATGAATTAGAATGGATCCTATGAATGAATTAGAATGGATCGTGCGAAGGAATTAGAATGGATCGTACGAATGAATTAGAATGGATCGTGCTAATGAATTAGAATTGATCGAACGAATGAATTAGCATGGATCGTGCTAATGAATTAGAATGGATCGTACGAATGAATTAGAATGGATCAAATGAATGAATTAGAATGGTTACATTCATGCGAATGAATTAGAATGGATCGTACGAATGGATTAGAATGGATACATTCGAGCGAATGAATTAGAATGGATCGTACGGAATGAATTAGAATGGATTGTATGAATGAATTAGAATGGATCGTGCGAATGAATTAGAATGGATCGTACGAATGAATTAGAATGGATCTTACAAATGAATTAGAATGGATCGTACGAATGAGTAAGAATGGATCGTACGAATGAAATAGAATGGATTGTACGAATGAATTAGAATGGATTCGTACGAATGAATTAGAATGGATACATTCGTGCGAATGAATTAGAATGGATCATACGAATGAGTAAGAATGGTTCGTACGAATGAAATAGAATAGATTGTACGAATGAATTAGAATGGATCCTACGAATGAATTAGAATGGATCGTGTGAAAGAATTAGAATGGATTGTATGAATGAATTAGAATGGATCGTACGAATGAATTAGAATGGATCGTACGAATGAATTAGAATGGATACATTCGTGCGAATGAATTAGAATTGATCGTACGAATGAATTAGAATGGATCGTGCGAATAAATTAGAATGGATCGTACGAATGAATAAGAATGGATTGTACGAATGAATTAGAATGGATCGTACGGATAAATTAGAATGGATATATTCATCCGAATGAATTAGAATGGATCATACGAATGAGTAAGAATGGATCGTACGAATTAAATTGAATGGATCGTACAAATGAACTAGAATGGATACATTCGTGCGAATGAATTAGAATGGATCGGACGAATGAATTAGAATTGATCGTACGAATGAATTAGAATGGATCGTACGAATGAATTAGAATGGATCGTATGAATGAATTAGAATGGATACATTCGTGCGAATGAATTTGAATTGATCGTACGAATGAATTAGAATGGATCGTGCGAATGAATTAGAATGGATCGTACGAATGAATTAGAATAGATCGTACGAATGAACTAGAATGGATACATTCGTGCGAATGAATTAAAATGGATCGTACGAATGAATTAGAATGGATCGTACGAATGAATTAGAATGGATCTTACGAATGAATTAGAATGGATCGTACGAATGAATTAGAATGGATACATTCGTGCGAATAAATTAGAATGGATCGGACGAATGAATTAGAATGGATCGTACGAATGAATTAGAAAGGATCAAATGAATGAATTAGAATGGTTACATTCATGCAAATGAATTAGAATAGATCGTACGAAAGGATTAAAATGGATCGTACGAATGGATTAGAATGGATACATTCGAGCGAATGAATTAGAATGGATCGTAAGAATGAATTAGAATGGATCGTACGAATGGATTAGAATGGATCCTACGAATGGATTAGAATGGATACCTTTGTGCATATGAATTAGAATGGATCGTACGAATGAATTAGAATGGATTGTATGAATGAATTAGAATGGATCGTACGAATGAATTAGAATGGATCGTGTGAAAGAATTAGAATGGATTGTACGAATGAATTAGAATGGATCCTATGAATGAATTAGAATGGATCGTGCGAATGAATTAGAATGGATCGTACGAATGAATTAGAATGGATCAAATGAATGAATTAGAATGGTTACATTCATGCGAATGAATTAAAATGGATCGTACGAATGGATTAGAATGGATCGTACGAATGGATTAGAATGGATACATTCGAGCGAATGAATTAGAATGGATCGTACGAATGAATTAGAATGGATCGTACGAATAGATTAGAATGGATCCTACGAATGGATTAGAATGGATACCTTTGTGCATATGAATTAGAATGGATCGTACGAATGAATTAGAATGGATCATATTAATGAATTAGAATGGATCGTACGAATGAATTAAAATGGATCGTGTGAAAGAATTAGAATGCATTGTATGAATGAATTAGAATGGATCGTATGAATGAATTAGAATGGATCGTGCGAATGAATTCGAATGGATCGCATGATCCATTCGAATAGAATGGATTGTATGAATGAATTAGAATGGATCGGGCGAATGAATTAGAATGGATTGTAGGAATGAATTAGAATGGATCGTATGAATGAATTAGAATGGATCGTATGAATGAATTAGAATGGATCGTGCAAATGAATTAGAATGGATCGTACGAATGAATTAGAATGGATCGTACGAATGAATTAGAATGGATCATACGAATGAGTAAGAATGGATCGTACGAATGAAATAGAATGGATCATACGAATGAATTAGAATGGATCATACGAATGAGTAAGAATGGATCGTACGAATGAAATAGAATGGATTGTACGAATGAATTATAATGGATACATTCGTGCGAATGAATTAGAATGGATACATTCGTGCGAATGAATTAGAATGGATCGTACGAATGAATTCGAATGGATCGTACGAATGAATTAGAATGCATCGTACGAAAGAATTAGAATGGATATATTCGTGCGAATGAATTAGAATGGATCGTACGAATGAATTAGACTGGATCGTAAGAATGAATTTGAATGGATACATTAGTGCGAATGAATCTAAATGGATTGTATGAATGAATTACAATGGATCGTACGAACGAATTAGAATGGATCGTACGAATGTATTAGAATGGATCAAATGAATGAATTAGAATGGTTACATTCATGCGAATGAATTAGAATGGATAGTACGAATGGATTAGAATGGATCGTATGAGTGAATTGGAATGGATACGAAGGAATTAGAATGGATCGTACGAAGTAATTAGAATGGATCATACGAATGAAATAGAATGGATCATACGAAGCAATTAGAATGGATCGTACGAAGGAATTAGAATGCATTCGTATGATCCATTCTAATTCATTCGGACGAATGTATCCAATCTAATTTATTCGTACGATCCATTCTAATTCATTCGTACGATCCATTCTAATTCATTCGTACGATCCATTCTAATTCATTCGAATGGATCTTACGAATGAATTAGAATGGATCGTACGAATAAATTAGAATGGATCGTATGAATGGTTTAGAATGGATACATTCGTGCGAATGAATTAGAATGGATCGGACGAATGAATTAGAATGGATCGTATGAATGAATTAGAATGGATCAATTGAATGAATTAGAATGGTTACATTCATGCGAATGAAATAGAATGGATCGTACGAATGGATTAGAATGGATCGTACGAATGGATTAGAATGGATATATTCGTGCGAATGAATTAGAATGGATCATACGAATGAGTAAGAATGGATCGTACGAATGAAATAGAATGGATTGTACGAATGAATTAGAATGGATCGTGCGAATGAATTTGAATGGATCGTACGAATGAATTAGAATGGATCGTACGAATGAATTAGAATAGATCGTACGAATGAATTAGAATGGATACATTCGTGCGAATGAATTAGAATGGATACATTCGTGCGAAAGAATTAGAATAGATCGTATGAATGAATTAGAATGGATCCTATGAATGAATTAGAATGGATCGTGCGAATGAATTAGAATGGATCGTACGAATGAATTAGAATGGATCGTACGAATGAATTAGAATGGATTGTACGAATGACTTAGAATGGATCATACGAATGAATTAGAATGGATCATACGAATGAGTAAGAATGGATCGTACGAATGAAATAGAATGGATTGTACGAATGAATTAAAATAGATCGTACGAATGAATTAGAATAGATCGTGTGAAAGAATTAGAATGGATTGTATGAATGAATTAGAATGGATCATATGAATGAATTAGAATGGATCGTGCGAATGAATTAGAATGGATCGTACGAATGAATTAGAATGGATCATACGAATGAATTAGAATGGAACATACGAATGAGTAAGAATGGATCGTACGAATGAAATAGAATGGATTGTACGAATGAATTAGAATGGATACATTCGTGCGATTGAATTAGAATGGATCGTACGAATGAATTAGAATGGATCGTACGAATGAATTAAAATGGATCGTACGAATTAATTAGAATGCATCGTACGAAAGAATTAGAATGGATATATTCGTGTGAATGAATTAGAATGGATAGTACGAAAGAATTAGACTGGATCGTACGAATGAATTTGAATGGATACATTTGTGCGAATGAATCTAAATGGATTGTATGAATGAATTACAATGGATCGTACGAATGAATTAGAATGGATCGTACGAATGAATTAGAATAGCTCATACGAATGAATTAGAATGAATCGTATGAATGAATTAGAATGGTTAGATTCGTGCGAATAAATTAGAATAGATCATACGAATGAATTAGAATGGATCGTACGAATAAATTAGAATGGATCGTGGGAATGAATTAGAATGGATCGTACGAATGAATTAGAATGGATCCACCGAATGAGTTAGAATGGATCATACGAATGAATTAGAATGGATTGTACGAATTAATTAGAATGGATTGTGCGAATGAATTAGAATGGATCGTATGAATGAATAAGAATGGATCGTACGAATGAATTAGAATGGATCGTGCGAATGAATAGCATGAATCGTACGAATGTATTAGAATGGATCGTACGAATGAATTAGAATGAATCGTACGATCCATTCTAATTCATTCGTACGATCCATTCTAATTCATTCGCACGAATATATCCATTCTAATTCATTCATACGATCTATTCTAATTCATTCTTACAATCCATTCTAATTCTTTCACACGATCCATTCTAATTCATTCGTACGATTCATTCTAATTCATTCGTACGATCCATTGTAATTCATTCGTATGATCCATTCTAATTCATTCCTACGATCTATTCTAATTTATTCGCTCGAATATATCCATTCTAATTCATTCGTTCGATCCATTCTAATTCATTTGCACGATCCATTCTAATTCTTTCGTATGATCCATTCTAATCCATTCGTACGATCCATTCTAATTCATTCGTACGATCCATTCTAATTCATTCGTACAATCCATTCTAATTCATTCGCACGAATATATCCATTCTAATTCATTCGTACGATCCATTCTAATTCATTCGTACGATCCATTAGAATGGATCGTATGAATGAATTAGAATGGATCGTACGAATGAATTAGAATGGATCGTGCGAATGAATTAGAATGGATCGTACGAATGAATTAGAATGGATCGTACGAATGAACTAGAATGGATACATTCGTGCGAATGAATTAGAATGGATTGTACGAATGAATTAGAATGGATCGTATGAATGAATTACAATGGATCGTGCGAATGAATTAGAATGGATCGTACGAATGAATTAGAATGGATCGTACGAATGAATTAGAATGGATACATTCTTGCGAATGAATTAAAATGGATACATTCGTGCGAATGAATTAGAATAGATCGTATGAATGAATTAGAATGGATTCTATGAATGAATTAGAATGGATCGTTCGAATGAATTAGAATGGATCGTACGAATGAATTAGAATGTATCGTGCTAATGAATTAGAATTGATCGAACGAATTAATTAGCATGGATCGTGCTAATGAATTAGAATGGAACGTACGAATGAATTAGAATGGATCGTGTGAAAGAATTAGAATGGATTGTATGAATGAATTAGAATGAATTCGTACGATCCATTCGAATTCATTCGCACGATCCATTGTAATTCATTCATATGATCCATTCTAATTCATTCATACAATCCATTCTAATTCTTTCACACGATCCATTCTAATTCATTCGTAGGATCCATTCTAATTCATTCGTTCAATCTATTCTATTTCATTCGTACGATCCATTCTTACTCATTCGTATGATCCATTCTAATTCATTCGGACGACTGTGTCCATTCTAATTTATTCGTACGATCCATTCTAATTCATTCGTACGATCTATTCTAATTCATTCGTACGATCCATTCTTACTCATTCGTATAATCCATTCTAATTCATTCGTACGATCCATTCTAATTCATTCGTACGATCCATTCTAATTCATTTGCACAATCTATTCTAATTCATTCGTACGATCCATTCTAATTCATTCGTACGATCCATTCTAATTCATTCGTACGATCGTACGAATGAATTAGAATGGATCGTACGGAATGAATTAGAATGGATTGTATGAATGAATTAGAATGGATACATTCGTGCGAATGAATTAGAATGGATCATACGAATGAGTAAGAATGGATCGTATGAATGAAATAGAATGGATTGTACGAATGAATTAGAATGGATCGTACAAATGAATTAGAATGGATCGTACGAATGAATTAGAATGGATCATACGAATGAGTAAGAATGGATTGTACGAATGAATTAGAATGGATCGTACGAATGAATTAGAATGGATCGTGTGAAAGAATTAGAATGCATTGTATGAATGAATTAGAATGGATCGTATGAATAAATTAGAATGGATCGTGCGAATGAATTCGAATGGATCACATGATCCATTCGAATAGAATGGATCGTATGAATGAATTAGAATGGATCGGGCGAATGAATTAGAATGGATTGTAGGAATGAAATAGAATGGATCGTATGAATGAATTAGAATGGATCGTATGAATGAATTAGAATGGATCGTGCAAATGAATTAGAATGGATCGTACGAATGAATTAGAATGGATCGTACGAATGAATTAGAATGGATCATACGAATGAATTAGAATGGATCATACGAATGAGTAAGAATGGATCGTACGAATAAAATAGAATGGATTGTACGAATGAATTATAATGGATACATTCGTGCGAATGAATTAGAATGGATCGTACGAATGAATTAGAATGGATCGTACGAATGAATTAGAATGGATTGTAGGAATGAATTAGAATGGATCGTATGAATGAATTAGAATGGATCGTATGAATGAATTAGAATGGATCGTGCGAATGAATTAGAATGGATCGTACGAATGAATTAGAATGGATCGTACGAAGGAATTAGAATGGATCGTACGAATGAATTAGAATGGATCGTACGAATGAATTAGAATGGATCGTACGAATGAATTAGAATGGATCGTACGATTGAATTACAATGGATCATACGAATGAGTAAGAATGGATCGTATGAATGAATTAGATTGGATCGTACGATCCATTCTAATTCATTAGCATGGATTGTGCTAATGAATTAGAATGGAATATACGAATTAATTAGAATGGATCGTAGAATGGATCGTACGAATGAATTAGAATGGATCAAACGAATGAGTAAGAATGGATCGTACGAATGAATTAGAATGGATTAGAATGGATTAGAATGGATCGTACGAATGAAATAGAATAGATTGTACGAATAAATTAGAATGGATTCGTACGCATGAATTAGAATGGATACATTCGTGCGAATGAATTAGAATGGATCGTACCAATGAGTAAGAATGGATCGTACGAATGAAATAGAATGGATTGTGCGAATGAATTAGAATGGATCGTACGAATGAATTAGAATGGATCGTGTGAAAGAATTAGAATGGATTGTATGAATGAATTAGAATGGATCGTACGAATGAATTAGAATGGATCGTACGAATGAATTAGAATGGATCGTGCGAATGAATTAGAATGGATCGTACGAATGAATTAGAATGGATACATTCGTGCGAATGAATTAGAATGGATCGTGCGAGTGAATTAGAGTGGATCGTATGAATGAATTAGAATGGATTGTGCGAATGAATTCGAATGGATCGTACGAATGAATTAGAATGGATCGTACCAAAGAGTAAGAATGGATCGTACGAATGAATTAGAATGGATCGTATGAATGAATTAGAATGGATCGTACGAATGAATTAGAATGGATCGTGCGAATGGATTAGAATGGATCGTACGAATGAATTAGAATGGATCGTACGAATGAACTAGAATGGATACATTCGTGCGAATGAATTTGAATGGATCGTACGAATGAATTAGAATGGATACATTCGTGCGAATGAATTAGAATGGATTGTGCGAATGAATAAGAACAGATCGTGCGAATGAATTAGAATGGATCGTACGAATGAATTAGAATGGATCGTACGAATGAATTAGAATGGATACATTCGTGCGAATGAATTAGAATGGATCGGACGAATGAATTAGAATGGATCAAATGAATTAATTAGAATGGTTACATTCATGCGAATGAATTAGAATGGATTGTACGAATGGATTAGAATGGATCGTACGAATGGATTAGAATGGATACATTCGAGCGAAAGAATTAGAATGGATCGTACGAAAGAATTAGAATAGATCATACGAATAGATTAGAATGGATCCTACGAATGGATTAGAATGGATACCTTTGTGATCGGACGAATGAATTAGAATGGATCGTACGAATGAATTAGAATGGAATGTATGAATGAATTAGAATGGATCATACGAAAGAATTAGAATGGATCGTACGAATAAATTAGAATGGATCGTACGAATGAACTAGAATGGATCGTACGAATGAATTAGAATGGATCGTACGAATAAATTAGAATGGATACATTCGTCCGAATGAATTAGAATGGATCATACGAATGAGTATGAATGGATCGTACGAATGAAATAGAATAGATTGTACGAATTAATTAGAATGGATCCTACGAATGAATTAGAATGGATATATTTGAACGAATAAATTAGAATGGATCATACGAATGAATTATAATGGATCGTACGAATGAATTAGATTGGATATATTTGTGCAAATGAATGGATCATACGAATGAGTAAGAATGGATCGTGCGAATGAATTAGAATGGATCGTACGAATGAATTAGAATGGATATATTTGTGCAAATGAATTAGAATGGATCGTATGAATGTATTAGAATGGATTGTATGAGTGAATTAGAATGGATCGTACGAATGAATTAGAATTGATCGTACAAATGAATTAGAATGGATCGTGCGAATGAATTAGAATGGATCGTGCGAATGGATTAGAATGGATCGTACGAATGAATTAGAATGGATCATACGAATGAACTAGAATGGATACATTCGTGCGAATGAATTTGAATGGATCGTACGAATGAATTAGAATGGATACATTCGTGCGAATGAATTAGAATGGATTGTGCGAATGAATAAGAACAGATCGTGCGAATGAATTAGAATGGATCGTACGAATGAATTAGAATGGATCGTACGAATGAATTAGAATGGATACATTCGTGCGAATGAATTAGAATGGATCGGACGAATGAATTAGAATGGATCAAATTAATGAATTAGAATGGTTAAATTCATGCGAATGAATTAGAATGGATCGTACGAATGGATTAGAATGGATCGTACGAATGGATTAGAATGGATACATTCGAGCGAAAGAATTAGAATGGATCGTACGAAAGAATTAGAATGGATCGTACGAATGGATTAGAATGGATCCTACGAATGGATTAGAATGGATACCTTTGTGATCGGACGAATGAATTAGAATGGATCGTTCGAATGAATTAGAATGGATCGTACGAATGAATTAGAATGGATTGTATGAATGAATTAGAATGGATCATACGAAGGAATTAGAATGGATCGTACGAATAAATTAGAATGGATCGTACGAATGAACTAGAATGGATCGTACGAATGAATTAGAATGGATCGTACGAATAAATTAGAATGGATACATTCGTCCGAATGAATTAGAATGGATCATACGAATGAGTAAGAACGGATCGTACGAATGAAATAGAATAGATTGTACGAATTAATTAGAATGGATCCTACGAATGAATTAGAATGGATCATGTGAATGAATTAGAATGGATACATTCGTCCGAATGAATTAGAATGGATCATACGAATGAGTAAGAATGGATCGTGCGAATGAATTAGAATGGATCGTACGAATGAATTAGAATGGATATATTCGTGCAAATGAATTAGAATGGATCGTATGAATGTATTAGAATGGATTGTATGAGTGAATTAGAATGGATTGTATGAATGAATTAGAATTGATCGTACAAATGAATTAGAATGGATCGTGCGAATGAATTAGAATGGATCGTACGAATGAATTAGAATGGATCGTACGAATGAACTAGAATGGATACATTCGTGCGAATGAATTAGAATAGATCGTACGAATGAATTAGAATGGATCGTACTAATGAATTAGAATAGATACATTCGTGCGAATGAATTAGAATGGATCGGACGAATGAATTAGAATGGATCGTACGAATGAATTAGAATGGATCGTACGAATGAATTAGAATGGATCGTATGAATGAATTAGAATGGATACATTCGTGCGAATGAATTAGAATTGATCGTACGAATGAATTAGAATGGATTGTGCGAATGAATTAGAATGGATCGTACGAATGAATTAAAATGGATCGTACGAATGTATTAGAATGGATCGTACGAATGAATTAGAATGGATACATTCGTGCGAATGAATTAGAATGGATCGGACGAATGAATTAGAATGGATCGGACGAATGAATTAGAATGGATCAAATGAATGAATTAGAATGGTTACATTCATGCGAATGAATTAGAATGGATCGTACGAATGGATTAGAATGGATCGTACGAATGGATTAGAATGGATACATTCGAGCGAATGAATTAGAATGGATCGTACGAATGAATTAGAATGGATCGTACGAATGGATTAGAATGGATCCTACGAATGGGTTAGAATGGATACCTTTGTGCATATGAATTAGAATGGATCGTACGAATGAATTAGCATGGATCATATTAATGAATTAGAATGGATCGTACGAATGAATTAGAATGGATACATTCGTGCACGATCCATTCTAATTCATTCGCATGAATGTATCCATTCTAATTCATTCGTACGATCCATTCTAATTCATTAATATGATCCATTCTAATTCATTCGTACGATCCATTCTAATTCGTATGCACAAAGGTATCCATTCTAATTCATTCATACGATCCATTCTAATTCAGGATCGTACGAATGAATTAGAATGGATACATTCGTGCGAATGAATTAGAATTGTCAGTACGAATGAATATATTTGAACGAATAAATTAGAATGGATCATACGAATGAATTAGATTGGATCGTACGAATGAATTAGAATGGATAGTGCGAATGAATTAGAATCGATCGTACGAATGAATTAGAATGGATCGTACGAATGAATTAGAATGGATCATACGAATGAGTAAGAATGGATCGTACGAATGAATTAGAATGGATCGTACGAATGAATTAGAATGGATCACACGAATAAATTAGAATGGATACATTCGTCCGAATGAATTAGAATGGAACATACGAATGAGTAAGAATGGATCGTACGAATGAAATAGAATAGATTGTACGAATGAATTAGAATGGATCCTACGAATGAATTAGAATGGATCGTGTGAAAGAATTAGAATGGATTGTATGAATGAATTAGAATGGATCGTGCAAATGAATTCGAATGGATCGTATGAATTCATTCTAATTCATTCATACAATCCATTCTAATTCTTTCACACGATCCATTCTAATTCATTCGTACGTTCCATTCTAATTCATTAGCACGATCCATGCTAATTCATTCGTTCGATCAATTCTAATTCATTAGCACGATCCATTCTAATTTATTCATACGATCTTTTCTAATTCATTCGCACGATCCATTCTAATTCATTCATAGGATCCATTATAATTCATTCATACGATCTATTCTAATTCTTTCGCACGAATGTATCCATTCTAATTCATTCGCACGAATGTATCCATTCTAATTCATTCGTACGATCCATTCTAATTCATTCGTACGATCCATTCTAATTCATTCGCACGAATGTATCCATTCTAATTCATTCGTACGATCCATTCTAATTCATTCGTCCGATCTATTCTAATTCATTCGCACGAATGTATCCATTCTAATTCATTCGTACGATCCATTCTAATTCATTCGCACAATCCATTCTATTTCATTCGTACGATCCATTCTTACTCATTTGTATGATCCATTCTAATTCATTCGCACGAATGTATCCATAATGGTTCATACGAATGAGTAAGAATGGATCGTACTAATGAAATAGAATGGATTGTGCGAATGAATGGATTGTGCGAAATAGAATGGATTGTAAGAATGGATCGTACGTATGATCCATTCTAATTCATTTGTATCCATTCTATTTCTTTCGCATGATCCATTCTAATTCATTCGCGCAATCTGTTCTAATTCATTCGTACGATCCATTCTAATTCATTCGTACGATCCATTCTAATTCATTCATACAATCCATTCTAATTTATTCGCACGAATGTATCCATTCTAATTCATTCGTACGATCCATTCTAATTCATTCGCACAATCTATTCTAATTCATTCATACGATCCATTCTAATTCATTCGCACGAATGTATCCATTCTAATTCATTCATACGATCCATTCTACTTCATTCGTACTATCCGTTCTAATTCACTCATACGATCCATTCTAATTCATTCAAATGATCCATTCTAATTCATTCGCACGAATATATCCATTCTAATTCTTTCGTACGATGCATTCTAATTCATTCGTACAATCCATTCTAATTCATTCATTTTATCCATTCTAATTCATTCGTACGATCCATTCTAATTCATTCGTCCGATCCATTCTAATCCATTCGCACGAATGTATCCATTCTAATTCATTCGTACGATCCATTCTAATTCATTCGCACGATCCATTCTAATTCATTCGTACGATCCATTCTAATTCATTCATACGATCTATTCTAATTCATTCATACGATCCATTCTACTTCATTCGTACTATCCGTTCTAATTCACTCATACGATCCATTCTAATTCATTCATACGATCCATTCTAATTCATTCGCACGAATATATCCATTCTAATTCTTTCGTACGATGCATTCTAATTCATTCGTACGATCCATTCTAATTCATTCATTTGATCCATTCTAATTCATTCGTACGATCCATTCTAATTCATTCGTCCGATCCATTCTAATTCATTCGCACGAATGTATCCATTCTAATTCATTCGTACGATCCATTCTAATTCATTCGCACGATCCATTCTAATTCATTCGTACGATCCATTCTAATTCATTCATACGATCTATTCTAATTCATTCATACAATCCATTCTAATTCTTTCACACGATCCATTCTAATTCATTCGTACGATCCATTCTAATTCATTCGCACAATCCATTCTATTTCATTCGTACGATCCATTCTTACTCATTGGTACGATCCATTCTAATTCATTCGCACGAATGTATCCATTCTAATTCATGCGTACGAATCCATTCTAATTCATTCGTACAATCTATTCTATTTCATTCGTATGATCCATTCTAATCCATTCTAATTCATTCGTACGATCCATTCTACGATCCATTCTAATTCATTCGTATATTCCATTCTAATTCATTAGCACGATCCATGCTAATGAATTAGAATGGATCGTACGATCCAATCTAATTCATTCATACGATCCATTCTAACTCATTCGTATGATCCATTCTAATTCAATCGTACGATCCATTCTAATTCATTCGTACGATCCATTCTAATTCATTCGTACGATCCATTCTAATTCATTCGTACGATCCATTCTAATTCCTTCGTACGATCCATTCTAATTCTTTCATACGATCCATTCTAATTCATTCGCGCAATCTATTCTAATTCATTCATACGATCCATTCTAATTCATTCGTACGATCCACTCTAATTCATTCATATAATCCATTCTAATTTATTCGCACGAATGTATCCATTCTAATTCATTCGTACGATCCATTCTAATTCATTAATATGATCCATTCTAATTCATTCGTACGATCCATTCTAATTCATTCGTAGGATCCATTCTAATTCATTCGTATAATCTATTCTATTTCATTCGTACGATCTATTCTTACTCATTCGTATGATCCATTCTAATTCATTCGGACGAATGTTTCCATTCTAATTTATTCGTACGATCCATTCTAATTCATTCATACGATCCATTCTAATTCATTCGTACGATCCATTCTTACTCATTCGTATGATCCATTCTAATTCATTCATACAATCCATTCTAATTCTTTCACACGATCCATTCTAATTCATTCGTACGATCCATTCTAATTCATTCGCACAATCCATTCTATTTCATTCGTATGATCCATTCTTACTCATTGGTATGATCCATTCTAATTCATTCGCACGAATGTATCCATTCTAATTCATTCGTACGAATCCATTCTAATTCATTCGTACAATCCATTCTATTTCATTCGTACGATCCATTCTTAGTCATTCGCATGATCCATTCTAATTCATTCGCACGAATGTATCCATTCAAAATCATTCGTACGATCCATTCTATTTCATTCGTACGATCCATTCTAAATCATTCTTACAATCCATTCTATTTCATTCGTACGATCAATTCTAATTCATTAGCACGATCCATTCTAATTCATTCGTACGATCCATTCAAATTCATTCGCACGATCCATTCTAATTCATTCGTACAATCTATTCTATTTCATTCGTACGATCCATTCTTACTCATTTGTATGATCCATTCTAATTTATTCGCACGAATGTATCCATTCTAATCCATTCGTACGATTCATTCTAATCTATTCGTACGATCCATTCTAATTCATTCGCATGAATGTAACCATTCTAATTCATTCATTTGATCCATTCTAATTCATTCGTACGATCCATTCTAATTCATTCGTCCGATCCATTCTAATTCATTCGCACGAATGTATCCATTCTAAACCATTCATACGATCCATTCTAATTTATTCGTATGATCCATTCTAATTCATTCGTAAGATCCATTCTAATTCATTCGTACGATCCATTCTAATTCATTCGCACGAATATATCCATTCTAGTTCATTCGTACGATCCATCCTAATTCATTCATACGATCCATTCTAATTCATTCGGACGATCCATTCTAATTCATTCGTACGATCCATTCTAATTCATTCGCACGAATGTATCCATTCTAATTCATTCGTACATACGATCCATTCTAATGCATTTGCACAAATGTATCCATTCTAATTCATTTGTATAATCCATTCTATTTCATTCGTACGATCCATTCTTACTCATTCGTATGATCCATTCTAACTCATTCGCACGAATGTATCCATTCTAATTCATTCTTACGATCCATTCTAATTCATTTGCACTATCCATTCTAATTCATTCGTACGATCCATTCTAATTCATTCGTATGATCCATTCTAATTTATTCGTTCAAATATATCCATTCTAATTCATTCGTCCGATCAATTCTAATTCATTCGCACGATCCATTCTAATTCATTCGCACGAATGTATCCATTCTAATTCATTTGCACGATCCATTCTAATTCATTCCTATGATCTATTCTAATTCATTCGTACGATCCATTCTAATTCATTCGCTCGAATGTATCCATTGTAATTCATTCGTACGATCCATTCTAATTCGTTCATATGATCCATTCTAATTCGTTCGTACGATCCATTCTAATTCGTTCGTACGATCCATTCTAATTCATTCGTATGATCCATTCTAATTCATTCCTACGATCTATTCTAATTCATTCGCTCGAATATATCCATTCTAATTCATTCGTTCGATCCATTCTAATTCATTCGCATGATCCATTCTAATTCATTCGTATGATCCATTCTAATCCATTCGTACGATCCATTCTAATTCATTCGTACGATCCATTCTAATTCATTCGTACGATCCATTCTAATTCATTCGCACGATCCATTCTAATTCATTCGTACGATCAATTCTAATTCATTCATACGATCCATTCTAATTCATTCGTACGATCCATTGTAATTCATTCATACGATCCATTCTAATTCACTCATACGATCCTTTCTAATACATTCATACGATCCATTCTAATTCATTTGCACGAATATATCCATTCTAATTCATTCGTACGATCCATTCTAATTCATTCGTACGATCTATTCTAATTCATTCGTACGATCCATTCTAATTCATTCGTACGATCCATTCTAATTCCTTTGTATGATCCATTCTAATTCATTCGTACGATCCATTCTAATTCATTCGTACAATCTATTCTAATTCATTCGTTCGAATGGATACATTCGTGTGAATGAATTAGAATGGATCGTACGAATGAGTAAGAATGGATCGTACGAATGAAATAGAATGGATTGCACGAATAAATTAGAAGGGATCGTACGAATGAATTAGAATGGATCGTGTAAAAGAATTAAAATGGATTGTATGAATGAATTAGAATGGATTGTACGAAGGAATTAGAATGGATACATTTGTGCGAATGAATTAGAATGGATCGTACGAATGAATTAGAATGGATCGTATGAATGAATTAGAATGGATCGTACGAATGAATTAGAATGGATCGTGCGAATTAATTAGAATGGATTGTATGAATGAATTAAAATGGATCGTACGAATGAATTAGAATGGATCGTATGAGTGAATTAGAATGGAAACGAAGGAATTAGAATAGATCGTACGCAGGAATTAGAATGGATCATACGAATGAAATAGAATGGATCGTACGAAGGAATTAGAATGGATCGTACGAAGGAATTAGAATGGATCGTATGAATGAATTAGAATGGATATATTCGTGCAAATGAATTAGAATGGATCGTATGAATGAATTAAAATGGATCGTATGAGTGAACTAGAACGGATAGTACGAATGAAGTAGAATGGATCGTATGAATGAATTAGAATGGATACATTCGTGCGAATGAATTAGAATGGATCGTATGAATGAATTAGAAAAGATTGTGCGAATGAATTAGAATGGATCGTACGAATGAATTAGAATGGATACATTCGTGCGAATAAATTAGAATGGATCGGACGAATGAATTAGAATGGATCGTACGAATGAATTAGAATGGATCTTACGAATGAATTAGAATGGATCGTACGAATAAATTAGAATGGATACATTCGTCCGAATGAATTAGAATGGATCATACGAATGAGTAAGAATGGATCGTACAAATGAAATAGAATAGATTGTAAGAATGAATTAGAATGGATCCTACGAATGAATTAGAATGGATCGTGTGAAAGAATTAGAATGGATTGTATGAATGAATTAGAATGGATCGTATGAATGAATTACAATGGATCGTGCGAATGAATTCGAATGGATCGTACGAATTCATTCTAATTCATACGATCCATTCTAATTCATTCGTCCGATCCATTCTAATTCATTCGCATGATCCATTCTTACTCATTGGTATGATCCATTCTAATCCATTCGTACGATCCATTCTAATTCATTTGTATGATCCATTCTAATTAATTCGTATGATCCATTCTAATTCATTCGTACGATCCATTCTAATTCATTCATACAATCCATTCCGTACGATCCATTCTAATTCATTCATACGATCCATTCTTACTCATTGGTACGATCCATTCTAATTCATTCGCACGAATGTATCCATTCTAATTCATTCGTACGAATCCATTCTAATTCATTCGCACGATCCATTCTAATTCATTCACACAATCTATTCTATTTCATTCGTACGATCCATTCTTACTCATTCGTATGATCCATTCTAATTCATTCGGACGAATGTATCCATTCTAATTTATTCGTACGATCCATTCTAATTCATTCGTACGATACATTCTAATTCATTCGTACGATCCATTCTAATTCATTCGTGTGATCCATTCTAATTAATTCGTATGATCAATTCTAATTCATTCGTACGATCCATTCTAATTCATTCATACGATTCATTCTTACGATCCATTCTATTTCATTCGTACGATCCATTCTTACTCATTGGTACGATCCATTCTAATTCATTCGCACGAATGTATCCATTCAAATTTATTCGTACGAATCCATTCTAATTCATTCGTACGATCCATTTTAATTCATTTGCACGATCCATTCTAATTCATTCGTACGATCCATTCTAATTCATTCGCACGAATGTATCCATGCTAATTCATTCGTACGATCCATTCTAATTCATTCGTACGATCCATTCTAATTCATTCGCACGAATGTATCCATTCTAGTTCATTTGTACGATCCATTCTAATTCATTCGTACGTTCCATTCTAATTCATTCGTACGATCCATTCTAATTCATTCATACGATCTATTCTAATTCATTCATACAATCCATTCTAATTCTTTCACACGATCCATTCTAATTCATTCATATGATCCATTCTAATTCATTCATATTATCCATTCTAATTCATATGCACAAAGGTACCCATTCTAATCCATTCGTAGGATCCATTCTAATCCATTCGTACGATCCATTCTAATTCATTCGCTCGAATGTATCCATTCTAATCCATTCGTACGATCCATTCTAATCCATTCGTACGATCCATTCTAATTCATTCGCATTAATGTAACCATTCTAATTCATTCATACGATCCATTCTAATTCATTCGTACGATCCATTCTAATTCATTCGTACGATCCATTCTAATTCATTCGTACGATCCATTCTAATTCATTCGCACGAATGTATCCATTCTAATTCATTCATATGATCCATTCTAATTCATTCATACAATCCATTCTAATTCTTTCACACGATCCATTCTAATTCATTCGTACGATCCATTCTAATTCATTCGTACAATCCATACTAATTCATTCGCACGAATGTATCCATTCTAGTTCATTCATACGATCCATTCTAATTCATTCGTACGATCTATTCTAATTCCTTCGTACGATCCATTCTAATTCATTCATACGATCTATTCTAATTCATTCGTACGATCCATTCTAATTCATTCGTAAGATCCATTCTAATTCATTCGTACGATCCATTCTAATTCATTCGTACGATCCATTCTAATTCATTCGCACGAATGTATCCATTCTAGTTGATTCGTACGATCCATTCTAATTCATTCGTACGATTCATTCTAATCCATTCGTACGATCCATTCTAATTCATTCATACGATCCATTCTAATTCATTCATACAATCCATTCTAATTCTTTCACACGATCCATTCTAATTCATTCGTAGGATCCATTCTAATTCATTTGTACAATCTATTCTATTTCATTCGTACGATCCATTCTTACTCATTCGTATGATCTATTCTAATTCATTCGGACGAATGCATCCATTCTAATTTATTCGTACGATCCATTCTAATTCATTCGTACGATCCATTCTAATACATTCGTGCGATCCATTCTTACTCATTCGTATGATCCATTCTAATTCATTCGTATGATCCATTCTAATTCATTCGTACGATCGATTATAATTCATTCGCACTATCCATTCTAATTCATTCGTACGATCCATTCTAATTCATTCGTATGATCCATTCTAATTTATTCGTTCAAATATATCCATTCTAATTCATTCCGTATGATCCATTCTAATTCATTCATACGATCCATTCTAATTTATTCGTACGAATGTATCCATTCTAATTCATTCGTACGATCCATTCTAATTCATTCGGACGAATGTATCCATTCTAATTTATTCGTACGATCCATTCTAATTCATTCATTTGATACATTCTAATTCATTCGTACGATCCATTCTAATTCATTCGTCCGATCCATTCTAATTCATTCGCACGAATGTATCCATTCTAATTCATTCGTACAATCCATTCTAATTCATTCGTACGATCCATTCTAATTCATTCGTAAGATCCATTCTAATTCATTCGTACAATCCATTCTAATTCATTTGTACGATCCATTCTAATTCATTCGCACGAATGTAGCCATTCTAGTTCATTCGTACGATCCATTCTAATTCATTCGTTCGATCCATTCTAATTCATTCGTACGATCCATTCTAATTCATTCGTACGATCCATTCTAATTCATTCATACGATCCATTCTAATTCATTCGCACGAATGTATCCATTCTAATTCATTCATACGATCTATTCTACTTCATTCGTACTATCCGTTCTAATTCACTCATACGATCCATTCTAATTCATTCATACGATCCATTCTAATTCATTTGCACGAATATATCCATTCTAATTCATTCGTACGATCCAATCTAATTCCTTCGTACGATCCATTCTAATTCCTTCGTACGATCAATTCTATTTCATTCGTATGATCCATTCTAATTAATTCGTATTATCCATTCTAATTCATTCGTATGATCCATTCTAATTCATTCGTACGATCCATTCTTACTCATTCGTACGATCCATTCTAATTCATTCATACAATCCATTCTAATTCATTCCGTACGATCCATTCTAATTCATTCATACGATCTATTCTTTCATACAATCCATTCTAATTCATTCGTGCGAATGAAATAGAATGGATACCTTTGTGCATATGAATTAGAATGGATCGTACGAATGAATTAGAATGGATCATATTAATGAATTAGAATGGATCGTACGAATGAATTAGAATGGATACATTCGTGCGAATGAATTAGACTGGATCGTGCGAATCAATTAGACTGGATCGTGCGAATGAATAAGAATAGATCATACGAATGAATTAGAATGGATCGTACGAATTAATTAGAATGGATACATTCGTGCGAATGTATTATAATGGATTGTATGAATGAATTAGAATGGATCGTACGAATGAATTAGAATGGATCATACGAATTAATTAGAATGGATCATACGAATGAATTAGAATGGATCGTACGAATGAATTAGAATGGATCGTACGAATGAATTAGAATGGATCGTGCGAATGAATTAGAATGGATCGTACGAATGAATTAGAATGGATACATTTGTGCGAATGAATTAGAATGGATCGTACGAATGAATTAGAATGGATCGTATGATTGAATTAGAATGGATTGTACGAATGAATTAGAATGGATCGTGCGAATGAATTAGAATGGATCGTACGAATGAATTAGAATGGATCGTGTGAAAGAATTAGAATGGATTCTATGGAAGAATTAGAATGGATCGTGCGAATGAATTAGAATGGATCGTACGAATGAATTAGAATGGATACATTTGTGCGAATGAATTAGAATGGATCGTACGAAATAATTAGAATGGATTATATGAATGAATTAGAATGGATCGTACGAATGAATTAGAATGGATCGTGCGAATGAATTAGAATGGATCGTACGAATGAATTAGAATGGATCGTACGAATGAACTAGAATGGATACATTCGTGCGAATGAATTAGAATGGATCGTACGAATGAATTAGAATGGATCGTACGAATGAATTAGAATGGATCTTACGAATGAATTAGAATGGATCGTACGAATGAATTAGAATGGATCGTACGAATGAATTAGAATGGATCGTACGAATGAATTAGAATGGATACATTCGTGCAAATGAATTAGAATGGATACATTCGTGCGAAAGAATTAGAATAGATCGTATGAATGAATTAGAATGGATATTTTGAATGAATTAGAATGGATCGTGCGAATGAATTAGAATGGATCGTACGAATGAATTAGAATAGATCGTTAGAAGGAATTAGAATGGATCGTACGAATGAATTAGAATGGATATATTCGTGCAAATGAATTAGAATGGATCGTATGAATGTATTAGAATGGATCGTGCGAATGAATTAGAATGGATCGTACGAATGAAATAGAATGGATCGTACGAATGAATTAGAATGGATCTTACGAATGAATTAGAATGGATCGTACGAATGAATTAGAATGGATCCTACGAATGAATTAGAATGGATACATTCGTGCGAATGAATTAGAATGGATCGGACGAATGAATTAGAATAGATCGTATGAATGAATTAGAATGGATCGTACGAATGAATTAGAATGGATCGTACGAATAAATTAGAATGGATACATTCGTCCGAATGAATTAGAGTGGATCATACGAATGAGTAAGAATGGATCGTACGAATGAAATAGAATAGATTGTACGAATGAATTAGAATGGATCGTATGAATGAATTAGAATGGATCGTGCGAATGAATTCGAATGGATCGTACGAATTCATTCTAATTCATTCATACAATCCATTCTAATTCTTTCACACGATCTATTCTAATTCATTCATAGGATCCATTCTAATTCATTCGTACAATCTATTCTATTTCATTCGTGCGATCCATTCTTACTCATTCGTATGATCCATTCTAATTCATTCGGACGAATGTATCCATTCTAATTTATTCGTACGATCCATTCTAATTCATTCGTACGATCCATTCTAATTCTTTCGTACGATCCATTCTAATTCATTCGTCCGATCCATTCTAATTCATTCGCACAAATGTATCCATTCTAATTCATTCGTACGGTCCATTCTAATTCATTCGCACAATCCATTCTATTTCATTCGTACGATCCATTCTTACTCATTCGTATGATCCATTATGGATACATTCGTGCAAATAAATTAGAATGGATCATACGAATGAGTAAGAATGGATCGTACGAATGAAATAGAATGGATTGTGCGAATGAATTAGAATGGATCGTACGAATGAATTAGAATGGATCGTGTGAAAGAATTAGAATGAATTGTATGAATGAATTAGAATAGATCGTATGAATGAATTAGAATAGATCGTACGAATGAATTAGAATGGATCTTACGAATAAATTAGAATGGATCGTACGAATGCACGATCCATGCTAATTCATTCGTTCGATCAATTCTAATTCATTAGCATGATCCATTCTAATTCATTCGTACAATCCATTCTAATTCATTCGCACGATCCATTCTAATTCATTCGTACGATCCATTCTAATACTTTCACACGATCCATTCTAATTTATTCGTACGATCCATTCTAATTCATTCGTACGATCTATTCTAATTCATTCGTACGATCCATTCTAATTCATTCGTACGATCCATTCTAATTCCTTCGTACGATCCATTCTAATTATTTCATACAATCCATTCTAATTCTTTCACACGATCCATTCTAATTCATTCGTACGATCCATTCTAATTCATTCGTGCAATCCATTATATTTCATTCGTACGATCCATTCTTACTCATTCGTACGATCCATTCTAATTCATTCACACGAATGTATCCATTCGTACGAATGAATTAGAATAGATTGTATGAATGAATTAGAATGGATCGTACGAATGAATTAGAATGGATCGTATGAATGAATTAGAATGGATCGTACTAATGAATTAGAATGGATCGTGCGAATGAATTAGAATGGATCGTACGAATGAATTAGAATGGATCGTACGAATGAACTAGAATGGATACATTCGTGCGAATGAATTAGAATGGATCGTACGAATGAATTAGAATGGATCGTACGAATGAATTAGAATGGATCATACGAATGAATTAGAATGGATCATACAAATGAGTAAGAATGGATCGTATGAATGAAATAGAATAAATTGTACGAATGAATTAGAATGGATCATACGACTGAATTAGAATGGATCGTGTGAAAGAATTAGAATGGATTGTATGAATGAATTAGAATGGATCATATGAATGAATTAGAATGGATCGTGCGAATGAATTCGAATGGATCGTACGAATGAATTAGAATGGATCGTACGAATGAATTAGAATGGATACATTCGTGCGAAAGAATTAGAATAGATCGTATGAATGAATTAGAATGGATCCTATGAATGAATTAGAATGGATCCTATGAATGAATTAGAATGGATCGTGCGAATGAATTAGAATGGATCGTGCTAATGAATTAAAATTGATCGAACGAATGAATTAGCATGGATCGTGCTAATGAATTAGAATGGAACGTACGAATGAATTAGAATGGATCGTGTGAAAGAATTAGAATGGATTGTATGAATGAATTAGAATGAATTCGTTCGATCAATTCTAATTCATTAGTACGATCCATTCTAATTCATTCGTACGATGCATTCTAATTCATTCGCACGATCCATTCTAATTCATTCGCACGATCCATTCTAATTCATTCGTACGATCCATTCTAATTCTTTCGTACGATCTATTCTAATTCATTCGTACGATCCAGTCTAATTCATTCGTACGATCCATTCTAATTTCTTCGTACGATCCATTCTAATTTATTCATATAATCCATTCTAATTCTTTTACACGATCCATTCTAATTCATTCGTACGTTCCATTCTAATGCATTAGCACGATCCATGCTAATTCATTCGTTCGATCAATTCTAATTCATTAGCACGATCCATTCTAATTCATTCGCACGATCCATTCTAATTCATTCATAGGATCCATTCTAATTCATTCATACGATCTATTCTAATTCTTTCGCATGAATGTATCCATTCTAATTCATTCGCACGAATGTATCCATTCT
Organism: Chamaelirium japonicum; assembly: GCA_947650365.1. Lineage (NCBI taxonomy): Eukaryota > Viridiplantae > Streptophyta > Magnoliopsida > Liliales > Melanthiaceae > Chamaelirium > Chamaelirium japonicum. Next base: position 680,467 of record CANTAL010000111.1, read on the forward strand.
AATTCATTCGTACGATCCATTCTAATTCATTCATACGATCCATTCTAATTCATTCATACGATCCATTCTAATTCATTCCTACAATCCATTCTAATTCATTCGCCCGATCCATTCTAATTCATTCATACGATCCATTCTATTCGAATGGATCATGCGATCCATTCGAATTCATTCGCACGATCCATTCTAATTCATTCATACGATCCATTCTAATTCATTCATACAATGCATTCTAATTCTTTCACACGATCTATTCTAATTCATTCGTACGATCCATTCTAATTCATTCGTACAATCCATTCTATTTCATTTGTACGATCCATTCTTACTCATTCGTATGATCCATTCTAATTCATTCGTACGATCCATTCTAATTCATTTGTACGATCCATTCTAATTCATTCGTACAATCCATTCTATTTCATTCGTACGATCCAATCTTACTCATTCGTATGATCCATTCTAATTCATTCGCACGAATGTATCCATTCTAATTCATTCATACAATCCATTCTAATTCATTCCGTACGATCCATTCTAATTCATTCGTACGATCGTACGAATGAATTAGAATGGATCGTACGAATGAATTAGAATAGATTGTGCGAATGAATTAGAATGGATCGTACGAATGAATTAGAATGGATCGTACGAATGAATTAGAATGGATCATACGAATGAGTAAGAATGGATCGTACGAATGAATTAGAATGGATCGTACGAATGAATTAGAATGGATCGTACGAATAAATTAGAATGGATACATTCGTCCGAATGAATTAGAATGGATCATACGAATGAGTAAGAATAGATCGTACGAATGAAATAGAATAGATTGTACGAATGAATTAGAATTGATCCTACGAATGAATTAGAATGGATCGTGTGAAAGAATTAGAATGGATTGTATGAATGAATTAGAATGGATCGTATGAATGAATTAGAATGGATCGTGCGAATGAATTCGAATGGATCGTACGAATTCATTCTAATTCATTCATACAATCCATTCTAATTCTGTCACACGATCCATTCTAATTCATTCGTACATTCCATTCTAATTCATTAGCACGATCCATGCTAATTCATTCGTTCGATCAATTCTAATTCATTAGCACGATCCAGTCTAATTCATTCGTACGATCCATTCTAATTCATTCGCATGATCCATTCTAATTCATTCATAGGATCCATTCTAATTCATTCATACGATCTATTCTAATTCTTTCGCACGAATGTATCCATTCTAATTCATTCGCACGAATGTATCCATTCTAATTCATTCGTACGATCCATTCTAATTCATTCGTACGATCCATTCGAATTCATTCGCACGATCCATTCTAATTCATTCATATGATCCATTCTAATTCATTCATACAATTCATTCTAATTCTTTCACACGATCCATTCTAATTCATTCGTAGGATCCATTCTAATTCATTCGTACAATCTATTCTATTTCATTCGTACGATCCATTCTTACTCATTCGTATGATCCATTCTAATTCATTCGGACGAATGTATCCATTCTAATTTATTCGTACGATCCATTCTAATTCATTCGTACGATCCATTCTAATTCATTCGTACGATCCATTCTAATTCATTCGCACGAATGTATCCATTCTAGTTCATTCGTACGATCCATTCTAATTCATTCGTACGATCCATTCTAATTCATTCGCACGATCCATTCTAATTCATTCGTACGATCCATTCTAATTCATTCATACGATCCTTTCTAATTCATTCGTACGATCCATTCTTATTCATTCGTACAATCTATTCTAATTCATTCGTACGAATGGATACATTCGTGTGAATGAATTATAATGGATCGTACGAATGAGTAAGAATGGATCGTACGAATGAAATAGAATGGACTGCACGAATGAATTAGAATGGATCGTACGAATGAATTAGAATGGATCGTGTGAAAGAATTAGAATGGATAGTATGAATGAATTAGAATGGATCATACGAAGGAATTAGAATGGATCGTATGAATGAATTAGAATGGATCGTATGAATGTATTAGAATAGATCGTACGAATGAATTAGAATGGATCGTACGAATGAATTAGAATGGATCGTGTGAAAGAATTTGAATGGATCGTACGAATGAATTAGAATGGATCGTGCGAATGAATTAGAATGGATCGTACGAATGAATTAGAATGGATCGTGCTAATTAATTAGAATTGATCGAACGAATGAATTAGCATGGATCGTGCATTCGTACGATCCATTCTAATTCATTCGTCAGATCCATTCTAATTCATTCGTACGATCCATTCAAATTCATTCATACGATCCATTCTAATTCATTCGCACGAATGTGTCCATTCTAGTTCATTCGTACGATCCATTCTAATTCATTCGTACGATCCATTCTAATTCATTCATACGATCTATTCTAATTCATTCATACAATCCATTCTAATTCTTTCACACGATCCATTCTAATTCATTCGTACGATCCATTCTAATTCATTCGCACAATCCATTCTATTTCATTCGTACGATCCATTCTTACTCATTCGTATGATCCATTCTAATTCATTCGCACGAATGTATCCATAATGGATCATACGAATGAGTAAGAATGGATCGTACGAATGAAATAGAATGGATTGTGCGAATGAATTAGAATGGACTGTACGAATGAATTAGAATGGATACATTCGTGCGAATGAATTAGAATGGATCGGACGAATGAATTAGAATGGATCGTACGAATGAATTATAATGGATCGTACGAATGAATTAGAATAGATCATACGAATAAATTAGAATGGATACATTCGTCCGAATGAATTAGAATGGATCATACGAATGAGTAAGAATAGATCGTACGAATGAAATACAATAGGTTGTACGAATGAATTAGAATGGATCCTACGAATGAATTAGAATAGATCGTGTGAAAGAATTAAAATGGATTGTATGAATGAATTAGAATGAATTTGTACGATCCATTCGAATTCATTCGCACGATCCATTCTAATTCATTCATACGATCCATTCTAATTCATTCATACAATCCATTCTAATTCTTTCACATGATCCATTCTAATTCATTCGTAGGATCCATTCTAATTCATTCGTACAATCTATTCTATTTCATTCGTACGATCCATTCTTACTCATTCGTATGATCCATTCTAATTCATTCGGACGAATGTATCCATTCTAATTTATTCGTACGATCCATTCTAATTCATTCGTACTATCCATTCTAATTCATTCGTACGATCCATTCTAATTCATTCGTCCGATCCATTCTAATTCATTCGCATGAATGTATCCATTCTAATTCATTCGTAGGATCCATTCTAATTCATTCGTACGATCCATTCTAATTCATTCGTAAGTTCCATTTTAATTCATTCGTACGATCCATTCTAATTCATTCGTACGATCCATTCTAATTCATTCGCACGATCCATTCTAATACATTCATACGATCCATTCTAATTCATTTGCACGAATATATCCATTCTAATACATTCGTACGATCCATTCTAATTCCTTCGTACGATCCATTCTAATTCATTCGTACGATCTATTCTAATTCATTCGTACGATCCATTCTAATCCATTCGCACGATCCATTCTAATTCATTCGCACGAATGTATCCATTCTAATTCATTCGCACGAATGTATCCATTCTAATTCATTCGTACGATCCATTCTAATTCATTCGTACGATCCATTCTAATTCACTCATACGATCCATTCTAATACATTCATACGATCCATTTTAATTCATTTGCATGAATATATCTATTCTAATTAATTCGTACGATCCATTCTAATTCATTCATATGATCCATTCTAATTTATTCTTACTCATTCGTGCACGATCCATTCTAATTCATTCGCACGAATGTATCCATTCTAATTCATTCGTACGATCCATTCTAATTCATTAATATGATCCATTCAAATTCATTCGTACGATCCATTTTAATTCATTCGGACGCCATTCTAATTCATTCGTACGATCCATTCTAATTCATTCGTACGATCCATTCTTACTCATTGGTACGATCCATTCTAATTCATTCGCACGAATGTATCCATTCTAATTCATTCATACGAATCCATTCTAATTCATTCGTACGATCCATTCTAATACATTCATACGATCCATTCTAATTCATTTGCACGAATATATCCATTCTAATTCATTCGTACGATCCATTCTAATTCCTTCGTACGATCCATTCTAATTCATTCGTACGATCTATTCTAATTCATTCGTACGATCCATTCTAATTCATTCGTACGATCCATTCTAATTCCTTCTTCGTACGATCCATTCTAATTCATTCGCACGAATATATCCATTCTAGTTCATTCGTACGATCCATTCTAATTCATTAGTACGATCCATTCTAATTCATTCATACGATCTATTCTAATTCATTCATACAATCCATTCTAATTCTTTCACACGATCAATTCTAATTCATTCGTATGATCCATTCTAATTCATTCGTACAATCCATTCTATTTCATTCATACGATCCATTCTTACTCATTCGTATGATCCATTCTAATTCATTCGCACGAATATATCCATTCTAATTCATTCATACAATCCATTCTAATTTATTACGTACGATCCATTCTAATCATTCGTACGATCGTACGAATGAATTAGAATGGATCGTACTAATGAATTAGAATAGATTGTACGAATGAATTAGAATGGATCCAACGAATGAATTAGAATGGATCGTGTGAAAGAATTAGAATGGATCGTACAAATGAATTTGAATGGATCGTACAAATGAATTAGAATGGATCATACGAATGAGTAAGAATGGATCGTACAAATGAAATAGAATGGATTGTACGAATGAATTAGAATGGATCGTACAAATTAATTAGAATGGATCGTGTGAAAGAATTAGAATGCATTGTATGAATGAATTAGAATGGATCGTACGAAGGAATTAGAATGGATCGTACGAATGAATTAGAATGGATATATTCGTGCAAATGAATTAGAATGGATCGTATGAATGTATTAGAATGGATCGAATCAGTGAATTAGAATGGATCGTACGAATGAATTAGAATGGATTTTACGAATGAAATAGAATGGATCGTATGAATGAATTAGAATGGATACATTCGTGCGAATGAATTAGAATGGATCGGACGAATGAATTAGAATGGATCGTACGAATGAATTAGAATGGATCGTACGAATGAATTAGAATGGATCGTACGAATAAATTAGAATGGATACATTCGTCCGAATGAATTAGAATGGATCATACGAATGAGTAAGAATGGATCGTACGAATAAAATAGAATAGATTGTACAAATGAATTAGAATGGATTCGTACGAATTAATTAGAATGGATACATTCGTGCGAATGAATTAGAATGGATCGTACCAATGAGTAAGAATGGATCGTACGAATGAAATAGAATGGATTGTGCGAATGAATTAGAATGGATCGTACGAATGAATTAGAATGGATCGTGTGAAAGAATTAGAATGGATTGTATGAATGAATTAGAATAGATCGTATGAATGAATTAGAATGGATCGTACGAATGAATTAGAATGGATCGTACGAATGAATTAGAATGGATCGTACGAATGAATTAGAATGGATACATTCGTGCGAATGAATTAGAATGGATACATTCGTGCGAAAGAATTAGAATAGATCGTATGAATGAATTAGAATGGATCCTATGAATGAATTAGAATGGATCGTGCGAATGAATTAGAGTGGATCGTACGAATGAATTAGAATGGATCGTACGAATGAATTAGAATGGAATGTGCTAATGAATTAGAATTGATCGAACGAATGAATTAGCATGGATCGTGCTAATGAATTAGAATGGAACGTACGAATGAATTAGAATGGATCGTGTGAAAGAATTAGAATGGATTGTATGAATGAATTAGATTGAATTCGTACGATCCATTCGAATTCATTCGCACGATCCATTCTAATTCATTCATACGATCCATTCTAATTCATTCATACAATCCATTCTAATTCTTTCACACGATCCATTCTAATTCATTCGTAGGATCCATTCTAATTCATTCGTACAATCTATTCTATTTCATTCATACAATCCATTCTTACTCATTCGTATGATCCATTCTAATTCATTCGGACAAATGTATCCATTCTAATTCATTCGTACGATCCAATCTAATTTATTCGTACGATCCATTCTTACTCATTCATATGATCCATTCTAATTCATTCGTACGATCCATTCTAATTCATTCGTACGATCCATTCTAAGTCATTCGCACAATCTATTCTAATTCATTCGTACGATCCATTCTAATTCATTCGTACGATCGTACGAATGAATTAGAATGGATCGTACGGAATGAATTAGAATGGATTGTATGAATGAATTAGAATGGATACATTCGTGCGAATAAATTAGAATGGATCATACGAATGCGTAAGAATGGATCGTACGAATGAAATAGAATGGATTGTACGAATGAATTAGAATGGATCGTACAAATGAATTAGAATGGATCATACGAATGAGTAAGAATGGATCGTACAAATGAAATAGAATGGATTGTACGAATGAATTAGAATGGATCGTACGAATGAATTAGAATGGATCGTGTGAAAGAATTAGAATGCATTGTATGAATAAATTAGAATGGATCGTATGAATGAATTAGAATGGATCGTGCGAATGAATTCGAATGGATCGCATGATCCATTCGAATAGAATGGATCATATGAATGAATTAGAATGGATCGGGCGAATGAATTAGAATGGATTGTAGGAATGAATTAAAATGGATCGTATGAATGAATTAGAAAGGATCGTATGAATGAATTAGAATGGATCGTGCGAATGAATTAGAATGGATCGTACGATTGAATTAGAATGGATCGTACGAATGAATTAGAATGGATCATACGAATGAATTAGAATGGATCATACGAATGAGTAAGAATGGATCGTACGAATAAAATAGAATGGATTGTACGAATGAATTAGAATGGATACATTCATGCGAATGAATTAGAATGGATCGGACGATTGAATTAGAATGGATCGTACGATTCATTCTAATTCATTCGTACGATCCATTCTAATACATTCATACGAATCATGCTAATTCATTCGCACGATCCATTCTAATTCATTCGTACAATCCATTCTTATTCATTCATACGATCCATTCTAATTCATTCGCACAATCCATTCTAATTCATTCGTACAATCCATTCTAATTCATTCGTATGATCCATTCTAACTCATTCGGTGGATCTATTCTAATTCATTCGTACGATCCATTCTAATTCATTCCCACGATCCATTCTAATTTATTCGTACGATCCATTCTAATTCATTCGTACGATCTATTCTAGTTCATTCGCACGAATGTAACCATTCTAATTCATTCATACGATTCATTCTAATTCATTCGTATGAGCTATTCTAATTCAGTCGTACGATCCATTCTAATTCATTCACACGAATGTATCCATTCTAATTAATTCATACGATCCATTCTAATTCATTCGTACGATCCATTCTAATTCACTCATACGATCCATTCTAATACATTCATACGATCCATTCTAATTCATTTGCACGAATATATCCATTCTAATTCATTCGTACGATCCATTCTAATTTCTTCGCACGATCCATTCTAATTCATTCGTACGATCTATTCTATTTCATTCGTACGATCCATTCTTACTCATTCGTATGATCCATTCTAATTCATTCGTCCGATCCATTCTAATTCATTCGCACGAATGTATCCATTCTAATTCATTCGTTCGATCAATTCTAATTCATTAGCACGATCCATTGTAATTCATTCGTACGAACCATTCTAATTCATTCGCACGATCAATTCTAATTCATTCATAGGATCCATTCTAATTCATTCATACGATCTATTCTAATTCTTTCGCACGAATGTATCCATTCTAATTCATTCGCACGAATGTCTCCATTCTAATTCATTCGTACGATCCATTCTAATTCATTCGTACGATCCATTCTAATTCATTAATATGATCCATTCTAATTCATTCGTACGATCCATTCTAATTCATATGCACAAAGGTATCCATTCTAATCCATTCGTATGATCCATTCTAATCCATTCGAACGATCCATTCTAATTCATTCGTACGATCCATTCTAATTCATTTGCTCGAATGTATCCATTCTAATCCATTCGTACGATCCATTCTAATCTATTCGTACGATCCATTTTAATTCATTCGCATGAATGTAACTATTCTAATTCATTCATTTGATCCATTCTAATTCATTCGTACGATCCATTCTAATTCATTCGTCCGATCCATTCTAATTCATTCGTACGAATGTATCCATTCTAATTCATTCGTACGATCCATTCTAATTCATTCGTAAGATCCATTCTAATTCATTCATACGATCCATTCTAATTCATTCATACGATCCATTCTAATTCATTCGCACGAATGTATCCATTCTAGTTCATTCGTACGATCCATTCTAATTCATTCGTACGATCCATTCTAATTCATTCGCACGATCCATTATAATTCATTCGTACGATCAATTCTAATTCATTCGTGCAATCCATTCTATTTCATTCGTACGATCCATTCTTACTCATTCGTACGATCCATTCTAATTCATTCACACGAATGTATCCATTCGTACGAATGAATTAGAATAGATTGTACGAATGAATTAGAATGGATCGTACGAAGGAATTAGAATGGATCGTACGAATGAATTAGAATGGATCGTACGAATGAATTAGAATGGATCGTACGAAGGAATTAGAATGGATCGTACGAATGAATTAGAATGGATCGTACGATTGAATTAGAATGGATCATACGAATGAGTAAGAATGGATCGTATGAATGAATTAGATTGGATCGTACGATCCATTCTAATTCATTAGCATGGATCGTGCTAATGAATTAGAATGGAATATACGAATGGATCGTAGAATGGATCGTACGAATGAATTAGAATGAATTAGAATGGATCGTACGAATGAATTAGAATAGATCAAAGGAATGAATTAGAATGGATCGTGCAAATGAATTAGAATGGATACATTCGTGCGAATGAATTAGAATGGATCGTGTGAATGAATTAGAATGGATCATACGAATGAATTAGAATGGATATATTTGAACGAATAAATTAGAATGGATCATACGAATGAATTAGAATGGATCGTACGAATGAATTAGAATGGATAGTGCGAATGAATTAGAATCGATCGTACGAATGAATTAGAATGGATTGTACGAATGAATTAGAATGGATCATACGAATGAGTAAGAATGGATCGTACGAATGAATTAGAATGGATCGTACAAATGAATTAGAATGGATCGTACGAATAAATTAGAATGGATACATTCGTCCGAATGAATTAGAATGGATTATACGAATGAGTAAGAGTGGATCGTACGAATGAAATAGAATAGATTGTACGAATGAATTAGAATGGATCCTACAAATGAATTAGAATGGATCGTGTGAAAGAATTAGAATGGATTGTATGAATGAATTAGAATGGATCGTATGAATGAATTAAAATGTATCGTGCGAATGAATTCGAATGGATCGTACGAATTTATTCTAATTCATTCATACAATCCATTCTAATTCTTTCACACGATCCATTCTAATTCATTCGTACGTTCCATTCTAATTCATTAGCACGATCCATGCTAATTCATTCGTTCGATCAATTCTAATTCATTAGCATGATCCATTCTAATTCATTCGTACGATCCATTCTAATTCATTCGCATGATCCATTCTAATTCATTCATAGGATCCATTCTAATTCATTCATACGATCTATTCTAATTCTTTCGCATGAATGTATCCATTCTAATTCATTCGCACGAATGTATCCATTCTAATTCATTCGTACGATCCATTCTAATTCATTCGTACGATCCATTCTAATTCATTTATACGATCTATTCTAATTCATTCATACAATCCATTCTAATTCTTTCACACGATCCATTCTAATTCATTCGTACAATCCATTCTAATTCATTCGCACAATCCATTCTATTTCATTCGTACGATCCATTCTTACTCATTCGTATGATCCATTCTAATTCATTCGCACGAATGTATCCATAATGGATCATACGAATGAGTAAGAATGGATCGTACGAATGAAATAGAATGGATTGTGCGAATGAATTAGAATGGACCGTACGAATGAATTAGACGTACGAATGAATTAGAATGGATACATTCGTGCGAATAAATTAGAATGGATCATACGAATGAGTAAGAATGGATCGTCATTCTAATTCATTCGTATGATCCATTCTAATTCATTTGTATCCATTCTATTTCATTCACACGATCCATTCTAATTCATTCGCGCAATCTATTCTAATTCATTCGTACGATCCATTCTAATTCATTCGTACGATCCATTCTAATTCATTCATACAATCCATTCTAATTTATTCGCACGAATGTATCCATTCTAATTCGTTCGTACGATCCATTCTAATTCATTCGCACAATCTATTCTAATTCATTTATACGATCCATTCTAATTCATTCGCACGAATGTATCTATTCTAATTCATTCATACGATCCATTCTACTTCATCCGTACTATCCGTTCTAATTCACTCATACGATCCATTCTAATTCATTCATACGATCCATTCTAATTCATTTGCACGAATATATCCATTCTAATTCATTCGTACGATCCATTCTAATTCCTTCGTACGATCCATTCTAATTCATTCGTACGATCCATTCTATTTCATTCGTATGATCCATTCAAATTCCTTCGTACGATCCATTCTAATTCCTTCGTATCCATTCTAATTCACTCATACGATCCATTCTAATTCATTCGTACGATCCATTCTAATTCATTCATACAATCCATTCTAATTCATTCGCACGATCCATTCTTATTCAAATCCACAAAGGTATCCATTCTAATTCATTCGTACTAATGAATTAGAATGGATCGTGCGAATGAATTAGAATGGATTGTACGAATGAATTAGAATGGATCGTACGAATGAACTAGAATGGATACATTCATGCGAATGAATTAGAATGGATCGTACGAATGAATTAGAATGGATCGTACGAATGAATTAGAATGGATCGTACGAATGGATTAGAATGGATCATACGAATGAATTAGAATGGATCGTGCGAATGAATTAGAATGGATCGAACGAATGAATTAGAAATGATAAATTCGAGCGAATGAATTAGAATAGATCGTAGGAATGAATTAGAATGGATCATACAAATGAATTAGAATGGATCGTACGAACGAATTAGAATGGATCGTACGAACGAATTAGAATGGATCGTACGAATGAATTAGAATGGATACATTCGAGCGAATAAATTAGAATGGATCGTACAAATGAATTAGAATAGATCATAGGAATGAATTAGAATGGATCGTGCAAATGAATTAGAATGGATACATTCGTGCGAATGAATTAGAATGGATCGTGCGAATGAATTAGAATGGATCGTACGAATGATTTAGAATGGATATATTTGAACGAATAAATTAGAATGGATCATATGAATGAATTAGAATGGATCGTACGAATGAATTATAATGGATAGTGCGAATGAATTAGAATCGATCGTACGAATGAATTAGAATGGATCGTACGAATGAATTAGATCGTACGAATGAATTAGAATGGATCGTACGAATGAATTAAAATGGATACATTCGAGAGAATGAATTAGAATAGATCATAGGAATGAATTAGAATGGATCGTACGAATGAATTAGAATGGATACATTTGTGAGAATGAATTAGAATGAATCGTACGAATGAATTAGAATGCATCGTACGAAAGAATTAGAATGGATATATTCGTGCGAATGAATTAGAATGGATCGTACGAATGAATTAGGCTGGATCGTACGAATGAATTTGAATGGATACATTTGTGCGAATGAATCTAAATGGATTGTATGAATGAATTACAATGGATCGTACGAATGAATTAGAATAGATCGTACGAATAAATTAGAATAGCTCATACGAATAAATTAGAATGAATCGTTTGAATGAATTAGAATGGTTACATTCGTGCGAATGAATTAGAATAGATCGTACGAATGAATTAGAATGGATCGTACGAATAAATTAGAATGGATTGTGGGAATGAATTAGAATGGATCTTACGAATGAATTAGAATGGATCCACCGAATGAGTTAGAATGGATCATACGAATGAATTAGAATGGATTATACGAATGAATTAGAATGGATTGTGCGAATGAATTAGAATGGATCGTATGAATGAATAAGAGTGGATCGTACGAATGAGTTAGAATGGATCATGCGAATGAATTAGCATGAATCGTACGAATGTATTAGAATGGATCGTACGAATGAATTAGAATGAATCGTACGATCCATTCTAATTCAATCGTCCGATCCATTCTAATTCATTCGCATGAATGTATCCATTCTAATTCATTCGTACAATCCATTCTATTTCATTCATACGATCCATTCTTACTCATTCGTATGATCCATTCTAATTCATTCGTATGATCCATTCTAATTCATTCGTACGATCCATTCTAATTCATTCGTACGATCGATTCTAATTCATTCGCACGATCCATTCTAATTCATTCGTACGATCCATTCTAATTCATTCATACGATCCATTCTAATTCATTCCTACAATCCATTCTAATTCATTCGCCCGATCCATTCTAATTCATTCATACGATCCATTCTATTCGAATGGATCATGCGATCCATTCGAATTCATTCGCACGATCCATTCTAATTCATTCATACGATCCATTCTAATTCATTCATACAATGCATTCTAATTCTTTCACACGATCCATTCTAATTCATTCGTACGATCCATTCTAATTCAATCGTACAATCCATTCTATTTCATTTGTACGATCCATTCTTACTCATTCGTATGATCCATTCTAATTCATTCGTACGATCCATTCTAATTCATTCGTACGATCCATTCTAATTCATTCGTACAATCCATTCTATTTCATTCGTACGATCCATTCTTACTCATTCGTATGATCCATTCTAATTCATTCGCACGAATGTATCCATTCTAATTCATTCATACAATCCATTCTAATTCATTCCGTACGATCCATTCTAATTCATTCGTACGATCGTACGAATGAATTAGAATGGATCGTACGAATGAATTAGAATAGATTGTGCGAATGAATTAGAATGGATCGTACGAATGAATTAGAATGGATCGTACGAAAGAATTAGAATGGATCATACGAATGAGTAAGAATGGATCGTACGAATGAATTAGAATGGATCGTACGAATGAATTAGAATGGATCGTACGAATAAATTAGAATGGATACATTCGTCTGAATGAAATAGAATGGATCATACGAATGAGTAAGAATGGATCGTACGAATGAAATAGAATAGATTGTACGAATGAATTAGAATGGATCCTACGAATGAATTAGAATGGATCGTGTGAAAGAATTAGAATGGATTGTATGAATGAATTAGAATGGATCGTATGAATGAATTAGAATGGATCGTGCGAATGAATTCGAATGGATCGTACGAATTCATTCTAATTTATTCATACAATCCATTCTAATTCATTCACACGATCCATTCTAATTCATTCGTACGTTCCATTCTAATTCATTAGCACGATCCATGCTAATTCATTCGTTCGATCAATTCTAATTCATTAGCACGATCCATTCTAATTCATTCGTACGATCCATTCTAATTCATTCCCACGATCCATTCTAATTCATTCATAGGATCCATTCTAATTCATTCATACGATCTATTCTAATTCTTTCGCACGAATGTATCCATTCTAATTCATTCGCACGAATTTATCCATTCTAATTCATTCGTACGATCCATTCTAATTCATTCGTACGATCCATTCGAATTCATTCGCACGATCCATTCTAATTCATTCATATGATCCATTCTAATTCATTCATACAATCCATTCTAATTCTTTCACACGATCCATTCTAATTCATTCGTACGATCCATTCTAATTCATTCGTACAATCCATTCTATTTCATTCGTACGATCCATTCTTACTCATTCGTATGATCCATTCTAATTCATTCGTATGATCCATTCTAATTCATTCGTACGATCCATTCTAATTCATTCGCACGATCCATTCTAATTCATTCATACGATCCATTCTAATTCATTCATACGATCCATTCTAATTCATTCCTACAATCCATTCTAATTCATTCGCCCGATCCATTCTAATTCATTCATACGATTCATTCTATTCTAATGGATCATGCGATCCATTCGAATTCATTCGCACGATCCATTCTAATTCATTCATATGATCCATTCTAATTCATTCATCAAATGCATTCTAATTCTTTCACACGATCCATTCTAATTCATTCGTACGATCCATTATAATTCATTCGTACAATCCATTCTATTTCATTTGTTCGATCCATTCTTACTCATTCGTATGATCCATTCTAATTCATTCGTACGATCCATTCTAATTCATTTGTACGATCCATTCTAATTCATTCGTACAATCCATTCTATTTCATTTGTACGATCCATTCTTACTCATTCGTATGATCCATTATAATTCATTCGCACGAATGTATCCATTCTAATTCATTCATACAATCCATTCTAATTCATTCCGTACGATCCATTCTAATTCATTCGTACGATTGCACGAATGAATTAGAATGGATCGTACGAATGAATTAGAATAGATTGTGCGAATGAATTAGAATGGATCGTACGAATGAATTAGAATGGATCGTACGAATGAATTAGAATGGATCATACGAATGAGTAAGAATGGATCGTACGAATGAATTAGAATAGATCGTACGAATGAATTAAAATGGATCGTACGAATAAATTAGAATGGATACATTCGTCCGAATGAATTAGAATGGATCATACGAATGAGTAAGAATGGATCGTACGAATGAAATAGAATAGATTGTACGAATGAATTAGAATGGATCCTACGAATGAATTAGAATGGATTGTGAACGAATTAGAATGGATTGTATGAATGAATTAGAATGGATCGTATGAATGAATTAGAATGGATCGTGCGAATGAATTCGAATGGATCGTACGAATTCATTCTAATTCATTCATACAATCCATTCTAATTCTTTCACACGATCTATTCTAATTCATTCGTACGTTCCATTCTAATTCATTAGCACGATCCATGCTAATTCATTCGTTCGATCAATTCTAATTCATTAGCACGATCCATTCTAATTCATTCGTACGATCCATTCTAATTCATTCGCACGATCCATTCTAATTCATTCATAGGATCCATTCTAATTCATTCATACGATCTATTCTAATTCTTTCGCACGAATGTATGCATTCTAATTCTTTCGCACGAATGTATCTGTTGGGGGTAGCTGAAATCTGCCCCGGAGTTCACACCCCCCCTCTGCGCTCACCAAATCACCTTGACAGGGAGCGAGATCCACATTGGGCTGAAGGGGCCTTAGGCTAAAAGCTCGCTCAGGAGCTCGCCCAAGCTCGCGCAGGAGTTCGCTGGAGATGGCAGCGGGAGTTAGACCGTCATGCATATAAAGATACCGGCACCACAAACGCCCCTAGCTCATGCAGGAGCTCGCCCACGCTCGCGCAGGAGCTCGCCCAAGTTCGCCCTAGCTTGTGGATCTCATAGACCCCAGGATTCCAAGGGCTTGCCTAGGAGCTCGCCCTCCCCCCCCATACTAACCAAATCACCTTGATAGGGAGCGAGCTCCACATTGGGCCGAAGGGGCCTTAGGCAAAGAGCTCGCTCAGGAGCTCGCCCAAGCTCGCTCAGGAGCTCGCCCAAGCTCGCTCAGGAGCTCACCCAAGTTCGCTCAGGAGCTCGATCAAGCTCGCTCAGGAGCTCGCCCAAGCTCGCTCAGGAGCTCGCCAGAACTCCCCAGTTTATCGAAGAGGTCGCTCCCGCGAGGTCCGACTCTTGATAGATATGGAAGAGAAGGCGGAGCAATGGAGGGCGAGCTCGCCCTGGCTTCCCACCGGAGGTCGCCCACAGTGCACGAAGATCTCCCAGACTTGAATATTCCAGAATAGCCACCTGGCAGCAACCAGAAAGATGCTCTCCCCCACTCAAACCGCCTGGCAGGCTCGCGACAAAGAATGTCAGGGATGCGAGTACCAAGGACTGTCAGAGACCCATGCGAGCCAGAACGTGGGGGTCTAGAAGGCTCTGGAAAGAATCTCCACGTGTCGGGCCGCGGTAGGTCGCCAATGTCTATAAATGCTCACCCCCAGGCTCCAGAGTACATGTTCGAAACCCTTTTCCCTATCACTTTCGTCCACTAAAGCTCGCTGTTGTGCACCTGAGACTGACTTGAGCGTCGGAGGGTCTGCGCTCCTAATGGAGCCAGCCGTTCTCATGCTTTTTCTTTGTCTTGCAGGTAGCCCGCACGGACCAGCGAAAAAATCCCCCGAACATTTGGCGCCGTCTGTGGGATCTTTCGACTGGTTCCGGCGAGAACACCCACGACCACGCGGTTAAACACCGGAGGCTCCCGTAACCCAAAGATGGCTCCAGCGACAAGGGGACGCCAGCGACCGAGGACCCGTGCGAGGTCTGCGCGCAGCGAACCCCCTGTTGAGACCCCCCAGCCTCACGTCCCGCTCAGTGACCAGCTCCTGTTGGAGATGCTAGCTACCTAGCGGGCAATGATGGAGGAACTGACGTGGCTCCGTTAGGTCCCGGCGGCCAGCCGACGGTCTGGGCCGGCGAAGACGGCGTCTCCGGTGCGACCACCAGCATCAACATCGCATCCGCCCACGATCGTTCCGGCTCGGCAGGTTTCCCGTCCGGAACCCCCGGTTGAGAGAGCGGCCGTGCGCGGGGTGCCAGAAACCCCGCTTACGAGGCTGCAGAAGCTAGTAACCCAACGGTCTAGCAACCAGGCGACCTCGCGGGCGACCATCCCTCACCGCCGTAGCCGGAGCACCGACTCTAACGAGTCGGAGGTGAGGTCTCTAGAGCGGGATCGTGACCCGCATCATCGGCGACGTGGGAAAGAGCCCGCGGTGGTTATACCTTCCGAAGCTCGAGAGGCAACGGCCTCCCACAGACCAACCGCCACGATGAAGGAATCCGCGGGCGAACAGCGAGGAGGCCGCCGAGCGGTAGCCCCCGAGGGTCGCCGCGGGGCGGATCCGAACCTCCCTCGAGGGAGCGTGCACGGCTGCCTAGGACCTGCGCAGCAGCCTCTGGGAGTTTTCTCCGGGCACTGGCAGCGACCTAACGCGACGGTAGACCTGCTGGAGGACCTCGCCGCCCACGGGGGTAGCTCGCCCTTCACGAGTGAGGTGCACCAAGGAGGTTTCCCTCACCATTGGACCCCGCCTAAGTTTGTACTGTTCGATGGATTGCAAGATCCAGTCGACCACCTATTGGCTTACCGGAAGCTGTTATTCTTCCGGAACCAAGATCATGTTTTGTGCCGGGCTTTCCCTAGCAGCTTGACGGGCTCGGCGTTAAATTGGTTCCATAAATTGCCATCTGGCACCATTCCAGACTTCCCAACTCTCTCCAAGTTGTTTCTGGAGCAATACCGGTGCAACAGACAGCCCCCTAAGAGGATCGAGTCCCTCTTCACTTTGTCCATGGGAGCCCGCGAAACTCTTCGAAGCTTCGCGACGTGCTTCCGAAGAACCTACCTCGCTCTGGAGGACGCTGTCGGCCAAGATCGCATGACGGTGAGCGCGTTCCGGAACGCCCTCCCCGAGGGAAGCAAGCTTCATGACGCCCTGGTAATCAAGGATCCCCACACGATCGTCGAGCTATTCGCCCTTGTCCAGCAGCACATTAAGCTCGAAGATGCGGTGTTAGACCGGAAGGGAAAGGCAGTCGAGCAGCGACCTCCTCCGGCTCTGCGACCTCTCGTTGTTAAGGCCGTGGAGAGGCGGGAGGTGCCACAGGTGGCACCTTTGCCCGGACCGCCCGCAGCTCCTGCCGTACAGCCCACGGAAGCCCCCCCGGTGGTCGCTGGAAGGTCGGCGAACTGGCGCCTGCCTCCGGGACCCGGGGAGCGGGATTTCACCGTGTTAACCCACTCGCCAGGGCAAATCTTTCACCAGATTCGGAACGAACCATTCTTTCAGTATCCCCCCCCTGCAGGTCGGGGAGCCCGGCTCAACCGATAATTCGCGGCGGTGCGCCTTCCATCGCAGCCCCGGGCATCACACCAACAGATGCCGGGCTCTCAAGAACCACCTCGAGGACTTGGTCACCCAGAGCCATTTGGATCAGTTTATTTCGCCTCCAAGGAGGTTCGAGGTGATACCGGCACGGGCTCCTCGGGAGGGAGATCGCCCGGGGCCCGCTGAGCCCGCCCTGCCTCCACCGCCCCCGAGAGGGCCGGTGGTCTGTCACACCATCAGTGGGCGCCTGAACGGCCCAAGATCCAGCAACGAGGTTCGGCGACAAGTTAGAGAGATGGAGCGGGCTCAGAAGGTATTCTCCGTTTCTCTAACTCCTGTATTGCTCCAAACACCAAGGGTAGAAGCCCGAGACTTTATTTGGTTCTCGGAGGAGGATATGGCCGGGGTCGTTACCCCCCACAATGACCCCCTCGTCATACGCCTAATGATGGCAAACATCGAAGTAAGGCGGGTCCTGGTTGACCCAGAAAGTGCCGTAGACATCCTGTTCTTGTCGGCCTTCCAGCGAATGGGATTGAGACAAATTGATTTGTCTCCCTCAACGGGCTCGCTCACCGGTTTCACTGGCGAGGTCGCTAAGGTGGTAGGGGAGATAACCCTCACCGTAACGGCGGGCCCGGAGGTACGTCAAGTCCGTTTCGCAGTGGTGGATGGGCAGTCCGCTTTCAATGCCACCTAGGGCGACCTTGGTTGAGGCAGATGAAAGCGGTGTCCTCGCCTAATCACCAGGCCCTCAAGTTTCCCACCAGTGAAGGGGTCGTGGTAATTCGAGGAGACCAGGTCGCTGCTACCAGGTGCGAGCAGGACGTCTTTCACCTCGCGGACGTTGAGGTCGCTGAGGCCAAGAGGCCCACGCCCTCCTAGCAATTAACGCCCACCTCAAGCGGGCTCCCTCAAATCCCGAGAGAGGTCACCTCGCTTAGATCCCCCACTTCACCCCCGGGTGGGAGTGGTGTGGATTTTGAGCTCGAGGAGAAAGGCCGCCTACCGGGGTCCCAGAGAGGAAGTTTTCCCATTACCGAGCCGCTACAAGAAGTCAACATCGGAAGCGAGGATGGACCGAGGATTGTTAGTCTCGGGACCTCGCTAACCAAGGGCGAGGTCCTGGCCTTGACCGATATACTCAGGGAATACCGTGACGTATTCGCCTGGACCTTCGCGGACATGCCAGGGATTGACCCGGAGGTCGCCTGTCATCGTCTGTACACCATGAAAAAGTTCCCGCCGATCAAGCAAAAAGCTCGGCACATACCGGCTGCGAAGTCCATCGCAGTGGCGGCGGAGATAGACAAGCTAGAGCGAGCTGGCTTTATTCGCGAGGCGCACTTTCCCGAGTGGATCTCCAATATCGTGGCGGTGCCAAAGAAGAGCGGGGCGGTCAGAGTGTGCATTGACTTCTCCGACTTCAATAAAGCATGCCCGAAGGACGGCTTTCCCCTTCCACGGATAGGCACGCTGGTCGATGGAGCTGTCGGGTTCCAGGCCCTGTCCTTCATGGATGGATATTCTGGGTATAACCAGATACCTCTCCACGTCGACGATCAAGAGAAGACCGCCTTCTATTCTGGGGCGGGCTACCAGAAGCTATTCTGCTATCGAGTGATGCCTTTTGGACTCAAGAACGCTGGAGCGACGTACCAAAGGTTAGTCACTCAGATATTCAAGGGTCAGATCGATAGGAATGTCGAAGTTTATGTAGACAACCTCCTGGTGAAAAGTCGAGAGCGAGAGGGGCATGTCGCCGATCTCTGCGAAACCTTCGAAGTGTTGAGAAAGTACCAAATGAGGCTGAACCCGGCAAAGTGCGCATTCGGGGTGACTTCTAGGAAATTCCTAGGGTACCTGGTCACCCACAGGGGGATCGAGGCGGACCCTGGGCAAATCCGAGCACTTGTCGAGATGCCCGCACCAAGAACCCGGCAGGAAGTCCAGAGGTTGAGCGGGCAAATCACCGCGCTCAATCGATTCATCTCCAAATCCTTAGACAATTGCCGACCTCTTTTCGAGCTACTATGAAAAGGAGCGAGCATTTGTTGGGATGAAAAGTACGAGCGCGCCTTTCAGAAGATCAAGGATTATCTGGCGAGCCCGCCAATCCTAGCGGCACCAAAAGATGGCGCCGAGCTTGGCGTGTATCTCGCGGTCACAGAGAATGCGGTAAGCGGGGTCCTTGTTGTGGAAGAAGCAAAGGTGGAGCGGCCTGTCTACTTTGTAAGCCACACAATGCTTCCCGCCGAGCTCCGGTATCGACCAATCGAGAAGGTCGCATTGGCCTTGGTCCTTACCGCGAGAAAGCTTCACCCCTACTTCTCGGCGCACATTGTCAAGGTCATCACGGAGCACCCTCTGAAGAGCGCGCTCTCCAGACCCTCGGTAGCCGGCAGGCTTTACCGATGGTCCGCCGAGCTCGCCGCCTATGGTTTGGAGTATGTCCCTCGAGTTTCCGTCAAAGGGCAGGCTCTCGCCGATTTCTTGGCGGACTTCCCCATAGTAGAACCGGTCCACTACCAGGAGGATGAGCCAACTGAGGCACACCTTGGGAAGGCGAGGTTCTTGGACAACCTAGGCGAGCTTCCTCCAACTAAGCATTCAGAGATGGGGGGCTGGGAGTTATTCGTCGACAGATCCTCCAATGCTTTGGGGGCCGGAATCGGGGTTGCACTGATCGCCCAGTCGATACTTCTTGAGAAATCAGTCCGGCTGGATTTCGCGGCAACCAACAATGAGGCAGAGTATGAGGCACTGCTCGCCGGACTAGAGCTCGCTCAAGAAGTAGGCGCCAAACGGTTAAAGGTTTTTAGCGATTCCCAGCTGATTATTTGTCAAATCAATGGAGAGTACGCCTCCCGGGATACGCGAATGGCGGGCTATGTGGATCTGGTAAAAGGAAAGGCCACAGAGTTCGAAAAGATCTCCTTCGAGCAAATCCCTCGAGCCGATAATAGGCGAGCTGATGCATTGGCAAACGCTGCCTCCCTGCTGGGAATATCAGAAGCTCGCCAGATTCTCATCGAGGTCCAGAATCAGTCTCGGCTCCGACTGATAGAGCCCGCTGTTAACCAAGTCTCTACCGACGTATCACCCGGCGGGTGGACCGCCCCCATTCTTCGTTTTCTCCATAAGGGCAAGCTTCCAGAGGATAGAGAGGAAGCCCGGCGAGTGGAGAAACGCACTGGGCGCTACCTCATTCGCTGGGATCGCCTTTTTCGAAGATCTTTTGGCGGGCCAAATCTTCGTTGCGTCGAGAGCCCGGAGACCGAAGAAGTTTTAAATTGCATTCACTCGGGCGAGCTGGGAAACCACGCTGGTGGGCGGTCTCTAGCTGCGAAAGTATGAATGCAAGGATACTGGTGGCCCACTCTGGAGCGAGATGCCTTGAAGGTCGCACAAAGCTGCATCCAATGTCAGAAGCACGGCACGACAAATCATATGCCCGCAGAAGAACTGCATCCTCTGGCGAGCCCCTGGCCGTTTCAATAATGGGGGTTAGATATTGTGGGACCTTTTCCCGTATCAGCCCGGCAGAAGAAATTCATCTTAGTAGCTACGGACTACGTCACCAAATGGGTGGAAGCGGTCCCGCTAGCTAAGATAGGTGAGAAACAAGTGAAAGACTTCCTTTGGAAGAATATTTTCTGTCGTTTCGGGCTACCCCGAGTACTTATCACCGACAATGGTCGCCAGTTTGATAATCGCTTGATTAGAGGCTTTTGCGCTGAATTTGGAGTCGACCTAAGGTTCTGTTCCCCAAGGTACCCTCAAAGCAACGGGCAGGCCGAAGCTACGAATCGTGTAATCCTAGACAACCTCAAGAAAAGGCTGGAAGGGAAGAAAGGATTGTGGGAGTAGGAGCTCGATAGAGTCTTATGGGCCTATCGCACTACTCCACGTCGCTCAACTAACGAGTCCCCTTTCAGTCTCACTTTTTGTTGCGAAGCCGTGCTACCCGTAGAAGCCGAACTGCCCACTGAAAGAATTCTTGTGTCAAAGGAGGTCGACAACGAAAAACTGCTCGCCGACTCCCTCAATCAACTCGAAGAAAGGTGAGAGCGCGCCAATCTACACCTCACCGGATATAGGCAGGAAATGAAGCACGCATATGACAAAAGAGTCTGCCATCGGGCATTCAAGGCTGGTGACATGGTGATGAGAAAGGTGTTCGCAAACATGCAAGAGCCTAATGCAGGAAAGCTCGCAGCGAACTGGGAAGGCCCCTACATAGTACACGAAGCAGGAAGCTCGGGGGCTTATCGGTTGATGACCGCTGAAGGCGACCTGTTAGAGCGACCTTGGAATGCTTTGCACCTTCACAAGTCTTATGCATAAGACCAAGGGATTATGTAAATCAACTTCTGAAGAAGTTATGAATGAACAATGGAGGTTACAACGAAGAATTTAACTCATAAGCTCGGCGCAGCAAGAGCCCGCATGATCTATAAAGTGTAGTCCACCGTTGTGCGGACTTAAAACAAGACCGGGATCCTCAGAGGCAGCCAGTAGGCGACCTTGAGCTTCCCGGGGCAGTCCGTCGTTGTGCGGACTTAAAGTAAGACCGGGATCCTCAGAGGCGGCCAGTGGGCGACCTTGAGCTTCCCGGGGCAGTCCGCCGTTGTGCGGACTTAAAGCAAGACCCGGATCCTCAGAGGCGGCCAGTGGGCAACCTTGAGCTTCCCGGGGCAGTCCGCCGTTGCGCTGACTTAAAGCAAGACCGGGATCCTCAGAGGCAGCCAGTGGGCGACCTTGAGCTTCCCGGGGCAGTCCGCCGTTGTGCGGACTTAAAGCAAGACCGGGATCCTCAGAGGCAGCCAGTGGGCGACCTTGAGATTCCTGGGGAAGTCCGTTGCCTAGTGGACTCTAAACCTAACCGGGATTCTTCGCGTTCACCTGCCATGAACGGAAGCATCCTGGCGCGGGCATACCCCTCAAAGGGCAAGTCCGCCGAACAGGATCATCGAGGGAAATTAACCGGGCAGGGGGCAGCTAGCACTTATTAGTTTCCTTTTAAAATAAAAATGGTTTAAGTCTCTAAGTGTAGGGAAGTTTTTTTTGAAGTCATTTGGTTCGCTTATCGTTTTCCGAGCTCAGAGACTATTGAGTTTTAGCGAGCATGCCGAGTTTTTCGTTTGCATATACTTTAAAATAAAAAGGTTGAATCGAATTAGCTGCCTCGCCAGGGTTATCACTCTCGAGATCGCTGCGAAACTCCTAAAGCGGACTCATGAGCAACACGAAGAGAGAAAGAAACGCATAGGCGAGCTCAAAAAGTATTTTCATTCATTGTTTAAAACTACATTGAAGGGGTTACAAAAGGATGGAACCTAGGCAGGGCTAGCACCCGCGCCGTCGTCATCGCCGCGCTTCCTCTTCTTTGACCTTTCGGCCTTATACTTCTCAATGGCGTCCAGCGCGCCCTTCTGAAGGAGCTTGCCCAGCTGCGACTGGAGGCGCTCTCGCTGGGTGTTGAGGTCGTGGAGATGTGCCTCCTTCAGCACCGCGATCTCGTCCCTGGAGGCCGCCACCAGGCTGTGGAGCTCGAGGACCTCTTTCTGGGTGGCCTTTTTGGCTTTGGTCGCCTCTTATAGGTCCGCGAGGGCACGGGCACGAGCATCCTCGACCGAGGTGAGCCCAGTGGTGAGGGTGGCAGCCCGCTGGCGTAGCTGGGCAACCTCTGTGTCAACAGAGGCGGCTTACTGGCGCAGCCGGTCCACCTCAGCTCGGAGCTCGCCGGAGTGGTCCATCTGGTGAAGCCGGTGGATGTGCTCGTCTACTCTCCTCTCCGAGCCATGGAGAGTGTCATCATAGAGAGCAACCGTGTCCCCCGCAACGCCAGCGACCTCATCGGCGAGGACCCGGCTGACCCGCTCCACCTACGCCAAGGTGAAACAGTTAGAGAAAGTCTTAGGAGAAATTTCGAACAGAGAGGGATTTAAGGCGAAGAAGTGTGAAGGTAATCTTACCTCGAGGAGCCGGTTGATGAGGGCGATGTAGGGAGTCCGGGCGAAAATGTTGCACCCCAGGATCTCCCGCGTGAAGTAGGGGGCGCGCTCGGGGTCGCCTGAAGAGGAGCCCGCCTGGCTCACCTCGGTTGGGGCAGCCGGGGGAGGCGCATCGACGGCAGTAGCGGCGGGCTCGCCCCCTTGAGCGCCGGCACCCCCTTCCTTGATATGGGGAGGCACGACGGATCCCCCTTGCCCGGGCAAGTCTGGGTCCGAGGCTTCCGAGCTGGAGCTCGGAAGGTCGTCCAGGATGGCCCCCAGGTCCGGAGACCAGTAAACCAACCCGCCCAGCTCCGGGAGGATAGGAGCCTCAAGAGTAGAGGGAGCGGAGGGGGCAGTGGGCGCAGGCGCGCTGGAAGCGGCAGGCGCGGGCTCGGGCGCAGGCGCGCTGGGAGCCATAGGCGCGGGTGCGGGCGTGGGCGCGGGCGTACTAGAATCAGCAGGCGCGGGCGCGCTGGCAGCAGAGGGCGCGGGTGCGCTGGGAGCCATAGGCGCGGGCGCGGGCGTGGGCGCAGGCGCGCTGGAAGCGGCAGGCGCGGGCTCGGGCGCAGGCACACTGGGAGCCATAGGCGCGGGCGTGGGCGCGGGCGCACTGGAATCAGCGGGTGTGGGCGCGGGCGCGCTGGCAGCAGAGGGCGCGGGTGCACTGGGAGCCATAGGCGCGGGTGCAGGCGTGGCCACGAGAGCGTTAGCAGCAGAGGGCGCGGGCGCGCTAGCAGTAGTGGGCGTGGACACGCTGCAGCCAGACGCATCCGGTATAGAGGGCGCGGGCACGATGGGGGGCGCAGGCGCACTGGAAGCAGCGTTCGCGGGCGCACTGGGAGCAGACGCAGCCGGTGCGGCGGGCTCGGCAGCGCGGGCCGGCGCTTCTCCTTCTTCTTCCTCTTCCTCGGCCGAGCTGGAATCCTCGCAAGATCCCAGGCCCGCTTCCTCCAGAGCGGCTTTCCTCCTCCGCTCCTCAGCGGCTCGCGCAAAGGCTTCGTGAGCTTTGCGGACGACATCGTCTTTCCCCATCGGGCGGGCCACCGGAGCCCTCTTCTTGTTCTTCTTTATGTGGGCGCCCTCCATCTCTGGGGTCATTACCGCGACAAAGAGGGGTTTAGAGAGGTCGCCCGGGAACCCGCGCATCAGCACCTCGGCCATTGGGGTTTCCACCTCCGCCATGCCAAGAAGGAGCTCGACGCGCGGGTCCTCAGGGTCGACCATCACAACTTGACGTCGTGGGGGTTCCGAAATTTTTGAGTGCGTAGGGAGATTGGAACCTTAGGGAGAGTTCGCTTGACCTAAGGCAACCTCGCGGGATGGAGGCGGCGGCGAGGGAATGTCCTCCTCGCGGAGCATGTCGATGGTGTCTTCATCGGCGAGCCTAATCGGGGAAGCCCGCTTCTTCTTCCCCTTCGTCGCCGAAGAGGTGCCGGCACCGGGGGTCGTGGGAGCCGCCTTGGAGGTCGCCCCGGCGCGGCGAGAGACCGCCACCTTCTGGCGCATGTTCTTCTGGCGGGTGGTGATGGCGCCAGTCCGGAGATCCTTCCAGAGGAAGGAGAAGTCCGGAGCCAGAATCTTCTCGGGAGTTCGCCCATCGAGGAACTCCAAGATCGCCTTGTCGAGCGTTTGTTCTTGGGCCTCAGAGATACACTTCTTCCTTTTGGCACGGTACTCAGCGATCGCTTTGAAGTTGGGGAGGGGCGGCCTTCCGGGGTGAGCAGGAACGCCTGCGCAGGGACCTCGCCACTCCCCCGCGACGACGAAGGGGTACTCTTTCCAGTACCTATCCTTGTTTTCGACCACGGAGAAGGGGAGCACCTCGCCGGAGCGGCCTGTAAGGTAGAACAGGCCGCAGCCCACCTCGTTGAAGACGGGCCCCGGCTTGAGGAACCACTTCTTCAGGAGGTAGGCGAGGGGGATCCTCATGTTAAGAGCTTCCTCGATTCGAGAAAGCCCGTAGAGGATCCCCCATGAGTTTCTTGGAAGCTGGGCGGGGCATAAGCCTGCCAGCTCCAGTAGCTCGCTGGCCAAATGGTTCAGGGGGAGCCGGAGCCCTGACCAGACCTGCCCCACGGAGACCGCGATGCCGGATAGCGGCCTCCCCGAGCGAGGGAGGGGCAAAATGGCGAGCTCCCGGGGAATTCCCACCGCAGTCCGCTGACTGTCGGGGACAGGTGCGCCCCCGATGTCGTACAGCCAGATGACGGCGGGCACCTTGGGGGGAGCCTCGCCCTCAGTATCGGAAGCGCGCACTGAGAGAGGAGCGACGTCGAGAGGCTCCTCTTGGGAGGGCGCAGCGGCAGCAGCAGCAGAAGAAGAAGCGGCAGCAGAGGAAGCCATGAGTGCGAGAGGGTGCTAGCGAGCTGCGAGCTGAAAGCTAAGGAGGAAGGGAGAGCTGTTTTTCACGCAGCGGTAAAAATCGTCCCCCCATCTCCTATTTATAGGCAAGCGAGAGACAAGTGAATCGGGCCGCAGTTAATGCCCGAGCACGCCCAACGAGGCGACATGACGGTTGTCGAAGCGACAGCTCATTTCTTTCCAATCGTCAAGCACCACGTGGGCCACGCGTGGAAAAGGCTGCGCCGGCGTCGACGCTATCCTTTACTGATAGAAAAAGGAGCAAATAAGAAGAAGACACGTGTCTTGCACCGATCGGGATCTCATGATGAGATTCATTGTATCAGCATCGAGCCTCGCGCCGTATTTAAGCTGAGGCGACCGTCGGAGATTCGGAGCGATACCCAAGTCACAAGATCGCCCGTGGCTGGTGCCCGCAGCTCGCTCGAAGTAGACCCTGGCCGCGTATGACAAGCTCGCACCGGAAGGAGATCGCTGGTGGCTGACGCTCCCGGCCCGCCCAGCGTTTGTGAAATACTAGGAGTCAAAACTCTCGACGCAGATCGCCCACGGCTGGTGCCCAAGCTCGCCCGAAGCAGACCCTGGCCGCGTGTGACAAGCTCGCACCGGAAGGAGATCGCTCGTGGCTGACGCTCCTGGCCCGCCCAGCGTTGGTGAAATACTGGGAGTCAAAACTCTCAACGCAGATCGCCCATGGCTGGTGCCCAAGCACGCCCGAAGCAGACCCTGGCCACGTGTGACAAGCTCGCACCAGAAGGAGATCGCTCGTGGCTGATGCACCCGGCTCACCCAGTGTCTGTGAAATACTGGCAGTCAAAGCTCTCGGCGCAGATCGCCCACGGCTGGCGCCCAAGCTCGCCCGAAGCAGACCCTGGTCGCGTGTGACAAGCTCACACCAGAAGAAGATCGCTCGTGGCTGACGCACCCGGCCCGCCCAGCGTCTATGAAATACTGGCAGTCAAAGCTCTCGGCACAGATCGCCCACGGCTGGCGCCCAAGCTCGCCCGAAGCAGACCCTGGCCGTGTGTGACAAGCTCGCACCGGAAGGAGATCGCTCGTGGCTGATGCTCCGGCCCGCCCAGCATTTGTGAAATACTGACAGTCAAAGCTCTCGGCACGGACCGCCCACGGTTGGTGCCCGCAGTCCGCCAGGTGGAGGTCGCAAATGACTAGAACTCCTAATTCGACCATCGTGTGCAATAAGACTCCTGAGCAAGCGCCAAAGTCTCCTTGGTCGCTCCCTCAGGAGGGGGTAATGTTGGGGGTAGCTGAAATCTGCCCTGGAGTTCGCACCCCCCCTCCGTGCTCACCAAATCACCTTGACAGGGAGCGAGATCCACATTGGGCTGAAGGGGCCTTAGGCTAAAAGCTCGCTCAGGAGCTCGCCCAAGCTCGCGCAGGAGTTCGCTGGAGATGGCAGCGGGAGTTAGACCGTCATGCATTTAAAGATACCGGCACCACAAACACTCCTAGCTCATGCAGGAGCTCGCCCAAGCTCGCGCAGGAGCTCGCCCAAGCTCGCGCAGGAGCTCGCCCAAGTTCGCCTTTGCCTGTGGATCTCATAGACCCCAGGATTCCAAGGGGTAGGGAACTCGCCCAGGAGCTCGCCCTCCCCCCCCCCATGCTAACCAAATTACCTTGACAGGGAGCGAGCTCCATATTGGGCCGAAGGGGCCTTAGGCAAAGAGCTCACTCAGGAGCTCGCCCAAGCTCGCTCAGGAGCTCGCCCAAGCTCGCTCAGGAGCTCGCCCAAGTTCGCGCTCGCCCAAGCTCACTGAGGAGCTCGCTAGAACTCCCTAGTTTATCGAAGAGGTCGCTCCCGCGAGGTTTGACTCTTGATAGATATGGAAGAGAAGGCGGAGCAATGGAGGGCGAGCTCGCCCTGACTTCCCACCGGAGGTCGCCCACAGTGCACGAAGATCTCCCAGACATGAATATTCCAGAATAGCCACCTGGCAGCAACAAGAAAGATGCTCTCCCCCACTCAAACCGCCTGGCAGGCTCGACGACAAAGAATGTCAGGGACGCGAGTACCAAGGACTGTCAGAGACCCACGCAAGCCAGAACGTGGGGGTCTAGAAGGCTCTGGAAAGAATCTCCACGTGTCAGGCCGCGGTAGGTCGCCAATGTCTATAAATGCTCACCCCCAGGCTCCAGAGTACAGGTTCGAAACCCTTTTCCCTATCACTTTCGTCAACTAAAGCTCGCCGTTGTGCATCTGAGACTGACTTGAGCGTCGGAGGGTCTGCGCTCCTAAGGGAGCCAGCTGTTCTCACGCTTTTTCTTTGTCTTGCAGGTAGCCCGCACGGACCAGCAAAAAAATCCCCCGAACAGTATCTATTCTAATTCATTCGTACGATCCATTCTAATTCATTCATACGATCCATTCTAATTCATTCGTACGATCCATTCTAATTCATTCATACGATCAATTCTAATTCATTCATACAATCCATTCTAATTCTTTCACATGATCCATTCTAATTCATTCGTACGATCCATTCTAATTCATTCGCACAATCCATTCTATTTCATTCGTACGATCCATTCTTACTCATTGGTACGATCCATTCTAATTCATTCGCACGAATGTATCCATTCTAATTCATTTGTACGAATCCATTCTAATTCATTCGTACAATCCATTCTATTTCATCGTACGATCCATTCTTACTCATTCGTATGATCCATTCTAATTCATTCGCAAGAATGTATCCATTCGAAATCATTCGTACGATCCATTCTAATTCATTCGTACGATCCATTCTAAATCATTCGTACAATCCATTCTATTTCATTCGTACGATCAATTCTAATTCATTAGCACGATCCATTCTAATTCATTCGTACGATCCATTCAAATTCATTCGCACGATCCATTCTAATGCATTCGTACGATCCATTCTATTTCATTCGTACGATCCATTCTTACTCATTCGTATGATCCATTCTAATTCATTCGCACGATTGTATCCATTCTAATTCATTCGTACGATCCATTCTAATTCATTCATACAATCCATTCTAATTCTTTCACACGATCAATTCTAATTCATTCGTACGATCCATTCTAATTCATTCGTACAAACCATTCTATTTCATTCGTACGATCCATTCTTACTCATTCGTATGATCCATTCTAATTCATTCGCACGAATGTATCCATTCTAATTCATTCGTACGATCCATTCTAATTCATTCGTACGATCCATTCTAATTCATTCAGACGATCCATTCTAATTCATTCATACAATCCATTCTAATTCATTCGCACGATCCATTCGAATTCATTCGCACGATCCATTCTAATTCATTCATATGATCCATTCTAATTCATTCGCACGATCCATTCGAATTCATTGGCACGATCCATTCTAATTCATTCGCACGAATGTATCCATTCTAATTCATTCGTATGATCCATTCTAATTCATTCATACAATCCATTCTTATTCCTTCGTACGATCCATTCTAATTCATTAATTCATTATTACGATCCATTCTAATTCATTCGCACAATCTATTCTAATTCATTCATACGATCCATTCTAATTCATTCGTACGATCCATTCTAACCCATTCATACGATCCATTATAATTCATTCGCACGAATGTATCCATTCTAATTCATTCGTACGATCCATTCTAATTCATTCGTACAATCCATTCTATTTTATTCGTACGAATGAATTAGAATGGATATATTCATGCAAATGAATTAGAATGGATCATACGAATGAGTAAGAATGCATCGTATGAATGAAATAGAATGGATCGTATGAAGGAATTAGATTGGATCATACGAATGAATTAGAATGGATTGTATGAATGAATTAGAATGGATCGTGTGAAAGAATTAGAATGGATTGAATTAGAATGGATCGTACGAATGAGTAAGAATGGATCGTACGAATGAAATAGAATGGATTGTACGAATGAATTAGAATGGATCATACGAATGAATTAGAATGGATCGTGTGAAAGAATTAGAATGGGTTGTATGAATGAATTAGAATGGATCGTATGAATGAATTAGAATAGATCGTACGAATGAAATAGAATGGATCGTACGTATCAATTAGAATGGATACATTCCAATTCATTCATACAATCTATTCTAATTCATTCGTATGATCCATTCTAATTCATTCGTACAATCCATTCTATTTCATTCGTACGATCCATTCTTACTCATTCGTATGATCCATTGTAATTCATTCGCACGAATGTATCCATTCTAATTCATTCGTACGATCCATTCTAATTCATTCGTACGATCCATTCTAATTCATTCATAAAATCCATTCTAATTCTTTCACACGATCCATTCTAATTCATTCGTACGAAGGAATTAGAATGGATCGTACGAATGAATTAGAATGGATCGTACGAAGGAATTAGAATGGTTCGTACGAATGAATTAGAATGGATCGTACGATTGAATTAGAATGGATCATACGAATGAGTAAGAATGGATCGTATGAATGAATAAGATTGGATTGTACGATCCATTCTAATTCATTAGCATGGATCGTGCTAATGAATTAGAATGGAATATACGAATGAATTAGAATGGATTGTACGAATGAATTAGAATCGATCGTACGAATGAAATAGAATGGATTGTACGAATGAATAAGAATGGATTGTACGAATGAATTAGAATGGATCATACGAATGAGTAAGAATGGATCGTATGAATGAATTAGATTGGATCGTATGAATGAAATGAATTAGCATGGATCGTGCGAATGAATTAGAATGGATCGTACCGTACGATCCATTCTAATTCATTCGCACGATCCATTCTAATTCATTCGCATAATCTATTCTAATTAATTCGTACAATCCATTCTAATTCATTCGCACGATCCATTCTAATTAGAATGGATCATACGAATGAATTAGAATGGATCGTATGAATGAATTAGATTGGATCGTATGAATGAATTAGAATGGATCGTGCGAATGAATTAGAATGGATCGTACGAAGGAATTAGAATGGATCGTACGAATGAATTAGAATAGATCGTGCGAATGAATTAGAATGGATCGTGCGAATGAATTAAGATGGATCGTAGGAATGAATTAGATTGGATCATATGAATGAATTAGAATGGATCGTACGAAGGAATTAGAATGGATCGTACGAAGGAAGTAGAATGGATCGTACGAAGGAATTAGAATAGATCGTACGAAGGAATTAGAATGGATCGTACGAATGAATTAGAATGGATCATACGAATAAATTAGAATGGATCGTATGAATGAATTAGAATGGATCGTGCGAATGAATTAGAATGGATCGTACGAATGAATTAGAATGGAAGGAATTAGAATGGATCTACGAAGGAATTAGAATGGATCGAACGAATGAATTAGAATGGATCGTACGAATGAATTAGAATGGATCGTACGAATGAATTGGAATGGATCGTACGAATGAATTGGAATGAATCTTGGAATGGATCGTACAAATGATGTAGAATGGATCGCGCAAATGAATTAGAATGAATCGTACGAATGAATTAGAATGGATCGTACGAATGAATTAGAATGGATCGTGTGAAAGAATTAGAATGGATTGTACGAATGAATTAGAATGGATCGTACGAATAAATTAGAATGGATCGTTTGAATGAATTAGAATGGATCGTACGAATGAGTGAGAATGGATCGTACGAATGAATTAGAATGGATCGTACGAATGAAATAGAATGGGTTCGCATGATTGTATCCATTCTAATTTATTCGTACGATCCATTCTAATTCACTAGCACGATCGTACGAATTAATTAGAATGGATCGTGCGAATGAATTAGAATAGATCGTGTGAATGAATTAGAATGGATATATTCGTGCAAATGAATTAGAATGGATCGTACGAATGAATTAGAATGGATCATTTTAGTGAATTAGAATGGATACGAAGGAATTAGAATGGATCGTACGAAGGAATTAGAATGGATCATACGAATGAAATAGAATGGATCGTACGAAGGAATTAGAATGGATCGTACGAATGAGTAAGAATGGATCGTACGAATGAAATAGAATGGATTGTGCGAATGAATTAGAATGGATCGTACGAATGAATTAGAATGGATACATTCGTGCGTATGAATTATAATGGATCATACGAATGAGTAAGAATGGATCGTACGAATGAAATAGAATGGATTATACAAATGAATTAGAATGGATACATTCGTGCGAATGAATTAGAATGGATCGTATGTACTGTGGGTGCAAATTTTGGCAGAAGTTTACCAAAACTACCACGGGACCCACCAGCCCTGCCTGGTGGGCCCACGAAGACCACCACGGGACCCACCGGCCCTGCCTGGAGGGCTCACGAAGACCACCGCAGGACCCACCGGCCCTGCCTGGTGGGCCCACGAGGACTACCACGGGACCCACCGGCCCTGCCTGGTGAACCTACGAACCTGTGGAATCCCCCAGAAGACGGTAGTGGGGCCCGCCAGCTTTACCTGGAGGCTCCCCAGATGCTGCAGCAGAAACCGCCATTTACCCCGAAATTCCTCCCAGAGAAGCCTATAAATAGCAGAGCCTTCAAATGTAAATGGATCGAATTCTCAGTTCTAAAACCAGAGCTCTGGGATTTCCCACTTCCCATCTACCATCTCTCTTTGATCTTCTTTTCTCCTTCGAAGAGATCAGAGTGTTTCTAGTGATACTCGGTCTGTCGAGATCACTTCGACATAAGTGTTAGTGAATTCGGGTTGCTCCCTATAGCACGGAGACGTAGGCTTCGGCTGAACTCCGAGATCACCTTTCGTGTCTACTCTCTGATTGCATATCTCTTTCTATTGACATATCAAAAGGCTTCAACTTCAATCAACAAGATCGACCAACGATCTCCGACGTCAACTTCAACTCCAATTGACTTGTGCTGCGAGAGTCTTCGGGTCGGCACGAAGATTTTCCCCCACAGTTTGGCGCCGTCTGTGGGATTCGAGCAAAAAGTCCAACTCTCCACTACTACTTGATCGGTTGAGCATACAACTAATCTTGATAGCCAAACTTCCTCGCCTCCTCAGTTGATCAGACAACTGATCGGACGTCGGCATTCTCGTTGCACCCTTCGCTCTCTGAATGGCGAGGCCGAAGCACCAGGGTCAACCAGAAGGAAGTAATACTCAATAACAACCTCGTCCTGAGACTCGTTCATTGAGTCAAAGGCTCAACTTCGGACAGCCCCTTACTGTCCCCGAGATGGAGGTTCGTTCAGGGAGTGGCAGATCTGTCGATCGACCTATCGCCCACCCTGCGCGACAGTCGATTGGGCAAACAACACCAGCTCCTGCTGAAGACCTTCCACCAACCTACCAAATCTCTGCGATCGACTTCCAGCTGCTCCAATTGGCGAAGCAAAATGCCACTCTCACCGCTGAGAGGGATGCTCTGAAGAAGGCAGCGTCTGAGGCTGGGATCGCTCTTCCTATCCCCTCTACAAGTGAGAGGGTCGATCTTCCTCGACATTCAATTCACTCCGAGCAACGGAGGTCAATGGGCACTGCTGCCCTCGAGAGGATCCGACGCGACCCAACTCCCTCTGCTGCCCCTTGGAAGCAGAGTGTTTGGGATCGCCTTGACGACGAGTCTTCCCAATCGTCTTCTGGCCGCAACTGCGACAAGAGGGCACCTTCAAAGCTCAATATACCAAGGAAGCACCAAATGAAAGGCGCTCCTTCAAAGAGTAGAGTCTCCCCTTCCATTCCACTTCAACGTGGGCTTGGATCGGACCTCCGACATCGACTTCAACCGGCTAATACTTCAATACCTGCGCAAGACCTTGCGATCTTGCCTCTTGACCCACCTCTAGGTCGAGGACATGGTCGTAGGGATGGCTATTCCTCTGTCGGGCCTCTACATCGAAGCCTCTTCGAATCAACATTCCCAAGGGGATGGAGAACTCCTATCCTCCCCAAATTCAATTGTGTCCGAGGAGATCCTACTCTCCACATCCTCGCATTCAAGCAAGCTTTAACGCCACACGAAGAAGAAAACAATGTGCTCTGCCGCACCTTCGCAGGAAGTCTCGATGAGCCGTCGCTCGATTGGTATCACAATCTCCGAGCTGGGTCCATCACCCAGTTCGATGTTTTGGCTAAACTCTTTGTGCAGCATTATCAGCTCAATCTGAAGCCCGAGAAGAAGCTTGATTCTCTCTATCGGCTAAGGATGGGTGCAGACGAGACTCTCCGAAGTTTCACTAGGAGGTTTCGCAACGAACACGCTGCCCTCTCTGGAAGACATTTGGATGATGAAGCCATCATGTTGGCTTTCCAGAATGCTCTCTGCTTCGATCTACACATCTACAACGACTTCATCCGCAATCCCCCTCCTTCTCTGGGAGCTATGTTTGATCGAATCCAGAGAGAAATCGAGGTTGAAGACGATCAAGTCACTCGGAAAGGGCGAGAAACTAAGAGAAGGCCTGCTGAAAGAGAAGCTCTTAAGTATACTGCAAAGGCTCACAACGCTGAAGCAGCAGTCCCTCCGGCCAACAAAAAATCAAAGAATGACGGGCGTCGATCTCCAACGAAGACCACTTTCACCGAGTGGAATTTACCAGTCGAACAAATACTCGACCGCATTCAACACGACGAGTATCTTCGAAGCCCCAATCCTCTTCAGCCAAACTCCAAATTCACAGCAGACAAAACAGTCTACTGCGAATTCCATCGAAGTCACGGCCATTCCACCGATCGGTGTTATCGGCTAAAGTTCCATCTTGAAGACTTATTGCGAGAGGGCCACCTTCAAGAATTCGTCAACAACGGGCATGATCAACGTCGAACCTCTGCAAAGGGGAAAGAAGTGTGTTGGATACATCAAATCTCTTCCAACCCATCATCTCTCACCGTGAATGCCAATATCTTTGGCATTCATGGATCACTGCACAACCAAGCAGTGACCGGGAAAGAAGTCGATCGGCAAATTCGGTGCATCTTCCATGTTCGATCTACTGCAAATAAAGAAGGTACCTGGATTAAGAAGCCCATCGAAGGTCTTGCTTGGCCGTCCATCGTCTTCAATGACACTGATCTTCAAGGAGTTCATACTCCACATCGAGACCCCCTGGTTTTGAAACTCATCATCGACGGAAGCACCGTCAATCGGATCCTCATCGACACCGGGAGTTCTATCGACATTATGTTCTCAGACTGCTTCAAACGTCTGGGACATAAATATCAAAGTCTCGATGTCGTTCCAACCGTGATCACTGGCTTTAACGACGAACAGAGCATCACGGTGGGTGAATCGAGATTCACTCTGGACCTCAGCCGAGAGACTCGAGTCTCTGTGAGGTTTGCCATTGTCGAAGGGGTCTCCAGTTACAACGCCATCCTCGGGCGACCTTTCCTCCACCAGATCAATGCCATCTCCTCCTCTTACCATCAACTACTTAAGTTTGCGACTGGAGAAGGTATCGTCTGCATTCGAGGTGATCAACAATCTGGAAGGTCTTGTGAGGCTGCTGCAGCCAAGACAGATCGAAAGATCAACATTGCCCCTCCAAAGCGACCGCGAGATGAATCTGGTCCCTCTTCTAAATAGCAATCAAAGGAGACTCCGCTGACCGAACCTCCACCAATCGAATGGGAAGCATCACCTTCAATAGAAGAAATCATCCCAATCAACATAGGCAGCGGAGATCTCCCTCGACAAACTTTCATTGGTACCGGTCTTAGCGACGCAGAAGCGCAAGACATGGTAACCTTCCTCAAGTCCAATATCGACGTCTTCGCTTGGAGTTTCGAAGACATGCCTGGGATCAATCCAGATGATGCTTGCCACCGACTTGCTATCAAAGAAGAGGTGAAGCCTGTCAAGCAAAAGCCACGTACCATCCGACCAGAGCTACAAGTTGCTGTTCAAGAAGAAATCACTAAGTTACTCGCAGCAGGCTTCATACGTGAAGTAGAGTATCCTACTTGGATCTCTAATATTGTTGCAGTTCCGAAGAAGAATGGGAAAGTCAGAGTCTGCATCGACTTCACCAACCTCAACAAGGCTTGCCCCAAAGACCCATTTCCCATGCCAAGGATCGATAGACTCGTCGATGCCACTGCTGGCCATGAGCTATTGTCTTTCATGGATGGGTATTCTGGATACAATCAAATTCCACTTCATCCAGACGATCAAGAGAAGACTTGCTTCGTGACTAGCCGAGGTCTCTACTGCTACAATGTAATGCCATTCGGCCTCAAAAATGTTGGTTCCACCTATCAAAGGTTAGTCACAAAAATGTTCGAAGATCAGATCGGTCGCAACGTCGAAGTCTACGTCGATGATCTCCTCACCAAGAGCTCCGTACGAAGCAAGCATCTTTCTGATCTGGCAGAAACCTTTCAAGTTCTTCGAAAATATCGTATGAAGCTCAATCCAGCCAAGTGCGCTTTCGGAGTTCAATCTGGCAAATTCCTGGGTCATCTTGTGACCAGGAGGGGTATTGAAGCTAATCCCGATCAAATTCGAGCCGTCATCGATATGCCTTCACCTACAAATCGGAAAGAAGTTCAACGCCTCACTGGAAGGTTAGCAGCACTCAATCGATTCATCTCAAAATCTTCCGACAAATGCAAACCCCTCTTCGACAAACTACGAAAGGCGGATACATCCGACTGGAGTCCAATCTGTGAAGAAGCATTTCAAAGCATCAAGAAATATCTGGTGCAAGCTCCTATCCTGACTGCTCCACTGCCAAAAGAAGACTTATGGCTCTATCTCGCCGTAACTGATCAAGCAATCAGTGCAGTCTTAGTCAGTAGAAGAGAAGGCTCCGAGCATCCAGTCTATTATATCAGTCACACTCTCCTTCCAGCTGAAACTCGCTACTCAAAAACTGAGAAGGTCATCCTAGCCTTACTCACTGCATCGCGTCGCCTTCAACCATACTTCGTCTCTCACCAGATCACTGTCATTTCAGAACACTCGCTCAAAGATATCATTGACAAAGCTGGTCGAGCTGGTCGAATGACCAAATGGGTGATCGAAATGAGCTCCCTGGGGATTCAGTTCGAATCTCGCACTTCTATCAAAGGTCAAGCTATTGCTGATTTTTTAGCTGATTTTCCAGTTCAAGACCCCATCACTTGGGAAGAAGATGTCGACATGCGTTTAGAAGATGAGGACAATACTCCGATCAATCTTGCAACAAAAATTGATCCAAGTCTCGAAGCTGCTGCTGCAACTCCTCCATGGAAGCTTTATACTGATGGAGCTTCAAGTTCGATCGGTTCGGGAACTGGGATAGTATTGATATCCCCCGAACTTGATCATCTCCAGAAGGCCACTCTCCTCGGATTCACTGCCACCAACAACGAAGCCGAGTACGAAGCACTCATTTCCGGACTCGAGATAGCGAAATCCCTGGGGGTAGATCGAATCATCGTCTACAGCGACTCCCAATTGATCATAAGGCAAATCAATGGAGAGTACACAGCTCGTGAAGAAAGAATGTAACTCTACTTGGCCTTAGTACGACATCTTCAACAACGTTTTATTGGTGCTGAATTCATTCAAATCCCCAGAGCAGAGAACCGAGAAGCAGATGCCTTAGCCAATGCTGCCTCAGTTCTTGGAGACTCACTCGGAGGAAGGCAAATACAGATCGATTATCAAGAAGTGCCCAAGACCACCCCCGATCAACAGATCCTTACTACTACAAAAGAATCTGGGGGTGGAGATCAGCTTGAAGACTGGAGACGATCAATTTTCGACTTCTTCAAGAATGGAAAAATGCCGGAAGATCCAAATCAAGCCCGAAGAGTTCAAAGGAAGCTCCCATGCTACATTCTACAAGGAGAAGATCTATACTTCAAATCTCACAACGGGATGTTGCTCAAGTGCCTTGGTCCCGAGCAAGCACGGGCAATCCTGATTGATATCCACTCTGGAGCTTGTGGAAATCATTCGGGAGGAAGATCTCTTGAAGCCAAGACGAAGCTACAAGGGTACTACTGGCCAACAATGGCAAGGGATGCTCAACAAGTTGTTCAGAGGTGTGAACCATGCCAACGACACGCTCAAGCTATCCATCTCCCTGCAGATGAGCTTCACCAACTATCAAGCCCCTGGCCTTTCCATCAATGGGGGTTAGATTTCTTGGGTCCTTTCCCTCCAACTCCGAGCAAGAAGAAGTATTTACTGCTGGCCACTGATTACTTTACCAAATGGGTTGAAGCTGTGCCTCTCTTCCGAGAGACTGACGACGAAGTGATCAATTTCATTCGGCACAACATCTTCTCGAGATTTGGTACACCTCAAGTTCTGGTTGCTGACAATGGAGCTCAATTTGACTCCGACAAATTCCGAGAGTTCTGTCTGAACAATGGTATCAAGCTATTCTATTCAACTCCAAGATATCCTCAATGCAATGGTCAAGCTGAAGCCTCAAATAGAGCTATTCTTGGTATACTCAAGAAGAAACTCAACGACAAGAAAGGATTGTGGGAACAGGTCCTACCTGAAGTTCTTTGGGGGTATCGCACAACTCCGAGAAGATCAACAGGGTTCTCACCCTTTCGTCTAACATATGGATCGGAAGCAGTACTCCTAACAGAAAATATATCAAGTACTTTGAAGACCAAAGCAGTTGAAGAAGGAATCAACGAAGAACTACGAATCAATGATCTAGACTTCTCAGAAGAACTATGAGATCAAGCATCCCTTCGTGTGGCCAAGTACCAGCAGAAGATCAAAAGAGCCTACGATGAGAAAGTCTATAAGAGACAATTCCCAGTGGGCAGCCTAGTTCTCAGAGCAGTTTTTTACAACACTAAAGAACATAGCAGTGGGAAGTTTGCTCCCAACTGGGAAGGTCCATATATCGTTGAATCAGTAGGAGGCAAAGGTTCTTACAGACTGATCACACCAGAAGGAGATAAATTGCCTCGAGCTTGGAATTCTAGGCACCTCAAGATGTTCTATCCATGATGTAAATTCTGTGATA
Source organism: Chamaelirium japonicum (assembly GCA_947650365.1). NCBI lineage: Eukaryota > Viridiplantae > Streptophyta > Magnoliopsida > Liliales > Melanthiaceae > Chamaelirium > Chamaelirium japonicum. The sequence continues at coordinate 720,069 of CANTAL010000111.1, forward strand.
AATAAAGATCTCTTTCAAGTATTCAAATATGCCAGTGTTCAGCTTTTCAATTCAAGTTCTGAAGCAGTTTCAAGTTATCCATATTCAAATTACCAGGTCTTTTAACAAGTTTGGGTGTTAGAGTTGCGACTCAACCCCTTACTAGCAAATGTTAAAAACTGACCATATTCAAGTTACCAAGTCTTTTTAACAAGTTTGGGTGTTAGAGTTACGACTCAACCCCTTACTGGCAAATGTTAAACTGACTTTCAAATTTCAATATTCAATTTCAATCAATTTCGATATCGTTTAACATGTTTGGGTACTTGAGTTGCGACTCAACCCCTCACATACAAGTGTTAACACGAATTCCAATTCAATATTCAAGTTTTGAGTTTGGGTAATCAAGTTGCGACTCGACCCTTTACATTCGAAAGATTGTATCTATGCTAATGCTATCCAGACAGGTGTATCTATGCTAATGCTATCCAGAACAGGACATTCAATGACATTCAACTCAATAGATTCAATTTTCAAACACCAAAATGATCTTTCGATTATCAAAATTTGTCAAATACAATGATGAGCTGCTACATGTCAAGAGTTTACAAGTGTAAACAACAAAGAAAAGGTAGAAATACATCAGGGCTTGGCTATGCTCGGAGCACGCGACTTTTCTCCTTCAGATCCGCCACGAGGCTTGCTCGCAACCGAAGCTTTAGAAGATCGGATACTGCTGACATGAGCCCTGAGTGCCTCTGCCGCTTTCTTGGCCGTTTCTTTGTAACTCTTGCATTCAGACAATGCATGCTCCAGTGCCTTCTTGGAAGTCTCTTCCCTGGCAGTAAAAGCAGCATGTTGAGTAGCAAGTCGTTCTTTCAGCTCCTTGATCTCGTTGGTGTGACCGCAGGACACGTCCTCAACCTTGGAGAGTCGATTCTTCAAGGATTCAAGCTCGTGACTCTACGCCTCACAACGATCCTGCAGCCCCTTGATCTTCATCTTCCCCTTGCGAAGATCCTCAATCTTGGCTTTGAGAGAGTTTTTCTTCGAAGTCAGGAGCTCTCTCAGCTTATCTCTCTCCGTGCTCACAGCCTTCAGTTCGGCTGTCAAACGGGACACCTCAGATGCGGCCTCCCGTTCTCCTGCCTTCCTGGAGAGCTTGCTTGCGATTCTCAAACAGGCTGAGTTCTGCAAATAGACAGAGTTAGAATTATTCTGAAGAATCAACTCGAACAATTGATCAAAGCATATGCACATACCACAACTTCAAGCCGATCGAAGGCTTCTTCAAAAGTAGCTTCCGGAAGATTGCAAAGCTTCCGGATCGCGTTGGTAGGATGGTTGATGTCAACATTACCCAAACTCCTTATTTTCTGAGCCGGGCCAGCAGGAGTACCTACAATCCATGCAATAGTTCAAAGTGTTAAGAGTATTTTCAAGCTTCAAAGACAAAGCAGTCAATCAAAGCAAATTAGTACAGATACCTGAAGCCTCGACCTGAGGAGCCTTTCCCTTCCCACGGTCGGAGCTCTTACCCTTGGGGGTCGATTTCTCCTTGATGGGGGTTGACTCTGGCAAGGGTTGGGGGGTAGCATCACCCACCCGGCTTCCTCTCTCCAAGTGAGCAGGAGAGGGAACATCCCGAGGAGGTGACGCATCCTTTTCTCCCTGATGCTCGTCTGACTGACCGAGCCCTGCCACCATGGCTGCTACCTCCTCAGCCAGAGATCGTGAAGGGGGTGGGGGTTGTTCAACCTCCACACCCCCACTTGTAGTTGGCCCTCCCAGACGGGGAACCTCGGGAGGTATCTGATCGAGGGGTGTAGGGTTGCTTCCAACCCCACCGCTCCCCGATATCCTGATCTTGAAGCGCAGAGGATTCTTTTTCAGCTCCCCGAAGTCGTAGGTGGGAATCACTCTAGGGCCATCGCCCGTTGCGTCCATTACCCTCTCCATCCTGCGAGCTTTTTTTTCGTCTATAAGGATCGGCTGCGAGTCCTCATCATCAGCTCCACCAGTGGGGGTGGGAGGAATTTCTTCCTCACCACCCCCATGTCCTTCGGCACCACCAGTGGGGGGGAGGAATTTCTTCCTCGCCACCCCCATGACTGCCATCATCATCTTCATCTTCATCTTCATCATCATCTTCTCCGTCTTCTTCCCCATCGCTGCCTGTGCCCTCATCCTCCTCATCTCCGCCCTCCTCCTCCCTCTCTACTTCCTCTTCTTCATCTTCATCTTTTTTTTTCCCTTCATCCTCCTCCTGTTTGATGGGGATTTTTCTCTTCTTCTTCGCCGGACCCTTTGGATTTACCAGCTTCTCCTCCGAGGGCAAGCTACGCCTGGCTCCATAAGTTTTCTTCTCAAACCGAAGCTTTCTAACAATTTTTCCAGACTGGAGGTCCTCCTCATAGTCTGAGTAGATAACTTCATTATCTTCATAGCGAAGCTTCGATCGATGGAGAAGGTTGGCCTTGCCATGCCGAACCGGGCAGTTCGAGAACTGCTTCCAAGATCGAGTCCCGCAGGTCAACTCCAGAAAGAGATTATCGATAGCCCCCCCTGCTCCGGAGGCCACGCAAGAGCTCCTCCTGCACAGAACATGTCTGTCTCTTCTTGCACCTTATACCGAGGAACCTCAGGAACTGACATTGGAGTCCAGGCACCAGACACCGACAGCGGCCAGTCCGTGTAAAGTTTGTCAGAACCAATGGTATCGATGATCGGGCGGAGGGCAGAGACACCCGTCAAATAATAGAATGGGCTATCCTTCCTCCAGGCCCATCGGTAGTGGTAGAAGAAATATCCCATCTCTATCCGAGCTACTTCACCTTCGGGAAGGCTGGAATAGCATTTCCTCAGCTCCTCCTGGAAGTCCGACTCTACGCGACAGAAAGCATAGATGATCCTCCAGGAGTTTCCAGTCACCTGCCCGGGGCAGAGACCAGAAATGTTCAATAACCTCGCAGCGAAGGGAGGCAGTGGAAGGCGCAGTCCGTAGTTAAGCTGGCCGATCGTGACGATAGTTCCCATCAATTGCTCCTTGCTCACGTACTTGACAAAGATTGTCCGCCTGTCAATACCAAAAGCTGACAGAATTCCTGGAAGCGCTGGTCGGGCCTTCCCCTCAGTGAAACATGCTAACAGCTTCTGCAGTTTCTCCCTCTTCACATCTGTGAGTTTGCCCCCCGTGTTGTACCCAAATTCTGGTTCCACCGATAGAGGTAGCTGAGGGTGGAGGACGAACTTTGCCTTGGGAATCTGCTCTGGCCTTGACGGTGCAGAAGCGAATCCCACTCCTTGGTGCCTCTTACCCAGTTGGCCAAGCTCTATCAACTCAGCCTTGCCTTTGCCACGGCCCTTCGGGACAGATGTTTCTTCAGCGATTTCCTTCCCCTTCCTCTTGGATGGAACCGAGACCTTCTTCGAACTACCGGAGGAGGCCATTCGATCGATCGAAAAGGAACAGAGAAAGGGAGATCGGAAGCAAAGGCTCTGGACTTCAAAAAATTCTGAAAGCGTGAGGCAAAAATGACAGCCAGTAAAACTTATATACCCAGGGTAAAACAGGTACGCAAATCGAGAAGACACGTGTCTTCACCATATCAAATCGCGTGTTTTTTTCAGGAACACGTGGCATCCATCCACAGCAAGCGCATAACCAGACGAACAGTCGGGGCTAGACGAAGCGACAGACCACCGGTCCACTCGAACCACCAGACCAAGCAAACCACCGGTCCGAGTGAACCGGACCGCCGGTTCAAAGTTACATTCAGGCAAACTGAAGATTCGAAACAGAAAAAATCAAACTTCATCGATACTCAAGACCGCCAAAGATAAAGGAGAAGTACAAGTTATACCACTTCCTCGAAAGTACAGGTTCAAGACTTTATCCTTGACCGGCTGATTTTAACCGATCGGTCAAACTGGACCGATCGATCAAAATCAACCGATCGGTCGATTTTCTACTGGATCTGGCAAAAAACCAAGGGTTTTTGCCGATCACCAAATCCTTGACCGGCTGATTTTAACCGATCGGTCAAACTTGACCGATCGGTCAAAATCAACCGATCGGTCGATTTTCTACTGGATCTGGTAAAAAACCAAGGGTTTTTGCCGATCACCAAATCCTTGACCGGCTGATTTTAACCGATCGGTCAAACTTGACTGATCGGTCAAAATCAACCGATCGGTCGATTTTCTTCTGGATCTGGCAAAAAACCAAGTGTTTTTGCCGATCATCAAATCCTTGACCGGCTGATTTTAACCGATCGGTCAAACTTGACCGATCGGTCAAAATCAACCGATCGGTCGATTTTCTACTAGATCGATCAAAAAACCATGTTTTTTGACCGATCACCAAATCCTTGACCGGCTGATTTTGACCGATCGGTCAAACTTGACCGATCGGTCAAAATCAACCGATCGGTCGATTTTCTACTGGATCTGGCAAAAAACCAAGGGTTTTTGCCGATCACCAAATCCTTGATCGGCTGATTTTAACCGATCGGTCAAACTTGACCGATCGGTCAAAATCAACCGATCGGTCGATTTTCTACTAGATCGATCAAAAAACTGTATTTTTTGACCGATCACGAAATCCTTGACCGGCTGATTTTAACCGATCGGTCAAACTTGACCGATCGGTCAAAATCAACCGATCGGTCGATTTTCTACTGGATCTGGCAAAAAACCAAGGGTTTTTGCCGATCACCAAATCCTTGACCGGCTGATTTTAACCGATCGGTCAAACTTGACCGATCGGTCAAAATCAACCGATCGGTCGATTTTCTACTAGATCGATCAAAAAACCGTGTTTTTTGACCGATCACGAAATCCTTGACCGGTTGATTTTAACCGATCGGTCAAACTTGACCGATCAGTCAAAATCAACCGATCGGTCGATTTTCTACTGGATCTGGCAAAAAACCAAGGGTTTTTGCCGATCACCAAATCCTTGACCGGCTGATTTTAACCGATCGGTCAAACTTGACTGATCGGTCAAAATCAACCGATCGGTCGATTTTCTACTGGATCTGGCAAAAAATCAATGGTTTTTGCCGATCACCAAATCCTTGACCGGCTGATTTGAACCGATCGGTCAAAATCAACCGATCGGTCGATTTTCTACTAGATCGATCAAAAAATCGTGTTTTTTGACGATCACCCATTCCTTGACCGGTTGAAATTGACCGTTCGGTCAAAATTGACCGATTGGTCAAAATTGAACGATCGGTCAAAACTGACCGATCGGTCAAAATTGATCGATCAGCCCTTTTTATGCTAACCTTCTACAAGCTTCTTTGTGCCTTTTTCTAGACAGGAGGTTGCTGTTTTTTGCACCAAATCCAAGCCAGCCAGAAGGAACTCTAGCTAACTTGGAGGGGGTAACTGTGGGTGCAAATTTTGGCAGAAGTTTACCAAAACTACCATAGGACCCACCAGCCTTGCCTGGTGGGCCCACGAAGACCACCACGTGACCCACCGGCCCTGCCTGGAGGGCTCACGAAGACCACCGCAGGACCCACCGGCCCTGCCTGGTGGGCCCACGAGGACTACCGCGGGACCCACCGGCCCTGCCTGGTGAACCTACGAACCTGTGGAATCCCCCAGAAGACGGTAGTGGGGCCCGCCAGCTTTACCTGGAGGCTCCCCAGATGCTGCAGCAGAAACCGCCATTTACCCCGGAATTCCTCCCAGAGAAGCCTATAAATAGCAGAGCCTTCGAATGTAAATGGATCGAATTCTCAGTTCTAAAACCAGAGCTCTGGGATTTCCAACTTCCCATCTACCATCTCTCTTTGATCTTCTTCTCTCCTTCGAAGAGATCAGAGTGTTTTTAGTGATACTCGGCCTGTCGAGATCACTTCGACATAAGTGTTAGTGAATTCGGGTTGCTCCCTATAGCACGGAGACGTAGGCTTCGGCTGAACTCCGAGATCACTTTTCGTGTCTACTCCCTGATTGCATATCTCTTTCTATTGACATATCAAAAGGCTTCAACTTCAATCAACAAGATCGACCAACGATCTCCGACATCAACTTCAACTCCAATTGACTGGTGCTGCGAGAGTCTTCGGGTCGGCACGAAGATTTTCCCCCACATGTACGAATGAATTAGAATGGATACATTCGTGCGAATGAATTAGAATTGATCGTACGAATGAATTAGAATGGATCGTACGAATGAATTAGAATGGATCGTACGAATGAATTAGAATGGATACATTCGTGCGAACTAATTAGAATGGATACATTCGTGCGAAAGAATTAGAATAGATCGTATGAATGAATTAGAATGGATCCTATTAATGAATTAGAATGGATCGTGCGAATGAATCAGAATGGATCGTACGAATGAATTAGAATGGATCGTGCTAATGAATTAGAATTGATCGAACGAATGAATTAGCATGGATCGTGCTAATGAATTAGAATGGAACGTACAAATGAATTAGAATGGATCGTGTGAAAAAATTAGAATGGATTGTATGAATGAATTAGAATGAATTCGTACGATCCATTCGAATTCATTCGCACGATCCATTCTAATTCATTCATACGATCCATTCTAATTCATTCATACAATCCATTCTAATTCTTTCACACGATCCATTCTAATTCATTCATAGGATCCATTCAAATTCATTCGTACAATCTATTCTATTTCATTCGTACGATCCATTCTTACTCATTCGTATGATCCATTCTAATTCATTCGGACGAATGTATCCATTCTAATTTATTCGTACGATCCATTCTAATTCATTCGTACGATCCATTCTAATTCATTCGCTCGAATGTATCCATTCTAATCCATTCGTACGATCCATTCGTACGATCCATTCTAATTCATTCGTACGATCTATTCTAATTCATTCGTACGATCCATTCTAATTCATTCGCACGATCCATTCTAATTCATTCATAGGATCCATTCTAATTCATTCATATGATCTATTCTAATTCTTTCGCACGAATGTATCCATTCTAATTCATTCGCACGAATGTATCCATTCTAATTCATTCGTACGATCCATTCTAATTCATTCATACGATCCATTCTAATTCCTTCGTACGATCCATTCTAATTCATTCGCTCGAATGTATCCATTCTAATCCATTCGTACGATCCATTCTAATTCATTCGCATGAATGTAACCATTCTAATTCATTCATACGATCCATTCTAATTCATTCGTACGATCCATTCTAATTCATTCGTACGATCCATTCTAATTCATTCGCACAAATGTATCCATTCTAATTCATTCATATGATCCATTCTAATTCATTCATACAATCCATTCTAATTCTTTCACACGATCCATTCTAATTCATTCGTACGATCCATTCTAATTCATTCGTACAATCCATTCTAATTCATTCGCACGAATGTATCCATTCTAATTCATTCATACGATCCATTCTAATTCATTCGTACGATCCATTCTAATTCCTTCGTACGATCCATTCTAATTCATTCGTACGATCTATTCTAATTCATTCGTACGATCCATTCTAATTCATTCGTACGATCCATTCTAATTCATTCGTAAGATCCATTCTAATTCATTCGTACGATCCATTCTAATTCATTCGTACGATCCATTCTAATTCATTCGCACGAATGTATCCATTCTAGTTCATTCGTACGATCCATTCTAATTCATTCGTACGATCCATTCTAATCCATTCGTACAATCAATTCTAATTCATTCATACGATCCATTCTAATTCCTTCGTACGATCTATTCTAATTCATTCGCACGAATGTAACCATTCTAATTCATTCATACGATTCATTCTAATTCATTCGTATGAGCTATTGTAATTCATTCGTACGATCCATTCTAATTCATTCGTAAGATCCATTCTAATTCATTCGTACAATCCATTCTAATTCATTCATACGATCAATTCTATTCCATTCTAATTCATTAGCACGATCCATTCTAATTCATTCGTACGATCCATTCTAATTCATTCGCACGATCCATTCTAATTCATTCATAGGATCCATTCTAATTCATTCGTACGATCCATTCTAATTCATTCGCACGATCCATTCTAATTCATTCATACAATCCATTCTAATTCATTCGCACGATCCATTCTAATTCACTCATACGATCTATTCTAATACATTCATAGGATCCATTCTAATTCATTTGCACGAATATATCCATTCTAATTCATTCGTACGATCCATTCTATTTCATTCGTATGATCCATTCTAATTCCTTCGTACGATCCATTCTAATTCCTTCGTATCCATTCTAATTCACTCATACGATCCATTCTAATTCATTCATACGATCTATTCTAATTCATTCATACAATCCATTCTAATTCTTTCACACGATCCATTCTAATTCTTTCATACGATCCATTCTAATTCATTCGTCCGATCCATTCTAATTCATTCGCACGAATGTATCCATTCTAATTCATTCGTACATACGATCCATTCTAATTCATTCGCACGAATGTATCCATTCTAATTCATTTGTATAATCCATTCTATTTCATTCGTACGATCTATTCTTACTCATTCGTATGATCCATTCTAATTCATTCGCACGAATGTATCCATTCTAATTCATTCGTACGATCCATTCTAATTCATTCGCACTATCCATTCTAATTCATTCGTACGATCCATTCTAATTCATTCGTATGATCCATTCTAATTTATTCGTTCAAATATATCCATTCTAATTCATTCGTACGATCCATTCTAATTCATTCGCACGATCCATTCTAATTCATTCGCACGAATGTATCCATTCTGATTCATTTGCACGATCCATTCTAATTCATTCCTATGATCTATTCTAATTCATTCGTACGATCCATTCTAATTCATTCGCTCGATCGATTCTAATTCATTCGCACTATCCATTCTAATTCATTCGTACGATCCATTCTAATTCATTCGTATCATCCATTCATTCATACGATCCATTCTAATTCATTCGTACGATCCATCCTAATTCATTAATACAATCCATTCTAATTCATTCATACGATCCATTCTAATTCAGTCATACGATCCATTTTAATACATTCATACGATCCATTCTAATTCATTTGCACGAATATATCCATTCTAATTCATTCGTATGATCCATTCTAATTCCTTCGTATGATCCATTCTAATTCATTCGTACGATCTTTTCTAATTCATTCGTACGATCCATTCTAATTCACTCATACGATCCATTCTAATACATTCATACGATCCATTCTAATTCATTTACACGAATATATCCATTCTAATTCATTCGTACGATCCATTCTAATTCCTTCGTACGATCCATTCTAATTCATTCGTACGATCTATTCTAATTTATTCGTACGATCCATTCTAATTCATTCGTACGATCCATTCTAATTCCTTCATACGATCCATTCTAATTCATTCGTACGATCCATTCTAATTCATTCATACAATCAATTATAATTCTTTCACACGATCCATTCTAATTCATTCATACGATCCATTCTAAATCATTCGTGCAATCCATTCTATTTCATTCGTACGATCAATTCTAATTCATTAGAATGGATCGTACGAATGAATTAGAATGGATCATATTAATGAATTAGAATGGATCGTACGAATGAATTAGAATGGATCGTACGAATGAATTAGAATGGATCTTACGAATGAATTAGAATAGATCGTGTGAAAGAATTAGAACGGATTGTATGAATGAATTAGAATGGATCGTACGAATGAATTAGAATGGATCGTACGAAGGAATTAGAATGGATCGTACGAATGAATTAGAATGGATCGTACGAATGAATTAGAATAGATTATATGAATGAATTAGAATGGATCATACGAATGAATTAGAATGGATCATACGAATTAATTAGAATGGATCATACGAATGAATTAGAATGGATTATACGAATGAATTAGAATGGATCGTACGAATGAATTAGAATGGATACATTCGTGCGAATGAATTAGAATGGATACATTTGTGCGAATGAATTAGAATGGATTGTGCGAATGAATTAGAATGGATCGTACGAATGAATTAGAATGGATCATATTAATGAATTAGAATGGATCGTACGAATGAATTAGAATGGATACATTCGTGTGAATGAATTAGAATGGATCGTGCACGAATGTATCCATTCTAATTCATTCGTACGATCCATTCTAATTCATTAATATGACCCATTCTAATTCATTCGTACGATCCATTCTAATTCATATGCACAAAGGTATCCATTCTAATCCATTCGTAGGATCCATTCTAATCCATTCGTACGATCCATTCTAATTCATTCGTACGATCTATTCTAATTCATTCGCTCGAATGTATCCATTCTAATCCATTCGTACGATCCATTCTAATCCATTCGTACGATCCATTCTTATTCATTCACATGAATGTAACCATTCTAATTCATTCATTTGATCCATTCTAATTCATTCATACGATCCATTCTAATTCATTCGTCCGATCCATTCTAATTCATTCGCACGAATGTATCCATTCTAATTCATTTGTACGATCCATTCTAATTCGATCGTACGATCCATTCTAATTCATTCGTAAGATCCATTCTAATTCATTCGTACGATCCATTCTAATTCATTCGTACGATCCATTCTAATTCATTCGCACGAATGTATCCATTCCATTCGTACGATCCATTCATACGATCCATTCTAATTCATTCATACAATCCATTCTAATTCTTTCACACGATCCATTCTATTTCATTCGTACGATCCATTCTAATTCATTCGTACGATCCATTCTACGATCCATTCTAATTCATTCGTATATTCCATTCTAATTCATTAGCACGATCCATGCTAATGAATTAGAATGGATCGTACGAATGAATTAGAATGGATCGTGTGAAAGAATTAGAATGGATTGTATGAATGAATTAGAATGGATCGTATGAATGGATCGTACGAATTGAATGGATACATTCGTGCGAATGAATTAGAATGGATCGTACGAATGAATTAGAATGGATCATACGAATGAGTAGGAATGGATCGTACGAATGAATTAGAATGGATCGTACGAATGAATTAGAATGGATCGTACGAATAAATTAGAATGGATATATTCGTCCAAATGAATTAGAATGGATCATACGAATGCATTCTAATTCCTTCGTACGATCCATTCTAATTCCTTCGTACGATCCATTCTATTTCATTCGTATGATCCATTCTAATTCCTTCGTACGATCCATTCTAATTCCTTTGTATCCATTCTAATTCACTCATACGATCTATTCTAATCCATTCGTACGATCCATTCTAATTCATTCGCATGAATGTAACCATTCTAATTCATTCATTTGATCCATTCTAATTCATTCGTACGATCCATTCTAATTCATTCGTACGGTCCATTGTAATTCATTCATACAATCCATTTAGATTCATTCGCACAAATGTATCCATTCAAATTCATTCGTACGATCCAGTCTAATTCATTTGTACGATCCATTCTAATTTATTCGCACGAATATATCCATTCTAATTCTTTCGTACGATGCATTCTAATTCATTCGTACGATCCATTCTAATTCATTCATACGATCCATTCTAATTCATTCGCACGAATGTATCCATTCTAATTCATTCGTACAATCCATTCTATTTCATTCGTACGATCCATTCTTACTCATTCGTATGATCCATTCTAATTCATTCGTATGATCCATTCTAATTCATTCGTACGATCCATTCTAATTCATTCGTACGATCCATTCTAATTCATTCATACGATCCATTCTAATTCATTCATACGATCCATTCTAATTCATTCCTACGATCCATTCTAATTCATTCCTACAATCCATTCTAATTCATTCGCCCGATCCATTCTAATTCATTCATATGATCCATTCTATTCGAATGGATCATGCGATCCATTCGAATTCATTCGCACGATCCATTCTAATTCATTCATATGATCCATTCTAATTCATTCATACAATGCATTCTAATTCTTTCACACCATCCATTCTAATTCTTTCACACGATCCATTCTAATTCATTCGTACGAATGAATTAGAATGGATCGGCGCGCTGGGAGCCATAGGCGCGGGCGCGGGCGTGGGCGCGGGCGCACTGGAATCAGCAGGCGCGGGCGCGGGCGCGCTGGCAGCAGAGGGCGCGGGCGCGCTGGGAGCCATAGGCGCGGGCGCGGGGGCGGGCGTGATCGCGGGCGCACTGGAATCAGTGGGCGCAGGCGCGCTGGAAGCGGCAGGCGCGGGCTCGGGCTCGGGCGCGGGCGCGCTGGGAGCCATAGGCGCGGGCACGGGCGTGGGCACGGGCGTACTGGAATCAGCGGGCACGGGCGCGCTGGCAGCAGAGGGCACGGGCGTGCTGGGAGCCATAAGCGCGGGCGCGGGCGTGGCCACGGGCGCGCTAGCAGCAGAGGGCGCGGGCGCGCTAGTAGTAACGGGCACGGGCACGCTGCAGCCAGACGCATCCGGTATAGAGGGCGCGGGCACGATGGGGGGCGCAGGCGCGCTGGAAGCAGCGTGCGAGGGCGCACTGGGAGCAGACGCAGCCGGTGCGGCGGGCTCGGCAGTGCGGGCCGGCGCTTCTCCTTCTTCTTTCTCTTCCTCGGCCGAGCTGGAATCCTCGCAGGATCCCAGGCCCGCTTCCTCCAGAGCGGCTTTCCTCCTCCGCTCCTCAGCGGCTCGCGCAAAGGCTTCGTGAGCTTTGCGGACGACATCGTCTTCCCCCGTCGGGCGGGCCGCCGGAGCCCTCTTCTTCTTCTTCTTTATGTGGGCACCCTCCATCTCTGGGGTCATTACCGCAACAAAGAGGGGTTTAGAGAGGTCGCCCGGGAACCCGCGCATCAGCACCTCGGCCATTGGGGTTTCCACCTCCGCCATGCCAAGAAGGAGCTCGACGCGCGGGTCCTCAGGGTCGACCATCACAACTTGACGTCGTGGGGGTTCCGAAATTAAGGAGTGCGTAGGGAGATTGGAACCTAAGGGAGAGTTCGCCTGACCTGGGGCAACCTCACGAGATGGAGGTGGCAGCGAGGAAATGTCCTCCTCGCGGAGCATGTCGATGGTGTCTTCATCGGTGAGCCTAATCGGGGAAGCCCGCTTCTTCTTCCCCTTCGTCGCCGAAGAGGTGCTGGCACCGGGGGTCATGGGAGCTGCCTTGGAGGTCGCCCCGGCGCGGCGAGAGACCGCCACCTTCTGGCGCATGTTCTTCTGGCGGGTGTTGATGGCGCCAGTCCGGAGATCCTTCCAGAGGAAGGAGAAGTCCGGAGTCAGGATCTTCTCGGGAGTTCGCCCGTCAAGGAACTCCAAGATCGCCTTGTCGTGCGTTTGTTCTTGGGCCTCAGAGATACACTTCTTCCCTTTGGCACGGTACTCAGCGATCGCTTTGAAGTTGGGGAGGGGCGGCCTTCCGGGGTGAGCAGGAACGCCTGCGCAGGGACCTCGCCACTCCCCCGCGACGACGAAGGGGTACTCTTTCCAGTACCTATCCTTATTTTCGACCACGGAGAAGGGGAGCACCTCGCCGGAGCGGTCTGTGAGGTAGAACAGGCCGCAGCCCACCTCGTTAAAGATGGGCCCCGGCTTGAGGAACCACTTCTTCAGGAGGTAGGCGAGGGGGATCCTCACGTTAAGGGCTTCCTCGATTCGAGAAAGCCCGTAGAGGATCCCCCATGAGTTTCTCGGAAGCTGGGCGGGGCATAAGCCCGCCAGCTCCAGTAGCTCGCTGGCCAAATGGTTCAGGGGGAGCCGGAGCTCTGAACAGACCTGCCCCACGGAGACCGCGGTGCCGGAGAGCGGCCTCCCCGAGCGAGGGAGGAGCAAAATGGCGAGCTCCCGGAGAATTCCCACCGTAGTCCGCAGACTGTCGGGGACAGGCGCGCCCCCGATGTCGTGCAGCCAGATGACGGCGGGCACCTTGGGGGGAGCCTCGCCCTCAGTGCCGGAAGCGCGCACTGAGAGAGGAGCGACGTCGAGAGGCTCCTCTTGGGAGGGCGCAGCGGCAGCAGTAGCAGAAGAAGAAGCGGCAGCAGAGGAAGCCATGAGTACGAGAGGGTGCTAGCGAGCTGCGAGCGGAAAGCTAAGGAGGAAGGGAGAGCTGTTTTTCACGCAGCGGTAAAAATCGCCCCCCCCCATCTCCTATTTATAGGCAGGCGAGAGACAAGTGAATCAGGCCGCAGTTAATGCCCGAGCACGCCCAATGAGGCGACATGATGGTTGTCGAAGCGATAGCTCGTTTCTTTCCAATCGTCAAGCACCACGTGGGCCACGTGTGGAAAAGGCTGCGCCGGCGCCGACGCTGTCCTTTACTGATAGAAAAAGGAGCGAATAAGAAGAAGACACGTGTCTCGCGCCCGATCGGGATCTCATGATGAGATTCATTGTATCAGCATCGAGCCTTGTGCCGCATTTAATCTGAGGCGACCGTCAGAGATTCGGAGCGATACCCAAGTCACAAGATCGCCCGTGGCTGGTGCCCGCAGCTCGCCCGAAGCAGACCCTGGCCGCATGTGACAAGCTCGCACCGAAAGGAGATCGCTCGTGGCTGACGCTCCCGGCCCGCCCAGCGTTTGTGAAATACTGGGAGTCAAAACTCTCGACGCAGATCGCCCACGGCTGGTGCCCAAGCTCGCCCGAAGCAGACCCTGGCCGCGTATGACAAGCTCGCACCGGAAGGAGATCGCTCGTGGCTGACGCTCCCGGCCCGCCCTGCGTTTGTGAAATACTGGGAGTCAAAACTCTCGACGCAGATCGCCCACGGCTGGTGCCCAAGCTCGCCCGAAGCAGACCCTGGCCGCGTGTGACAAGATCGCACCAGAAGGAGATCGCTCGTGGCTGACGCACCCGGCCCGCCCAGCGTCTGTGAAATACTGGCAGTCAAAGCTCTCGGCGCAGATCGTCCACGGCTGGCGCCCAAGCTCGCCCGAAGTAGACCCTGGCCGCGTGTGACAAGCTCGCACCAGAAGGAGATCGCTCGTGGCGGACGCACCCGGCCCGCCCAGCGTTTGTGAAATACTGGCAGTCAAAGCTCTCGGCGCAGATCGTCCACGGCTGGCGCCCAAGCTCGCCCGAAGCAGACCCTGGCCGTGTGTGACAAGCTCGCACCGGAAGGAGATCGCTCATGGCTGATGCTCCGGCCCGCCCAGCGTTTGTGAAATACTGACAGTCAAAACTCTCGATGCAGACCGCCCACGGTTGGTGCCTGCAGTCCGCCAGGTGGAGGTCGCAAATGAATAGAACTCCCAATTCGACCGTCGTGTGCAATAAGACTCCTGAGCAAGCGCCAAAGTCTCCTTGGTCGCTCCCTCAGGAGGGGGTAATGTTGGGGGTAGCTGAAATCTGCCCTGGAGTTCGCACCCCCCCTCCGCGCTCACCAAATCACCTTGACAGGGAGCGAGATCCACATTGGGCTGAAGGGGCCTTAAGCTAAAAGCTCGCTCAGGAGCTCGCCCAAGCTCGCGTAGGAGTTTGCTGGAGATGGCAGCGGGAGTTAGACCGTCATGCATATAAAGATACCGGCACCACAAACGCCCCTAGCTCATGCAGGAGCTCGCCCAAGCTCGCGCAGGAGCTCGCCCAAGCTCGCGCAGGAGCTCGCCCAAGTTCGCCCTTGCCTGTGGATCTCATAGACCCCAGGATTCCAAGGGGTGGGGAACTCGCCCAGGAGCTCGCCCTCCCCCCCCATGCTAACCAAATCACCTTGACAGGGAGCGAGCTTCACATTGGGCCGAAGGGGCCTTAGGCAAAGAGCTCGCTCAGGAGCTCGCCCAAGCTCGCTCAGGAGCTCGCCCAAGCTCGCTCAGGAGCTCGATCAAGCTCGCTCAGGAGCTCGCCAGAACTCCCCAGTTTATCGAAGAGGTCGCTCCCGCGAGGTCCGACTCTTGATAGATATGGAAGAGAAGGCGGAGCAATGGAGGGCGAGCTCACCCTGGCTTACCACCGGAGGTCGCCCACAGTGCACGAAGATCTCCTAGACTTGAATATTCCAGAATAGCCACCTGGCAGCAACAAGAAAGATGCTCTCCCCCACTCAAACCGCCTGGCAGGCTCGACGATAAAGAATGTCAGGGACGCGAGTACCAAGGACTGTCAGAGACCCACACGAGCCAGAACGTGGGGGTCTAGAAGGCTCTGGAAAGAATCTCCACGTGTCAGGCCGCGGTAGGTCGCCAATGTCTATAAATGCTCACCCCCAGGCTCCAGAGTACAGGTTCGAAACCCTTTTCCCTGTCACCTTCGTCCACTAAAGCTCGCCGTTGTGCACCTGAGACTGACTTGAGCGTCGGAGGGTCTGCGCTCCTAAGGGAGCCAGCCGTTCTCACGCTTTTTCTTTGTCTTGCAGGTAGCCCGCACGGACCAGCAAAAAAATCCCCCGAACAGTATCCATTCTAATTCATTCGTACGATCCATTCTAATTCATTCGTATGATCCATTCTAATTTATTCATACGATCTATTCTAATTCATTCATACAATCAATTCTAATTCTTTCACACGATCCATTCTAATTCATTCGTACGATCCATTCTAATTCATTCGCACAATCCATTCTATTTCAACCGTACGATCCATTCTTACTCATTGGTACGATCCATTCTAATTCATTCGCACGAATGTATCCATTCTAATTCATTCGTACGAATCCATTCTAATTCATTTGTACAATCCATTCTATTTCATTTGTACGATCCATTCTTACTCATTCGTATGATCCATTCTAATTCATTCGCACGAATGTATCTATTCTAAATCATTCGTACGATCCATTCTAATTCATTCGTACGATCCATTCTAAATCATTCGTACAATCCATTCTATTTCATTCGTACGATCAATTCTAATTCATTAGCACGATCCATTCTAATTCATTCGTACGATCCATTCGAATTCATTCGCACGATCCATTCTAATTCATTCGTACAATCCATTCCATTTCATTCGTACGATCCATTCTTACTCATTCGTATGATCCATTCTAATTCATTCGCATGATTGTATCCATTCTAATTCATTCGTACGATCCATTCTAATTCATTCATACAATCCATTCTAATTCTTTCACACGATCCATTCTAATTCATTCGTACGATCCATTCTAATTCATTCGTACAATCCATTCTATTTCATTCGTACGATCCATTCTTACTCATTCGTATGATCCATTCTAATTCATTCGCACGAATGTATCCATTCTAATTCATTCGTACGATCCATTCTAATTCATTCGTACGATCCATTCTAATTCATTCAGACGATCCATTCTAATTCATTCATACAATCCATTCTAATTCATTCGCACGATCCATTCGAATTCATTCGCACGATCCATTCTAATTCATTCATACGATCCATTCTAATTCATTCGCACGATCCATTCGAATTCATTCGCACGATCCATTCTAATTCATTCGCACGAATGTATCCATTCTAATTCATTCATATGATCCATTCTAATTCATTCGTACAATCCATTCTTATTCCTTCGTACGATCCATTCTAATTCATTAATTCATTCTTACGATCCATTCTAATTCATTCGTACAATCTATTCTAATTCATTCATACGATCCATTCTAATTCATTCGTACGATCCATTCTAATTCATTCATACGATCCATTCTAATTCATTCGGACGAATGTATCCATTCTAATTCATTCGTACGATCCATTCTAATTCATTCGTACAATCCATTCTATTTTATTCGTACGAATGAATTAGAATGGATATATTCGTGCAAATGAATTAGAATGGATCATACGATTGAGTAAGAATGCATCGTATGAATGAAATAGAATGGATCGTATGAAGGAATTAGAATGGATCATACGAATGAATTAGAATGGATCGTATGAATGAATTAGAATGGATCGTGTGAAAGAATTAGAATGGATTGAATTAGAATGGATCGTACGAATGAGTAAGAATAGATCGTATGAATAAAATAGAATGGATTGTACGAGTGAATTAGAATGGATCGTACGAATGAATTAGAATGGATCGTGTGAGAGAATTAAAATGGATTGTATGAATGAATTAGAATGGATCGTATGAATGAATTAGAATGGATCGTACGAATGAAATAGAATGGATCGTACGTATCAATTAGAATGGATACATTCCAATTCATTCATACAATCTATTCTAATTCATTCGTATGATCCATTCTAATTCATTCGTACAATCCATTCTATTTCATTCGTACGATCCATTCTTACTCATTCATATGATTCATTCTAATTTATTCGCACGAATGTATCCATTCTAATTCATTCGTACGATCCATTCTAATTCATTCATACGATCCATTCTAATTCATTCATACGATCCATTATAATTCATTCATACAATCCATTCTAATTCTTTCACACAATCCATTCTAATTCATTCGTACGATCCATTCTAATTCATTCGTGCAATCCATTCTATTTCATTCGTACGATCCATTCTTACTCATTCGTACGATCCATTCTAATTCATTCACACGAATGTATCCATTCGTATGAATTAATTAGAATTGATTGTACGAATGAATTAGAATGGATCGTACGAATGAATTAGAATGGATCGTACGAAGGAATTAGAATGGATCGTACGAATGAATTAGAATAGATCGTACGAATGAATTAGAATGGATCGTACGGATCGTACGAAGGAATTAGAATGGATCGTACGAATATATTAGAATGGATATATTCGTGCAAATGAATTAGAATGGATCGTATGAATGTATTAGAATGGATCGTATGAGTGAATTAGAATGGATCGTACGAATGAATTAGAATGGATCGTATGAATGAATTAAAATGGATACATTCGTGTGAATGAATTATAATGGATCGTATGAATGAATTAGAATAGATTTTGTGAATGAATTAGAACTGATCGTACGAATGAATTAGAATGGATATATTCGTGCGAATGAATTAGAATGGATTGTATAAATGAATTAGAATGGATCGTACGAATGAATTAGAATGGATCGTATGAGTGAATTAGAATGGATACGAAGGAATTAGAATGTATCGTACGAAGGAATTAGAATGGATCATACGAATGAAATAGAATGGATCGTACGAAGGAATTAGAATGGATCGTACGAATTAATTAGAATGGATATATTCGTGCAAATGAATTAGAATGGATCGTATGAATGAATTAGAATGGATCGTATGAGTGAATTAGAACGGATAGTACGAATGAAGTAGAATGGATCGTATGAATGAATTAGAATGGATACATTCGTGCGAATGAATTAGAATGGATCGTATGAATGAATTATAATAGATTGTGTGAATGAATTACAATGGATCGTACGAATGAATTAGAATCGATACATTCGTGCGAATAAATTAGAATGGATTGTATGAATGAATTAGAATGGATCGTACGAATGAATTAGAATGGATCGTACGAATGAATTAGAATAGATTGCGCTAATGAATTAGAATGGATCGTACGAATGAATTAGAATGGATCGTACGAAGGAATTAGAATGGATCGTACGAATAAATTAGAAAGGATCGTACAAATGAATTAGAATGGATCGTACGAAGGAATTAGAATGGATCATACGAATGAATTAAAATGGATCGTACGATTGAATTAGAATGGATCATACGAATGAGTAAGAATGGATCGTATGAATGAATTAGATTGGATCGTACGATCCATTCTAATTCATTAGCATGGATCGTGCTAATGAATTTGAATGGAATATACGAATGAATTAGATTGGATCGTAGAATGGATCGTACGAATGAATTAGAATGGATTGTACGAATGAATTAGAATCGATCGTACGAATGAAATAGAATTGATTGTACGAATGAATAAGAATGGATTGTACGAATGAATTAGAATGGATCATACGAATGAGTAAGAATGGATCGTATGAATGAATTAGATTGGATCGTATGAATGAATTAGAGTGGATCGTGCGAATGAATTAGAATGGATCGTACCGTACGATCCATTCTAATTCATTCGCACGATCCATTCTAATTCATTCGCATAATCTATTCTAATTAATTCATACGATCCATTCTAATTCATTCACACGATCCATTCTAATTAGAATGGATCATATGAATGAATTAGAATGGATCGTATGATCGAATTAGATTGGATCATATGAATGAATTAGAATGGATCGTGCGAATGAATTAGAATGGATCGTACGAAGGAATTAGAATGGGTCGTACGAATGAATTAGAATAGATCGTGCGAATGAATTAGAATGGATCGTGCGAATGAATTAAGATGGATCGTAGGAATGAATTAGATTGGATCGTATGAATGAATTAGAATGGATCGTACGAAGGAATTAGAATGGATCGTACAAAGGAAGTAGAATGGATCGTACGAAGGAATTAGAATGGATCGTACGAAGGAATTAGACTGGATCGTACGAATGAATTAGAATGGATCATACGAATAAATTAGAATGGATCGTATGAATGAATTAGAATGGATCGTGCGAATGAATTAGAATGGATCGTACGAATGAATTAGAATGGAAGGAATTAGAATGGATCGTACGAAGGAATTAGAATGGATCGTATGAATGAATTAGAATGGATCGTACGAATGAATTAGAATGGATCGTACGAATGAATTGGAATGGATCGTACGAATGAATTAGAATGAATTAGATTGGATCGTAGGAATGAATTAGAATGGATCGTATGAATGAATTAGAATGGATCGTACGAATGAATTAGAATGGATCGTGTGAAAGAATTAGAGTGGATTGTACGAATGAATTAGAATGGATCGTACGAATAAATTACAATGGATCGTATGAATGAATTAGAATGGATCGTAGGAATGAGTGAGAATGGATCGTATGAATGAATTAGAATGGATCGTACGAATGAAATAGAATGGATTCGCACGAATGTATCCATTCTAATTCATTCGTACGATCCATTCTAATTCACAAGCACGATCGTACGAATTAATTAGAATGGATCGTGCGAATGAATTAGAATAGATCGTGCGAATGAATTAGAATGGATATATTCGTGCAAATAAATTAGAATCGATCGTACGAATGAATTAGAATGGATCGTTTTAGTGAATTAGAATGGATACGAAGGAATTAGAATGGATCGTACGAAGGAATTAGAATGGATTATACGAATGAAATAGAATGGATCGTACGAAGGAATTAGAATGGATCGTACGAATGAGTAAGAATGGATCGTACGAATGAAATAGAATGGATTGTGCGAATGAATTAGAATGGATCGTACGAATGAATTAGAATGGATACATTCGTGCGAATGAATTATAATGGATCATACGAATGATTAAGAATGGATCGTACGAATGAAATAGAATGGATTATACAAATGAATTAAAATGGATACATTCGTGCGAATGAATTAGAATGGATCGTATGTACGAATGAATTAGAATGGATACATTCGTGCGAATGAATTAGAATTGATCATACGAATGAATTAGAATGGATCGTACGAATGAATTAGAATGGATCGTACGAATGAATTAGAATGGATACATTCATGCGAATGAATTAGAATGGATACATTCGTGCGAAAGAATAACAATAGATCGTATGAATGAATTAGAATGGATCCTATGAATGAATTAGAATGGATCGTGCGAATGAATTAGAATAGATCATACGAATGAATTAGAATGGATCGTGCTAATGAATTAGAATTGATCGAACGAATGAATTAGCATGAATCGTGCTAATGAATTAGAATGGAACGTACGAATGAATTAGAATGGATCGTGTGAAAGAATTAGAATGGATTGTATGAATGAATTAGAATGAATTCATACGATCCATAAGAATTCATTCGCACGATCCATTCTAATTCATTCATACGATCCATTCTAATTCATTCATACAATCCATTCTAATTATTTCATACGATCCATTCTAATTCATTCGTAGGATCCATTCTAATTCATTCGTACAATCTATTCTATTTCATTCGTACGATCCATTCTTACTCATTCGTATGATCCATTCTAATTCATTCGGACGAATGTATCCATTCTAATTTATTCGTACGATCCATTCTAATTCATTCGTACGATCCATTCTAATTCATTCGCTCGAATGTATCCATTCTAATCCATTCGTACGATCCATTCTAATCCATTCGTACGATCCATTCGTACGATCCATTCTAATTCATTCGTACAATCTATTCTAATTCATTCATACGATCCATTCTAATTCATTCGCACGATCCATTCTAATTCATTCATTGGATCCATTCTAATTCATTCATACGATCTATTCCAATTCTTTCGCACGAATGTATCCATTCTAATTCATTCGCACGAATGTATCTATTCTAATTCATTCGTACGATCCATTCTAATTCATTCGTACGATCCATTCTAATTCATTCGTACGATCCATTCTAATTCATTCATACGATCTATTATAATTCATTCATACAATCCATTCTAATTCTTTCACACGATCCATTCTAATTCATTAGTATGATCCATTCTAATTTATTCGTACGATCCATTCTAATTCATATGCACAATGGTATCCATTCTAATCCATTCGTAGGATCCATTCTAATACATTCGTACGATCCATTCTAATTCATTCGTACGATCCATTCTAATTTATTCGCTCGAATGTATCCATTCTAATCCATTCGTACGTTCTATTCTAATCCATTCGTACGATCCATTCTAATTCATTCTCATGAATGTAACCATTCTAATTCATTCATACTATCCATTCTAATTCATTCGTACGATCCATTCTAATTCATTCGTACGATCCATTCTAATTCATTCGCACAAATGTATCCATTCTAATTCATTCATATGATCCATTCTAATTCATTCATACAATCCATTCTAATTCTTTCACACGATCCATTCTAATTCATTCGTACGATCCATTCAAATTCATTCGTACAATCCATTCTAATTCATTCGCACGAATGTATCCATTCTAATTCATTCATACGATCCATTCTAATTCATTCGTATGATCCATTCTAATTCCTTCGTACGATCCATTCTAATTCATTCGTATGATCCATTCTAATTCATTCGTAAGATCCATTCTAATTCATTCGTACGATCCATTCTAATTCATTCGTACGATCCATTCTAATTCATTCGCACGAATGTATCCATTCTAGTTCATTCGTACGATCCATTCTAATTCATTCGTACGATCCATTCTAATCCATTCGTACGATCCATTCTAATTCATTCATATGATCCATTCTAATTCCTTCGTACGATCTATTCTAATTCATTCGCACGAATGTAACCATTCTAATTCATTCATACGATTCATTCTAATTCATTCGTTTGAGCTATTCTAATTCATTCGTACGATCCATTCTAATTCGTTCGTAAGATTCATTCTAATTCATTCGTACGATCCATTCTAATTCATTCAAACGATCTATTCTATTCCATTCTAATTCATTAGCACGATCCATTCTAAATCATTCGTACGATCCATTCTAATTCATTCGCACGATCCATTCTAATTCATTCGTACGATCCATTCTAATTCATTCGCACGATCCATTCTAATTCATTCATACATTCCATTCAAATTCATTCGCACGATCCATTCTAATTCACTCATACGATCCATTCTAATACATTCATACGATCCATTCTAATTCATTTGCACGAATATATCCTTTCTAATTCATTCGAACGATCCATTCTATTTCATTCGTATGATCCATTCTAATTCCTTCGTACGATCCATTCTAATTCCTTCGTATCCATTCTAATTCACTCATACGATCCATTCTAATTCATTCATACGATCTATTCTAATTCATTCATACAATCCATTCTAATTCTTTCACACGATCCAATCTAATTCATTCGTACGATCCATTCTAATTCATTCGTACGATCCATTCTAATTCATTCGCACGAATGTATCCATTCTAATTCATTCGTACATGTGGGTGCAAATTCTGGCATAAATCTACCACGGGACCCACCAGCCCTGCCTGGTGGGCCCACGAGGACTACCACGGGACCCACCAGCCCTGCCTGGTGGGCCCACGAGGACTACCACGGGACCCACCAGCCCTGCCTGGTGGGCCCACGAGGACTACAGCGGGACCCACCTGCCCTGCCTGGTGGACCCACGAGGACTACAACGGGACCCATCGGCCTTGCCTGGTGGGCCCCCGAAGACAACCGCAGGGCTCGCAACTTTACCTGGAGGATCCCCAGATACTGCAGTAGAAACCGCCATTCGCCACCCGGAATGCCTATAAATAGCAGTGCCTTCGAATGTAAAAGGATCGAAATCCAATTCACAAATCTGATTTCCACTCTGAGATCTGACTTTCAGAACCAGAGCTCTGGAATTTCAAACTTCCGATCTACCATCTCCCTTTGATCTTCTTTCAGAAAGATCAGTGTTTACAGTGATACTCGGCCTGTCGAGATCACTTCAAAATAAGTGTTAGTGAATTCGGGTTGCACCCTATAGCACGGAGACGTAGGCTTCGGCTGAACTCCGAGATCACATCTCGTGTCAAACTCTCTCTCTAATTGCATCTCTCTGTTTACAAATCAAAAGCTTCAACTTCGATCAACAGATCGACCAACGATCTTCGACGTCAACACGAACATTCAATTGACTGGTGCTGCGAGAGTCTTCGGGTCGGCACGAAGATTTTCCCCCACAGTTTGGCGCCGTCTGTGGGATCCGAGCAAGAAGCTGTGTTCTCTCTCTCTACTTCGAATACCAGATCAATAGCCAAACTTCCTCGCCCCCTCGGTTGATCAGACAACTGATCGGACGTCGGCAATCTCGTTGCACCCTTCGCACTCTGAATGGCGAGAACCAAACATCAGGGTCAACCAGAAGGAAGTAACACTCAACATCAACCTCGTCCTGAGACTCGTTCAATGAGTCAAAGGCTCAACTTCGGGCAGCCTCTTGCTGTCCCCGAGATGGGGGTTCACTCAGGAAGCGGAAGATCTGTCGATCGACCGATCGCCCCTCATCCTCATCAATCAACTGGACAGACTGTCCCTGCTCCTGCTGAAAATCCTCCATCAACTTACCAAGTCTCTGCAACAGATTTCCAATTACTCCAACTGGCGAAACAGAACGCCACCCTCACTGCTGAGAGGGATGCTCTGAAGAAGGCAGCTTCCGAAGCTGGAATTGCTATTCCGATCCCCTCCGCAAGTGGGAGGGTTGATCCTCCTCGACATTCAATTCACTCCGAACAACGGAGGTCAATGGGCACTGATGCCCTCGAAAGGATTCGACGCGACCCAACTCCCTCTGCTGCTCCTTGGAAGCAGAGTGTCTGGGATCGTCTTGACGACGAGTCCTCCCAATCCTCATCTGGTCGCAACTGCGACAAGAGGGCACCTTCAAAGATCAATATGCCAAGGAAGCACCAAATGAAAGGCGCTCCTTCAAAGAGTAGAGTCTCTCCTTCCATTCCATTTCAAAGTGGACTTGGATCGGACCTTCGACATCGACTTCAACCGGCAAACACTTCGATGCCAGAGCAAGACCTTGCGATCTTGTCTCTTGACCCACCTCAAGGTCGAGGACATGGACGTAGGGACGGGTATTCCTCTGCCGGACCTCTCCATCGAAGTCTCTTCGAGACAGCATTTCCAAGGGGATGGAGAACCCCTATCCTCCCCAAATTCAACTGCATCCGAGGAGATCCAGCTCTCCACATCCTCGCCTTCAAACAAGCTTTAACGCCAAACGAAGAGGAAAACAACGTGCTCTGCCGCACCTTCGCAGGAAGCCTCGATGAGCCATCGCTTGACTGGTATCACAACCTTCGAGCTGGGTCCATCACCCAATTCAATATTTTGGCTAAACTCTTTGTACAGCACTACCAACTCAATCTGAAGCCCGAGAAGAAGCTCGACTCTCTATATCGACTAAGGATGGGTGCAGATGAGACTCTCCGCAGCTTCACGAGGAGGTTTCGCAACGAGCATGCTGCTCTCTCTGGAAGACATCTGGATGATGAAGCCATCATGTTGGCTTTCCAGAACGCTCTTCGCTTCGATCTACACATCTACAATGACTTCATCCGCAATCCCCCTCCTTCTCTGGGAGCTATGTTCGATCGAATACAGAGGGAGATTGAGGTGGAAGACGATCAAGTCGCTCGGAAAGGGCGAGAAACCAAGAGAAGGCCTGCTGAAAGAGAAGCTCCTAAGTATGCTGCAAAGGCTCACAACGCTGAAGCAGCAGCACCTCCAGCCAACAAGAGACCAAAGAAAGATGGGCATCGATCTCCAACGAAGACCACTTTCACCGAGTGGAACATGCCAGTCGAGCAGATACTCGACCGTATTCAACACGACGAGTATCTTCGAAGGCCCAATCCTCTTCAACCAAATTCCAAATTCACAGCAGACAAAACAGTCTACTGTGAATTCCATCGAAGTCACGGCCACTCCACCGATCGGTGTTTTCGGCTGAAGTTCCATCTTGAAGACTTACTGCGAGAAGGCCACCTTCAAGAATTCGTCAACAACAGGCACGATCAACGTCGAACCTCTGCAAAGGGGAAAGAAGTGTGCTGGATACATCAAATCTCTTCCAACCGGCAACCAATTTCTGTGAATGCCAATGTTTTTGGCATTCATGGAACCTTGCACAATCAGGCTTTGACCGGGAAGGAAGTCGATCGGCAGGTTCGACGCATCTTCCATGTTCGATCTACTGCAAACAAAGAAGATACCTGGATCGAGAAGCCCATTGAAGGTCTGTCTTGGCCATCCATAGTCTTCAACGACACCGATCTTCAAGGAGTTCACACTCCACATCGAGACCCCCTGGTCTTGAAACTCATCATCGACGGGAGCACCGTCAATCGAATCCTCATCGACACTGGAAGCTCCATCGACATTATGTTCTCAGACTGTTTCAAACGTCTGGGACATAAATATCAAAGCCTCGACGTCGTCCCGATTGTGATCACCGGCTTCAATGGTGAACAAAGCATCACAGTGGGCGAATCGAGATTCACTCTAGACCTTAGCCGAGAAACTCGAGTCTCGGTGAGGTTTGCAATTGTCGAAGGAGTCTCCAGCTACAACGCCATCCTTGGGCGACCCTTCCTCCACCAGATCAATGCCATCTCCTCTTCTTATCATCAACTACTCAAGTTCGCAACTGGAGAAGGCATCGTCTGCATTCGAGGCGATCAGCAAGCTGGAAGGTCTTGTGAAGCTGCTGCGGCAAAGACAGATCGAAAGATCAACATTGCTCCTCCAAAGCGGCCACGAGACGAAGCTGGTCCCTCTTCTAAATAGCAATCAAAGGAGATTCCGCTGACCGAACCTCCACCAATCGAATGGGAAGCATCACCTTCAATAGAAGAAATCGTCCCGATCAACATTGGCAGTGGAGATCTCCCTCGACAAACATTTATTGGTACCGGTCTTAGCGACGCAGAAGCGCAAGACATGGTATCCTTCCTCAAGTCCAACATCGACGTCTTCGCCTGGTGTTTCGAAGACATGCCTGGTATCAATCCAGAGGATGCTTGTCATCGACTTGCAATCAAAGAAGAGGTGAAGCCTGTCAAGCAAAAGCCTCGCACCATTCGACCAGAGCTGCAAGTTGCTGTTCAAGAAGAAATTACCAAGTTACTCGCAGCTGGATTCATCCGAGAAGTAGAGTATCCAACATGGATCTCTAACATAGTGGCTGTTCCGAAGAAGAATGGGAAGGTTAGAGTCTGCATCGACTTTACCAATCTCAACAAGGCTTGTCCCAAAGACCCATTCCCCATGCCAAGGATTGATAGGCTCGTCGATGCCACTGCTGGCCACGAGCTATTATCTTTCATGGATGGGTACTCTGGGTACAATCAAATTCCACTTCATCCAGACGATCAAGAGAAGACATGTTTTGTGACTAGCCGAGGTCTCTACTGCTACAATGTCATGCCATTCGGCCTCAAAAATGCTGGTTCCACCTATCAAAGGCTAGTCACCAAAATGTTCGAAGATCAGATCGGTCGCAACGTCGAAGTCTATGTCGATGATCTCCTCACCAAGAGTTCCGTTCGGAGCAAACATCTATCTGATCTGGCTGAAACTTTCCAAGTCCTCCGAAAGTATCGAATGAAGCTCAATCCATCCAAGTGCGCCTTCGGAGTTCAATCTGGCAAATTCCTGGGTCATCTTGTGACCAGGAGAGGTATTGAAGCCAATCCTGATCAAATTCGAGCCATCATCGATATGCCTTCACCTACAAATCGAAAAGAAGTTCAACGTCTTACTGGAAGGTTAGCAGCACTCAATCGATTCATCTCAAAGTCCTCAGACAAGTGCAAGCCACTCTTCGACAAACTACGAAAGGCAGATACCTCCGGCTGGAGTCCAACCTGTGAAGAAGCATTTCAAAGCATCAAGAAATATCTGGTGCAAGCTCCTATCCTGACTGCTCCACTTCCAAAAGAAGACTTGTGGCTCTACCTTGCCGTGACCGATCAAGCAATCAGCGCGGTCCTAGTCAGTAGAAGAGAAGGCATCGAACATCCAGTCTACTACATCAGCCACACTCTTCTTCCGGCTGAGACTCGCTACTCAAAAACTGAGAAGGTCATCCTGGCCTTGCTCACTGCATCGCGTCGTCTCCAACCATATTTCGTCTCTCACCAGATCACTGTCATTTCAGAACATTCGCTCAAAGATATCATTGACAAAGCTGGTCGAGCTGGTCGAATGACCAAATGGGTGATCGAAATGAGTGCTCTGGGGATTCAATTCGAATCTCGCACTTCTATCAAAGGTCAAACAATTGCTGATTTTCTAGCTGACTTTCCAGTTGAAGACCCCATCACTTGGGAGGAAGATGTAGACATGCGCTTAGAAGATGAGGATAATCCCCCGATCAATCCTACAACAAAAATTGATCCAAGTCTTGAAGTTATTGCTGCAACTCCTCCATGGAAGCTTTATACTGATGGAGCATCAAGTTCAATCGGTTCGGGAACTGGGATAGTCTTAATATCCCCCGAACTTGATCATCTCCAGAAGGCCACTCTACTTGGGTTTAATGCCACCAACAACGAAGCTGAATATGAAGCACTCATTTCCGGACTCGAAATGGCAGAATCTCTGGGGGTAGATCAAATCATCATATACAGCGACTCCCAATTGATCATAAGGCAAATCAATGGAGAGTACACAGCTCGAGAAGAAAGAATGCAACTCTACTTGGCCTTAGTACGACGTCTTCAACAACGTTTTACTAGCGCTGAATTCATTCAAATCCCCAGAGCAGAGAACCGAGAAGCAGATGCCTTAGCTAATGCTGCCTCAGTTCTTGGAGACTCACTCGGAGGAAGGCAAATACAAATTGATTATCAAGAAGTGCCCAAAACCATCCCCGATCAACAGATTCTTACCACTACAGAAGGATCTGGGGGTGGAGATCAGCTTGAAGATTGGAGACGACAAATTCTTGACTTCTTCAAACATGGCAAAATGCCAGAAGATCCAAATCAAGCCCGAAGGCTCCAAAGGAAGCTCCCTTGCTACACTTTACAAGGTGAAGATTTATATTTCAAATCTCACAACGGGATGTTACTCAAGTGCCTTGGTCCTGAACAAGCACAGGCAATCCTGATTGATATCCACTCCGGAGCTTGTGGAAATCATTCGGGAGGAAGATCCCTTGAAGCCAAGACGAAGCTACAAGGGTACTACTGGCCAACAATGGCAAGGGATGCTCAACAAGTCATTCAAAGGTGCGAACCTTGTCAACGGCACGCTCGAGCTATTCATCTCCCTGCAGATGAACTCCATCAATTATCAAGTCCCTGGCCCTTCCATCAATGGGGTTTAGACTTCTTGGGTCCTTTCCCTCCAACTCCAAGCAAGAAGAAGTACCTACTGCTGGCCACAGATTACTTCACCAAATGGGTTGAAGCTGTGCCCCTCTTCCGAGAGACTGATAACGAAGTGATCAAATTCATTCGGCACAACATCTTCTCAAGATTTGGTACACCTCAAGTTCTCGTTGCAGACAATGGAGCTCAGTTTGACTCCGACAAGTTTCGAGAATTCTGTCTGAACCATGGTATTAAGCTATTCTATTCAACTCCAAGATATCCTCAATGCAATGGCCAAGCAGAAGCCTCCAACAGAGCTATTCTTGGTATACTCAAGAAGAAACTCAATGATAAGAAAGGATTGTGGGAGCAAGTCCTACCTGAAGTTCTTTGGGGGTATCGCACAACTCCGAGAAGATCAACTGGGTTCTCGCCTTTTCGCCTAACATATGGATCAGAGGCAGTACTCCCAGCAGAAAACATATCAAGTACTTTGAAGACTAAAGCTGTTGAAGAAGGAGTCAATGAAGAACTTCGGATCAATGATCTAGACTTCTCTGAAGAACTACGAGATCTAGCATCACTTCGTGTGGCCAAATATCAACAGAAGATCAAAAGAGCCTATGACAAGAAAGTCCACAAGAGACAATTCCCAGTGGGTAGTTTAGTTCTCAGAGCAGTTTTCTACAATACCAAAGAACACAGCAGTGGAAAGCTTGCTCCCAACTGGGAAGGTCCATATATCATTGAGTCAGTTGGAGGCAAAGGTTCTTACAGACTGATTACACCAGAAGGAGATAGATTGCCTCGAGCTTGGAATTCTAGACACCTCAAGTTGTTCTATCCATAATGTATATTCTGTGATGAATAAAGCTCTCTTTCAAATGTTCAAATGTACAAGTGTTCTGATTTTCAATCCAAGTTCTGAAGCAATTACAAGTTATCCATATTCAAGTTACCAGGTCTTTTAACAAGTTTGGGTGTTAGGGTTGCGACCCAACCCCTTACTAGCAAATGTTAAAAACTGACCATTTTCAAGTTACCAGGTCTTAACATGTTTGGGTGTTAGAGTTGCGACTCGACCCCTTACTAGCGAATGTTAAACTGACCTTCGAAATTCAATCAATTCGATATCGTCTAACAAGTTTGGGAGTTTGAGTTGCGACTCGACCCCTTACATTCAAATGTTATTCGAATTCAAATTCAATTTTCAAAGTTACAAAGTTTGGGTGATTGAGTAGCGACTCAACCCCTTACATTCAAGTATACGCGTATTCAATTTACATTCAAATGTATGTATACTCAAATAGCATTCCAGAATTCAACATTCAAAGACATTCAACTCAAAAGAAGTGCAAGTTTCAAATACAAAAAAGATGTCTTCTATTATCATCAAAATATGTCAGATACAAGGAGCTGTTACATTTCAAAAATTTACAAGTACAACAACAAAGAAGAAGAAAAGTCTCAGGGCTTGGCCACACTCTTCGCATGCGACTTCTCCCCTTCGGATCCAGGACGAGCTTTACTCGCCACTGATGCCTTGGAGGATCGGACGCTAGCTACATGAGTCCTGAGCGCTTCTGCCGCCTTCTCTGCTGTCTCCTTGTAAACCTTGCACTCAGACAACGCGTGCTCCAGTGCCTTCTTCGAAGTCTCTTCTCTGGCAGCAAAGGCAGCGTGCTGGGTAGCAAGTTGTTGCTTCAGCTCTTGGATCTCGATGGAACGGCCACAGGACACATCCTCAACCTTTGAGAGTCGAGTCTTCAGAGATTCGAGTTCGTGACTCTGTGCCTCACATCGATCCTTCAGCCCTTTGATCTCCAGCTTTCCCTCCCGAAGTTCCTTAATCTTGGTTTTGAGAGAAGCTTTCTTCGAAGTCAGGAGATCTCTTAGCTCATCTCTCTCCGCGGTCAACTTATTTATTTCAGCCACAGCTTCTTTTGCTCCCGCCCTCAAAGAGAGTTTGGTTGCAACATTCATAAGTGCTGAGTTCTGCAAAAGAACAAAAGAGTTGAATTATTCTGAAGAAAGATAAGATTCAAATGATCGATCAAGCAGATGCACCTACCACCAGGTTAATTCTATCAAAAGCTTCATCCAAAGTGGCACTCGGAAGGTTGATGAGCTTTCTGATCGCAGCAGTGGGGCGGTTGATATCAACGTCACCCAAGTTTTTTATTGTCGGAGTCAATCCAGCAGGCGTACCTGCAATCAAAGGGAATCAAAGTGTTAGATTATTTTTGAAACAAGACATTCAAAACAAGTTAAGTTCAATTACCTGATGTTTCGACCTTCGGCTCTTTGCCTTTCCGACGATCAGAGCCACTCTTAGGAGTTGATTTCTCCTGAGTCGGGGTTGGCGCTGGTTGAGGTTGAGGAGCCCCATCCCCCACTCGACTTCCCCTCTCCAAATTAGGAGGGGGGGAAGCATTCCTGGGAGGTGAGGCTCTCTCTTCTTGCGACCCGCCTGGCTGGGTAAGCCCGGCCAGCATGGCCTCCACCTCGTTGAGCAGAGAGTGAGAGGGGGGAGGGGGTTGCTCAACCTCTACACCCCCACTCATTGTTGCTCCCTCAATGCGAGGAGCGTCGGGGGGGATTTGATTCAGAGGCGTGGGGTTGCTTCCAACCCCAGCACTCTTCGACAGCTTTATTTTAAAGCGCAATGGCTTCTTCAACTCTTCGAATTTGTAGGCAGGAATCACCTTTTTTCCATCGCCTTCAGTGTCGAGAATTTCCTCCATCTGACGGGCTTTTACCTCGTCAATGGGAATGGGGATCGAGTCCTCCCCCATTGCACCAACAGTGGGGGTGGGAGGAATTTCTTCCTCACCACCCCCATTCTCACCATCCCCATCAGAGGGAGTGGAAGACGGATCATCCTCATCGTCTCCTTCCTCGTCTTCATTACTACCACTATCGTCGTGGCTGATATTCTCTGTCTCCTCTTCTTCTTCCTTTTTCTTCCTCTCTTCTTCCTCTTCGCTCTTCTTCTTTTCTTCTTCTTCGTCTTCCTTAGGCTTGATGAGCGTTTTTCGCTTCTTCTTCGCGGGGCCTCTTTGGATAACCAACTTCTCATCCATAGTGGGCAATCGGCGCCTCGCGGTGTAGATCTTCTTCTCGGCCCTAATCTTCCGGATGATCTTGCCCGAGCTGGGATCCTCTTCATAATCAGAGTATAGGACTTCGTTGTCCTCATACCTGTCCTTCGATCTGTGGAGGAGATTGGCCTTGCCATATCTCACTGGGCAGTTGGAGAACTGCTTCCACGACCTGGTTCCAAAGGTCAACTCGAGGAACAAATTGTCGATTGCTCCTGCCCTCTCGGAGGTCCAAGCATAAATGCCTCCAGCACTGTACATCTTGACCGCCTCATGCACGCTGTCTCGAGGGGTGTCGGGCACAGACATGGATGTCCACGCTCCGGAGACGGAGATAGGCCAATCTGTATACAGTTTGTCCGAAGGAACTGTATCAGTTAGCGGTCGCAGCGGAGACACGCCGGTCAGATTGTAGAACGGGCTGTCCTTCCTGTAACTCCATCGATAATGGAAGAAGAAATACCCAAGTTCGATCCTGGCAGGTTCCCCATCCGGGATACTGGAGTAGCAGGCCCTCAAGTCCTCTTGAAAATCTGACTCCACTCTGCAGAAGGCGTAAATGATTCGCCATGCGTTCCCTGTCACTTGTCCCGGGCAGAGGCCAGATGTATTCAAAAGTCTTGCAGCAAAGGGGGGCAACGGCAGACGCAGACCGCAGTTCATCTGGCCGATGGTCACGATGGTTCCCATGACCTTCTCGTTGCTGGCATAGTTGGTGAAGACGGTCTTCTTGTCAATGCCGAAAGCCGTCTGGATGCTGGGGAGCGAGGGCTGCGCTCCTTTCCCTTCAGTAAAGTAAGAGAGAAGTGCTTGCCACTTCTTCCTCTTCGTGTCTGTGAACTCACCGCCTACATTATACATATACTCCGTCTCATCCGTCAGGGGCATGAGAGGGCCCAGAACAAACTTCACCTTCGGGATGAACTCTGGCCTTGATGGCGCTGAGGCAAACCCAACACCTTGGTGCCTTTTACCCAGCTGGCCGAGTTCAACGAGAGCCGCCTTTCCCTTGCCACGGCCCCTCGGAGGAGATTGAACCTCCACAATCTCCTTCCCCTTTCTCTTCGAGGGAGTTGTACCGGACTTCTTCGAACTGCCCGAGGAAGCCATTTCACCGATCAGACAAGCGCAGGGAACAGAGAGCAGAAATCAAGAGAGCAAGAGTCTGGACTTCGAAAAATTTTGGAAGCGTGAGGCAAAATGACAGCCGGTGAAAGCTTTTTGTACCCAGGGTAAAACAGGTGCGCAAATCGAGAAGACACGTGTCTTCACCATATCAAATCGCGTGTTTTTGTAGGTACACGTGGCATCCATCCGTAGCAAGCGCAAAACCAGGCGAACAGTCGCGACCAGGCGAAACGTCGGACCTACCGGTCCGCATGAACCAACGGTCTAATCAAGCCACCGGTCTAGGTAAACCGGACCGCCGGTTCAAAGCAACCATCAAGCCAATCAAGGATTCAAAACAAAGAAGAATCAAGCTCCATCAATGTTCAAAACTCTGCCAAAATATCGAAGAACAAAGCAGCAAACTTTCTCTGAAGGGCAGGTTCGAACTTCACCTTGACCGGATATTTTTTCACCGATCGGACAAACATGTCCGATCGGCGAAAGTTATCTGATCGGTTAAATTTCTACTGTATCTGGCAAAAAACCAAGGTTTTTTGCCAATCACTCGAACCTTGACCGGATATTTTTTCACCGATCGGACAAACATGTCCGATCGGCGAAAGTTATTTGATCGGTCAAATTTCTACTGGATCTGGCAAAAAACCAAGGTTTTTTGCCGATCACTCGAACCTTGACCGGATATTTTTTCACCGATCGGACAAACATGTCCGATCGGCGAAAGTTATCTGATCGGTCAAATTTCTACTGGATCTGGCAAAAAACCAAGGTTTTTTGCCAATCACTCGAACCTTGACCGGATATTTTTTCACCGATCGGACAAACATGTCCGATCGGCAAAAGTTATCTGATCGGTCAAATTTCTACTGGATCTGGCAAAAAACCAAGGTTTTTTGCCGATCACTCGAACCTTGACCGGATATTTTTTCACCGATCGGACAAACATGTCCGATCGGCGAAAGTTATCTGATCGGTCAAATTTCTACTGGATCTGGCAAAAAACCAAGGTTTTTTGCCAATCACTCGAACCTTGACCGGATATTTTTTCACCGATCGGACAAACATGTCCGATCGGCGAAAGTTATCTGATCGGTCAAATTTCTACTGGATCTGGCAAAAAACCAAGGTTTTTTGCCGATCACTCGAGCCTTGACCGGATATTTTTTCACCGATCGGACAAACATGTCCGATCGGCGAAAGTTATCTGATCGGTCAAATTTCTACTGGATCTGGCAAAAAACCAAGGTTTTTTGCCGATCACTCGAACCTTGACCGGATATTTTTTCACCGATCGGACAAACATGTCCGATCGGCGAAAGTTATCTGATCGGTCAAATTTCTACTGGATCTGGCAAAAAACCAAGGTTTTTTGCCGATCACTCGAACCTTGACCGGATATTTTTTCACCGATCGGACAAACATGTCCGATCGGCGAAAGTTATCTGATCGGTCAAATTTCTACTGGATCTGGCAAAAAACCAAGGTTTTTTGCCGATCACTCGAACCTTGACCGGATATTTTTTCACCGATCGGACAAACATGTCCGATCGGCGAAAGTTATCTGATCGGTCAAATTTCTACTGGATCTGGCAAAAAACCAAGGTTTTTTGCCGATCACTCGAACCTTGACCGGATATTTTTTCACCGATCGGACAAACATGTCCGATCGGCGAAAGTTATCTGATCGGTCAAATTTCTACTGGATCTGGCAAAAAACCAAGGTTTTTTGCCGATCACTCGAACCTTGACCGGATATTTTTTCACCGATCGGACAAACATGTCCGATCGGCGAAAGTTATCTGATCGGTCAAATTTCTACTGGATCCGGCAAAAAACCAAGGTTTTTTGCCGATCACTCGAACCTTGACCGGATATTTTTTCACCGATCGGACAAACATGTCCGATCGGCGAAAGTTATCTGATCGGTCAAATGTCTACTGGATCTGGCAAAAAACCAAGGTTTTTTGCCGATCACTCGAACCTTGACCGGATATTTTTCACCGATCGGACAAACATGTCCGATCGGCGAAAGTTATCTGATCGGTCAAATTTCTACTGGATCTGTCAAAAAAACCCAGTTTTTTGACCGATCAATCGATTCTTGACCGGTTGAATTTTGCCCGATCGGTCAAAATTTGACCGATCGGTCAAAAGTGACCGATCGGTCAAAATTTAACCGATCGACCAAATTTCAGCTGATCGGTCAAAAATACTACTGGATCGGTCAAAAAACCCAGTTTTTTGACCGATCAATCGATTCTTGACCGGTTGAATTTTGCCCGATCGGTCAAAATTTGACCGATCGGTCAAAAGTGACCGATCGGTCAAAATTTAACCGATCGGCCAAATTTCAGCTGATCGGTCAAAAATACTACTGGATCGGTCAAAAAACCCTGTTTTTTGACCGATCACCCGATTCTTGACCGGTTGAATTTTGACCGATCGGTCAAAATTTGACCGATCGGTCAAAATTTGACCGATCGGTCAAAATTTGACCGATCGGTCAAAATTTGACCGATCGGTCCAAATTGACCGATCAAGTCACTTTTTTCTCTCTAACATGCGGCAAGTTTCTTCGTGTCCGTTTTTCTAAACAGGAAGTTGCTATTTTTTGCACCAAAGTCCAAGCCAGCTAGAATGCACTCTAACTAACTTGGAGGGGGTAACTGTGGGTGCAAATTCTGGCATAAATCTACCACGGGACCCACCAGCCCTGCCTGGTGGGCCCACGAGGACTACCACGGGACCCACCAGCCCTGCCTGGTGGGCCCACGAGGACTACCACGGGACCCACCAGCCCTGCCTGGTGGGCCCACGAGGACTACAGCGGGACCCACCTGCCCTGCCTGGTGGACCCACGAGGACTACAACGGGACCCATCGGCCTTGCCTGGTGGGCCCCCGAAGACAACCGCAGGGCTCGCAACTTTACCTGGAGGATCCCCAGATACTGCAGTAGAAACCGCCATTCGCCACCCGGAATGCCTATAAATAGCAGTGCCTTCGAATGTAAAAGGATCGAAATCCAATTCACAAATCTGATTTCCACTCTGAGATCTGACTTTCAGAACCAGAGCTCTGGAATTTCAAACTTCCGATCTACCATCTCCCTTTGATCTTCTTTCAGAAAGATCAGTGTTTACAGTGATACTCGGCCTGTCGAGATCACTTCAAAATAAGTGTTAGTGAATTCGGGTTGCACCCTATAGCACGGAGACGTAGGCTTCGGCTGAACTCCGAGATCACATCTCGTGTCAAACTCTCTCTCTAATTGCATCTCTCTGTTTACAAATCAAAAGCTTCAACTTCGATCAACAGATCGACCAACGATCTTCGACGTCAACACGAACATTCAATTGACTGGTGCTGCGAGAGTCTTCGGGTCGGCACGAAGATTTTCCCCCACAGTACATACGATCCATTCTAATTCATTCGCACGAATGTATCCATTCTAATTCATTTGTATAATCCATTCTATTTCATTCGTACGATCCATTCTTACTCATTCGTATGATCCATTCTAATTCATTCGCACGAATGTATCCATTCTAATTCATTCGTACGATCCATTCTAATTCATTCGCACTATCCATTCTAATTCATTCGTACGATCCATTCTAATTCATTCGTATGATCCATTCTAATTTATTAATTCAAATATATCCATTCTAATTCATTCGTACGATCCATTCTAATTCATTCGCACGATCCATTCTAATTCATTCGCACGAATGTATCCATTCTAATTCATTTGCACGATCCATTCTACTTTATTCCTATGATCTATTCTAATTCATTCGTACGATCCATTCTAATTCATTCGCTCGATCGATTGTAATTCATTCGCACTATCCATTCTAATTCATTCGTACGATCCATTCTAATTCATTCGTATGATCCATTCATTCATACGATCCATTCTAATTCATTCGTACGATCCATTCTAATTAATTCATACAATCCATTCTAAATCATTCATACGATCCATTCTAATTCACTCATACGATCCATTCTAATACATTCATACGATCCATTCTAATTCATTTGCACGAATATATCCATTCTAATTCATTCGTACGATCTATTCTAATTCCTTCGTACAATCCATTCTAATTCATTCGTACGATCTATTCTAATTCATTCGTACGATCCATTCTAATTCACTCATACGATCCATTCTAATACATTCATACGATCCATTCTAATTCATTTGCACGAATATATCCATTCTAATTCATTCGTACGATCCATTCTAATTCCTTCGTACGATCCATTCTAATTCATTCGTACGATCTATTCTAATTCATTCGTACGATCCATTCTAATTCATTCGTACGATCCATTCTAATTCATTCGTACGATCCATTCTAATTCATTCACACGATCCATTCTAATTCATTCGTACGATCCATTCTAAATCATTCGTGCAATCCATTCTATTTCATTCGTACGATTAATTCTAATTCATTAGAATGGATCGTACGAATGAATTAGAATGGATCATATTAATGAATTAGAATGGATCGTACGAATGAATTAGAATGGTTCGTACGAATGAATTAGAATGGATCTTACGAATGAATTAGAATAGATCGTGTGAAAGAATTAGAATGGATTGTATGAATGAATTAGAATGGCTCGTACGAAGGAATTAGAATGGATCTTACGAATGAATTAGAATGGATCATACGAATGAATTAGAATAGATTGTATGAATGAATTAGAATGGATCGTACGAATGAATTAGAATGGATCATATGAATGAATTAGAATGGATCATACGAATGAATTAGAATGGATCGTACGAATGAATTAGAATGGATCGTACGAATGAATTAGAATGGATACATTCGTGCGAATGAATTAGGATGGATTGTGCGAATGAATTAGAATGGATCGTACGAATGAATTAGAATGGATCATATTAATGAAATAGAATGGATCGTACGAATGAATTAGAATGGATACATTCGTGCGAATGAATTAGAATGGATCGTGCACGAATGTATCCATTCTAATTCATTCGTACGATCCATTCTAATTCATTAATATGATCCATTCTAATTCATTCGTACGATCCATTCTAATTCATATGCACAAAAGTATCCATTCTAATCCATTCGTAGGATCCATTCTAATCTATTCGTACGATCCATTCTAATTCATTCGTTTGATTCATTCTAATTCATTCACTCGAATGTATCCATTCTAATCCATTCGTACGATCCATTCTAATCCATTCGTACGATCCATTCTAATTCATTCGCATGAATGTAACCATTCTAATTCATTCATTTGATCCATTCTAATTCATTCATACGATCCATTCTAATTCATTCGTCCGATCCATTCTAATTCATTCGTACGATCCATTCTAATTCATTCGTACGATCCATTCTAATTCATTCGTACGATCCATTCTAATTCATTCGTAAGATCCATTCTAATTCATTCGTACGATCCATTCTAATTCATTCGTACGATCCATTCTAATTTATTCGCACGAATGTATCCATTCCATTCGTACGATCCATTCATACGATCCATTCTAATTCATTCATACAATCCATTCTAATTCTTTCACACGATCCATTCTATTTCATTCGTACGATCCATTCTAATTCATTCGTACAATCCATTCTAATTCATTCGTACGATCCATTCTAATTTATTCTAATTCATTCGTACGATCCATTCTATGATCCATTCTAATTCATTCGTATATTCCATTCTAATTCATTAGCACGATCCATGCTAATGAATTAGAATGGATCGTACGAATGAATTAGAATGGATCGTGTGAAAGAATTAGAATGGATTGTATGAATGAATTAGAATGGATCGTATGAATGGATCGTACGAATGGCATGGATACATTCGTGCGAATGAATTAGAATGGATCATACGAATGAATTAGAATGTATCATACGAATGAGTAAGAATGGATCATACGAATGAATTAGAATGGATCGTACGAATGAATTAGAATGGATCGTACGAATAAATTAGAATGGATACATTCATCCGAATGAATTAGAATGGATCATACGAATGCATTCTAATTCCTTCGTACGATCCATTCTAATTCCTTCGTACGATCCATTCTATTTCATTCATATGATCCATTCTAATTCCTTCATACAATCCATTCTAATTCCTTCGTATCCATTCTAATTCACTCATACGATCCATTCTAATCCATTCGTACGATCCATTCTAATTCATTCGCATGAATGTAACCATTCTAATTCATTCATTTGATCCATTCTAATTCATTCGTACGATCCATTCTAATTCATTCGTACGATCCATTGTAATTCATTCATACAATCCATTTAGATTCATTCGCACAAATATATCCATTCAAATTCATTCGTACGATCCAGTCTAATTCATTCATACGATCCATTCTAATTCATTCGCACGAATATATCCATTCTAATTCTTTCGTACGATGCATTCTAATTCATTCGTACGATCCATTCTAATTCATTCGTACGATCCATTCTAATTCATTCGCACGAATTTATCCATTCTAATTCATTCGTACAATCTATTCTATTTCATTCGTACGATCCATTCTTACTCATTCGTATGATCCATTCTAATTCATTCATATGATCCATTCTAATTCATTCGTACGATCCATTCTAATTCATCCGTACGATCCATTCTAATTCATTCGCACGATCCATTCTAATTCATTCATACGATCCATTCTAATTCATTCATACGATCCATTCTAATTCATTCCTACAAACTATTCTATTTCATTCGCCCGATCCATTCTAATTCATTCATACGATCCATTCTATTCGAATGGATCATGCGATCCATTCGAATTCATTCGCACGATCCATTCTAATTCATTCATACGATCCATTCTAATTCATTCATACAATGCATTCTAATTCTTTCACATGATCCATTCTAATTCATTCGTACGATCCATTCTAATTCATTAATATGATCCATTCTAATTCATTCGTACGATCCATTCTAATTCATATGCACAAAGGTATCCATTCTAATCCATTCGTAGGATCCATTCTAAACCATTGGTACGATCCATTCTAATTCATTCGTACGATCCATTCTAATTCATTCACTCGAATGTATCCATTCTAATCTATTCGTACGATCCATTCTAATCCATTCGTACGATCCATTCTAATTCATTCGCATGAATGTAACCATTCTAATTCATTCAATTGATCCATTCTAATTCATTCGTACGATCCATTCTAATTCATTCGCACGATCCATTCTAATTCATTCATAGGATCCATTCTAATTCATTCGTACAATCCATTCTAATTCTTTCACACGATCTATTCTAATTCATTCGTACGATCCATTCTAATTCATTCATACAATCCATTCTAATTCATTCGTACGATCCATTCTAATTCACTCATACGATCCATTCTAATACATTCATACGATCCATTCTAATTCATTTGCACGAATATATCCATTCTAATTAATGCGTACGATCCATTCTAATTCCTTCGTACGATCCATTCTAATTCATTCGTATGATCTATTCTAATTCATTCGTACGATCCATTCTAATTCCTTCGTACGATCCATTCTAATTCATTCGTACGATCCATTCTAATTCATTCATACGGATGGATACATTCGTGTGAATGAATTAGAATGGATCGTACGAATGAGTAAGAATGGATCGTACGAATGAAATAGAATGGATTGTACGAATGAATTAGAATGGATCGTACGAATGAATTAGAATTGATCATGTGAAAGAATTAGAATGGATTGTATGAATGCATGAGAATGGATCGTACGAAGGAATTAGAATGGATCGTACGAATGAATTAGAGTGGATCGTACGAATGAATTAGAATAGATCGTACGAATGAATTAGAATGGATCGTACGAATGAATTAGAATGGATCGTGTGAAAGAATTAGAATTGATCGTACAAATGAATTAGAGTGGATCGTGCGAATGAATTAGAATGGATCGTATGAATGAATTAGAATGGATCGTGCTAATGGATTAGAATTGATCGAACGAATTCATTCTAATTCATTCATACAATCCATTCTAATTCTTTCACACAATCCATTCTAATTAATTCGTACGTTCCATTCTAATTCATTAGCACGATCCATGCTAATTTATTCTAATCCATTCTAATTCATTTGTATCCATTCTAATCCATTCGCACGATCCATTCTAATTCATTCGTACGATCCATTCTAATTCATTAATATGATCCATTCTAATTCATTCGTACGATCCATTCTAATTCATATGCACAAAGGTATCCATTCTCATCCATTCGTAGGATCCATTCTAATCCATTCGTACGATCCATTCTAATTCATTCGTACGATCCATTCTAATTCATTCGCTCGAATGTATCCATTCTAATCCATTCGTACGATCCATTCTAATCCATTCGTATGATCCATTCTAATTCATTCGCATGAATGTAACCATTCTAATTCATTCATTTGATCCATTCTAATTCATTCGTACGATCCATTCTAATTCATTTGCACGATCCATTCTAAATTATTCATAGGATCCATTCTAATTCCTTCGTACAATCCATTCTAATTCTTTCACACGATCCATTCTAATTCATTCGTACGATCCATTCTAATTCATTCATACAATCCATTCTAATTCATTCGTACGATCCATTCTAATTCACTCATACGATCCATTCTAATACATTCATACGATCCATTCTAATTCATTTGCACGAATATATCAATTGTAATTCATTCGTACGATCCATTCTAATTCCTTCGTACGATCCATTCTAATTCATTCGT
The DNA here is from genome assembly GCA_947650365.1 of Chamaelirium japonicum. NCBI lineage: Eukaryota > Viridiplantae > Streptophyta > Magnoliopsida > Liliales > Melanthiaceae > Chamaelirium > Chamaelirium japonicum. Next base: position 762,950 of record CANTAL010000111.1, read on the forward strand.
ACGATCTATTCTAATTCATTCGTACGATCCATTCTAATTCATTCGTACGATCCATTCTAATTCATTCGTACGATCCATTCTAATTCATTCGTACAATCTATTCTAATTCATTCGTACGAATGGATACATTCGTGTGAATGAATTAGAATGGATCGTACGAATGAGTAAGAATGGATCGTACGAATGAAATAGAATGGATTGCACGAATGAATTAGAATGGATCGTACGAATGAATTAGAATGGATCGTGTGAAAGAATTAGAATGGATTGTATGAATGAATTAGAATGGATCATACGAAGGAATTAGAATGGATCGTACATGAGTAAGAATGGATCGTACGAATGAAATAGAATGGATTGTGCGAATGAATTAGAATGGATCGTACGAATGAATTAGAATGGATCGTGTGAAAGAATTAGAATGGATTGTATGAATGAATTAGAATGGATCGTACGAATGAATTAGAATGGATCGTACGAATGAATTAGAATGGATCGTACGAATGAATTAGAATGGATACATTCGTTCGAATGAATTAGAATGGATACATTCGTGCGAAAGAATTAGAATAGATCGTATGAATGAATTAGAATGGATCCTATGAATGAATTAGAATGGATCGTGCGAATGAATTAGAATGGATCGTACGAATGAATTAGAATGGATCGTACGAATGAATTAGAATGGATTGTGCTAATGAATTAGAATTGATCGAACGAATGAATTAGCATGGATCGTGCTAATGAATTAGAATGGAACGTACGAATGAATTAGAATGGATCGTGTGAAAGAATTAGAATGGATTGTATGAATGAATTAGAATGAATTCGTACGATCCATTCGAATTCATTCGCACGATCCATTCTAATTCATTCATACGATCCATTCTAATTCATTCATACAATCCATTCTAATTCTTTCACACGATCCATTCTAATTCATTCGTAGGATCCATTCTAATTCATTCGTACAATCTATTCTATTTCATTCGTACGATCCATTCTTACTCATTCGTATGATCCTTTCTAATTCATTCGGACGAATGTATCCATTCTAATTTATTCGTACGATCCATTCTAATTCATTCGTACGATCCATTCTAATTTATTCGTACGATCCATTCTTACTCTTTCGTATGATCCATTCTAATTCATTCGTACGATCCATTCTAATTCATTGGTACGATCCATTCTAATTCATTCGCACAATCTATTCTAATTCATTCGTACGATCCAGTCTAATTCATTCGTACGATCGTACGAATGAATTAGAATGGATCGTACGGAATGAATTATAATGGATTGTATGAATGAATTAGAATGGATGCATTCGTGCGAATCAATTAGAATGGATCATACGAATGAGTAAGAATGGATCGTACGAATGAAATAGAATGGATTGTACGAATGAATTAGAATGGATCGTACAAATGAATTAGAATGGATCGTACGAATTAATTAGAATGGATCATACAAATGAGTAAGAATGGATCGTACAAATGAAATAGAATGGATTGTACGAATGAATTAGAATGGATCGTACGAATGAATTAGAATGGATCGTGTGAAAGAATTAGAATGCATTGTATGAATGAATTAGAATGGATCGTATGAATGAATTAGAATGGATCGTGCGAATGAATTCGAAGGAATCGCATGATCCATTCGCATAGAATGGATCGTATGAATGAATTAGAATGGATCGGGCGAATGAATTAGAATGGATTGTAGGAATGAATTACAATGGATCGTATGAATGAATTAGAATGGATCGTATGAATGAATTAGAATGGATCGTGCGAACGAATTAGAATGGATCGTACGAATGAATTAGAATGGATCGTACGAATGAAATAGAATGGATCATACGAATGAATTAAAATGGATCATACGAATGAGTAAGAATGGATCGTACGAATGAAATAGAATGGATTGTACGAATGAATTAGAATGGATACATTCATGCGAATGAATTAAAATGGATCGGACGATTGAATTAGAATGGATCGTACGATTCATTCTAATTCATTTGTACGATCCATTCTAATACATTCGTACGATTCATGCTAATTAATTCGCACGATCCATTCTAATTCATTCGTGCGATCCAATCTGATTCATTCATACGATCCATTCCAATTCATTCGCACAATCCATTCTAATTCATTCGTACAATCCATTCTAATTCATTCGTATGATCCATTCTAACTCATTCGGTGGATCCATTCTAATTCATTCGTACGATCCATTCTAATTCATTCCCACGATCTTTTCTAATTTATTCGTACGATCCATTCTAATTCATTCGTACGATCTATTCTAATTCATTCGCACGAATGTAACCATTCTAATTCATTCATACGATTCATTCTAATTCATTCGTATGAGCTATTCTAATTCATTCGTACAATCCATTCGTGCGAATGAATTAGAATGGATCGTATGAATTCATTCGTACGATCCATTCTAATTCATTCATACGATCCATTCTAATTGATTTGCACGAATATATCCATTCTAATTCATTCATACGATCCATTCTAATTCCTTCGTACGATCCATTCTAATTCATTCGTACGATCTATTCTATTTCATTCGTATGATCCATTCTTACTCATTCGTACGATCCATTCTAATTCATTCGTCCGATCCATTCTAATTCATTCGCACGAATGTATCCATTCTAATTCATTCGTTCGATCAATTCTAATTCATTAGCACGATCCATTCTAATTCATTCGTACGATCCATTCTAATTCATTCGCACGATCCATTCTAATTTATTCATAGGATCCATTCTAATTCATTCATACGATCTATTCTAATTCTTTCGCACGAATGTATCCATTCTAATTCATTCGCACGAATGTATCCATTCTAATTCATTCGTACGATCCATTCTAATTCATTCGTACGATCCATTCTAATTCATTAATATGATCCATTCTAATTCATTCGTACGATCCATTCTAATTCATATGCACAAAGGTATCCATTCTAATCCATTCGTAGGATCCATTCTAATCCATTCGTACGATCCATTCTAATTCATTCGTACGATCCATTCTAATTCATTCGCTCGAATGTATCCATTCTAATCCATTCGTACGATCCATTCTAATCCATTCGTACGATCCATTCTAATTCATTCTCATGAATGTAACCATTCTAATTCATTCATTTGATCCATTCTAATTCATTCGTATGATCCATTCTAATTCATTCGTCCGATCCATTCTAATTCATTCGCACGAATATATCCATTCTAATTCATTCGTACGATCCATTCTAATTTATTCGTAAGATCCATTCTAATTCATTCGTACGATCCATTCTAATTCATTCGCACGAATGTATCCATTCTAGTTCATTCGTATGATCCATTCAAATTCATTCGTACGATTGAATTAGAATGGATCATACGAATGAGTAGGAATGGATCGTATGAATGAATTAGATTGGATCGTCTGATCCATTCTAATTCATTTGCATGGATCGTGCTAATGAATTAGAATGGAATATACGAATGAATTAGAATGGATCGTAGAATGGATCGTACGAATGAATTAGAATGAATTAGAATGGATCGTATGAATGAATTAGAATAGATCATAGGAATGAATTAGAATGGATCGTGCAAATGAATTAGAATGGATACATTCGTGTGAATGAATTAGAATGGATCGTGCGAATGAATTAGAATGGATCATACGAAAAAATTAGAATGGATATATTTGAACGAATAAATTAGAATGGATCATACGAATGAATTAGAATGAATCGTACGAATGAATTAGAATGGATAGTGCGAATGAGTTAGAATCGATCGTACGAATTAATTAGAATGGATCGTACGAATGAATTAGAATGGATCATACGAATGAGTAAGAATGGATCGTACGAATGAATTAGAATGGATCATACGAATAAATTAGAATGGATACATTCGTCCGAATGAATTAGAATGGATCATACGAATGAGTAAGAATGGATCGTACGAATGAAATAGAATAGATTGTACGAATGAATTAGAATGGATCCTACGAATGAATTAGAATGGATCGTGTGAAAGAATTAGAATGGATTATATGAATGAATTAGAATGGATCGTATGAATGAATTAGAATGGATCGTGCGAATGAATTCGAATGGATCGTACGAATTCATTCTAATTCATTCATACAATCCATTCTAATTCTTTCACACGATCCATTCTAATTCATTCGTACGTTCCATTCTAATTCATTAGCACGATCCATGCTAATTCATTCGTTCGATCAATTCTAATTCATTAGCACGATCCATTCTAATTCATTCGTACGATCCATTCTATTTCATTCGCACGATCCATTCTAATTCATTCATAGGATCCATTCTAATTCATTCATACGATCTATTCTAATTCTTTGGCACGAATGTATCCATTCTAATTCATTGGCACGAATGTATCCATTCTAATTCATTCGTACGATCCATTCTAATTCATTCGTACGATCCATTCTAATTCATTCATACGATCTATTCTAATTCATTCATGCAATCCATTCTAATTCTTTCACACGATCCATTCTAATTCATTCGTACGATCAATTCTAATTCATTCACACAATCCATTCTATTTCATTCGTACGATCCATTCTTACTCATTCGTATGATCCATTCTAATTCATTCGCACGAATGTATCCATAATGGATCATACGAATGAGTAAGAATGGATCGTATGAATGAAATAGAATGGATTGTGCGAATGAATTAGAATGGACCGTACGAATGAATTAGACGTATGAATGAATTAGAATGGATACATTCGTGCGAATAAATTAGAATGGATCATACGAATGAGTAAGAATGGATCGTCATTCTAATTCATTCGTATGATCCATTCTAATTCATTTGTATCCATTCTATTTCATTCGCACGATCCATTCTAATTCATTCGCGCAATCTATTCTAATTCATTCGTATGATCCATTCTAATTCATTCGTACGATCCATTCTAATTCATTCATACAATCCATTCTAATTTATTCGCACGAATGTATCCATTCTAATTCATTCGTACGATCCATTCTAATTCATTCGCACAATCTTTTCTAATTCATTCATACGATTCATTCTAATTCATTCGCACGAATGTATCCATTCTAATTCATTCATACGATCCATTCTACTTCATTCGTACTATCCGTTCTACTTCATTCGTACTATCCATTCTAATTCTTTCGTACGATGCATTCTAATTTATTCGTACGATCCATTCTAATTCATTCATTTGATCCATTCTAATTCATTCGTACGATTCATTCTAATTCATTCGTCCGATCTATTCTAATTCATTCGCACGAATGTATCCATTCTAATTCATTCGTACGATCTATTCTAATTCATTCGCACGATCCATTCTAATTCATTCGTACGATCCATTCTAATTCATTCATACGATCTATTCTAATTCATTCATACAATCCATTCTAATTATTTCACACGACCCATTCTAATTCATTCGTACGATCCATTCTAATTCATTCGCACAATCCATTCTATTTCATTCGTACGATCCATTCTTACTCATTGGTACGATCCATTCTAATTCATTCGCACGAATGTATCCATTCTAATTCATTCGTACGAATCCATTCTAATTCATTCGTACAATCTATTCTATTTCATTCGTACGATCCATTCTAATCCATTCTAATTCATTCGTACGATCCATTCTTACTCATTCGTATGATCCATTCTAATTCATTCGTACGATCTATTCTAATTCATTTGTAAGATCCATTCTAATTCATTCGTACGATCCATTCTAATTCATTCGTACGATCCATTCTAATTCATTAATATGATCCATTCTAATTCATTCGTACGATCCATTCTAATGAATTAGAATTGATCGTACGAATGAAATATAATGGATTGCACGAATGATTTAGAATGGATCGTACGAATGAATTAGAATGGATCGTGTGAAAGAATTAGAATGGATTGTATGAATGAATTAGAATGGATCGTACGAATGAATTAGAATGGATCGTACGAAGGAATTAGAATGGATCGTACGAATGAACTAGAATGGATCGTACGAATGAATTAGAATAGATCGTACGAATGAATTAGACTGGATCGTACGAAGGAATTAGAATGGATCGTACGAATGAATTAGAATGGATATATTCCTGCAAATAAATTAGAATGGATCGTATGAATGTATTAGAATGGATCGTATGAGTGAATTAGAATGGATTGTACGAATGAATTAGAATAGATTGTACGAATGAATTAGAATGGATCGTACGAATGAATTAGAATGGATTGTACGAAGGAATTAGAATGGATCGTACGAATGAATTAGAATGGATCGTACGAATGAATTAGAATAGATCGTACGAATGAATTAGAATGGATCGTACGAAGGAATTAGAATGGATCGTACGAATGAATTAGAATGGATATATTCGTGCAAATGAATTAGAATGGATCGTATGAATGTATTAGAATGGATCGTATGAGTGAATTAGAATGGATCGTACGAATGAATTAGAATGGATCGTACGAATGAATTTGAATGGATTGTATGAATGAATTACAATGGATCGTGCGAATGAATTAGAATGGATCGTACGAATGAATTAGAATGGATCCTATGAATGAATTAGAATGGATCGTGCGAATGAATTAGAATGGATCGTACGAATGAATTAGAATGGATCGTGCTAATGAATTAAAATGGAATAGAATAGATTGTACGAATGAAATAGAATAGATTCGTCCGAATGAATTAGAATGGATACATTCATGCGAATGAATTAGAATGGATCGTACCAATGAGTAAGAATGGATCGTACGAATGAAATAGAATGGATTGTGCGAATGAATTAGAATGGATCGAACGAATGAATTAGAATGGATCGTGTGAAAGAATTAGAATTGATTGTATGAATGAATTAGAATAGATCGTATGAATGAATTAGAATGGATCGTATGAGTGAATTAGAATGGATACGAAGGAATTAGAATGGATCGTACGAAGGAATTAGAATCGATCATACGAATGAAATAGAATGGATCGTACGAAGGAATTAGAATGGATCGTACGAAGGAATTAGAATGGATCGTACGAATGAATTAGAATGGATATATTCGTGCAAATGAATTAGAATGGATCGTATGAATGAATTAGAATGGATCGTATGAGTGAATTAGAACGGATCGTACGAATGAAATAGAATGAATTAGAATGAATTAGAATTGATCGTACGAATGAAATAGAATGGATTGTACGAATGATTTAGAATGGATCGTACAAATGAATTAGAATGGATCGTACGAATGATTTAAAATGGATACATTCGTGCGAATGAATTAGAATGGATCATACGAATGAGTAAGAATGGATCGTACGAATGAAATAGAATGGATTGTACGAATGAATTAGAATGGATTCGTACGAATGAATTAGAATGGATACATTCGTGCGAATGAATTAGAATGGATCGTACCAATGAGTAAGAATGGATCGTATGAATGAAATAGAATGGATTGTGCGAATGAATTAGAATGGATCGTACGAATGAATTAGAATGGATCGTACGAATGAATTAGAATGGATCATACAAATTAATTAGAATGGATCATATTAATGAATTAGAATGGATCGTATGAATGAATTAGAATGGATCATACGAATGAATTAGAATGGATCGTACGAATGAATTAGAATGGATCATACGAATTAATTAAAATGGATCATACGAATGAATTAGAATGGATCGTTTGAATGAATTAGAATGGATCGTACGAATGAATTAGAATGGATCGTACGAATGAATTAGAATGGATACATTTGTGCGAATAAATTAGAATGGATCGTACAAATGGATTAGAATGGATCGTACGAATGGATTAGAATGGATACATTCGTGCGAATGAATTAGAATGGATTGTATGAATGAATTAGAATGGATCGTACGATCCATTCGAATTCATTCGCACGATCCATTCTAATTCATTCATACGATCCATTCTAATTCATTCATACGATCCATTCTAATTCATTCGTACGATCCATTCTAATTCATTCATATATTTCATTCTAATTCATTCGTACGATCTATTCTATTTCATTCGTACGATCCATTCTTACTCATTCGTATGATCCATTCTAATTTATTCGGACGAATGTATCCATTCTAATTTATTCGTACGATCCATTCTAATTCATTCATACGATCCATTCTAATTCATTCGTACGATCCATTCTTACTCATTCGTATGATCCATTCTAATTCATTCGTACGATCCATTCTAATTCATTCGCTCGAATGTATCCATTCTAATCCATTCGTACGATCCATTCTAATTCATTAGCACGATCCATTCTAATTCTTTCACATGATCCATTCTAATTCATTCGTACGATCCATTCTAATTCATTCGCACAATCCATTCTATTTCATTCGTACGATCCATTCTTACTCATTCGTATGATCCATTCTAATTCATTCGCACGAATGTATCCATAATGGATCATACGAATGAGTAAGAATGGATCGTACGAATGAAATAAAATGGATTGTGCGAATGAATTAGAATGGATCGTACGAATGAATTAGAATGAATCGTACGAATGAATTAGAATGGATATATTTGAACGAATAAATTAGAATGGATCATACGAATGAATTAGAATGGATCGTATGAATGAATTAGAATGGATAGTGCGAATGAATTAGAATCGATCGTACGAATGAATTAGAATGGATCGTACGAATGAATTAGAATGGATCATACGAATGAGTAAGAATGGATCGTACGAATGAATTAGAATGGATCGTACGAATGAATTAGAATGGATCGTACGAATAAATTAGAATAGATACATTCGTCCGAATGAATTAGAATGGATCATACGAATGAGTAACAATGGAATGTACGAATGAAATAGAATAGATTGTACGAATGAATTAGAATGGATCCTACGAATGAATTAGAATGGATTGTTCGAATGAATTAGAATGGATCATATTAATGAATTAGATTGGATCATACGAATGAATTAGAATGGATACATTCGTGCGAATAAATTAGAATGGATTGTATGAATGAATTAGAATGGATCGTACGAATGAATTAGAATGGATCGTACGAATGAATTAGAATAGATTGCGCGAATGAATTAGAATGGATCGTACGAATGAATTAGAATGGATCGTACGAAGGAATTAGAATGGATCGTACGAATGAATTAGAATGGATCGTACGAATGAATTAGAATGGATCGTACGAAGGAATTAGAATGGATCGTACGAATGAATTAGAATGGATCATACGATTGAACTAGAATGGATCATACGAATGAGTAAGAATGGATCGTATGAATGAATTAGATTGGATCGTACGATCCATTCTAATTCATTAGCATAGATCGTGCTAATGAATTAGAATGGAATATACGAATGAATTAGAATGGATCGTAGAATGGATCGTACGAATGAATTAGAATGAATTAGAATGGATCGTACGAATGAATTAGAATAGATTATAGGAATGAATTAGAATGGATCGTGCAAATGAATTAGAATGGATACATTCGTGCGAATGAATTAGAATGGATCGTACGAATGAATTAGAATGGATCGTACGAATGAATTAGAATAGATTGCGCGAATGAATTAGAATGGATCGTGCGAATGAAATAGAATGGATACAAATGAATTAGAATGGATCATACGAATGAATTAGAATGACGATCCATTCTTACTCATTCGTATGATCCATTCTATTTCATTCGCACGAATGTATCCATTCTAATTCATTCGTACGATCCATTCTAATTCATTGATAGGATCCATTCTAATTCATTCATACAATCCATTCTAATTCATTCGCACGAATGTATCCATTCTAATTCATTCGTACGATCAGTTCTAATTCATTCACAAAATCTATTCTAATTCATTCATACGGTCCATTCTAATTCATTCACACGAATGTATCCATTCTAATTCATTCATACGATCCATTCTAATTCATTCGTACGATCCATTCTAATTCACTCATACGATCCATTCTAATACATTCATACGATCCATTCTAATTCATTTGCACGAATATATCCATTCTAATTCATTCGTACGATCCATTCTAATTCCTTTGTACGATCCATTCTAATTCATTCGTACGATCTATTCTAATTTATTCGTACGATCCATTCTAATTCATTCGTACAATCCATTCTAATTCCTTCGTATGATCCATTCTAATTCATTCGTACGATCCATTCTAATTCATTCGTACAATCTATTCTAATTCATTCGTACGAATAGATACATTTGTGTGAATGAATTAGAATGGATCGTACGAATGAGTAAGAATGGATCGTACGAATGAGTAAGAATGGATTGCACGAATGAATTAGAATCGATCGTACGAATGAATTAGAATGGATCGTGTGAAAGAATTAGAATGGATTGTATGAATGAATTAGAATGGATCATACGAATGAATTAGAATGGATCGTACGAAGGAATTAGAATGGATCGTACGAATGAATTAGAATGGATCGTACGAATGAACTAGAATAGATCGTACGAATGAATTAGAATAGATCATACGAAGGAATTAGAATGGATCGTACGAATAAATTAGGATGGATCGTATGAATGAATTAGAATGGATACATTCGTGTGAATGAATTAGAATGGATCATATGAATGAATTAGAATAGATTTTGTGAATGAATTAGAACTGATCGTACAAATGAATTAGAATGGATACATTCGTGCGAATGAATTAGAATGGATTGTATGAATGAATTAGAATGGATCCTATGAATGAATTAGAATGGATCGTACGAATGAATTAGAATAGATCGTACGAATGAATTAGAATGGATATATTCGTGCAAATGAATTAGAATGGATCGTATGAAAGTATTAGAATGGATCGTATGAGTGAATTAGAATGGATCGTGCGAATGAATTAGAATGGATTGTATGAATGAATTAGAATGGATCGTACGAATGAATTAGAATGGATCATACGAATTAATTAGAATGGATCATACGAATGAATTAGAATGGATCGTACGAATGAATTAGAATTAGAATGGATATATTCGTGCGAATGAATTAGAATGGATACATTCGTGCGAAAGAATTAGAATAGATCGTATGAATGAATTAGAATGGATCCTATGAATGAATTAGAATGGATCGTGCGAATGAATTAGAATGGATCGTACGAATGAATTAGAATGGATACATTCGTGCGAATGAATTAGAATAGATCGGACGAATGAATTAGAATGGATCGTACGAATGAATTAGAATGGATCAAATGAATGAATTAGAATGGTTACATTCATGCGAATGAATTAGAATGGATCGTATGAATGAATTAGAATGGATCGTACGAATGAATTAGAATGGTGTTAGGATTGATGTGTTCTAAGCTTGTAAAATTTTATGTTTTAGTCTAATAAAGATTGATAGTTATTAATATAAGAGATGCATATAGGTGCGTAACATAGTTACGTGTTCTTTAGGGAACAGAGGGCCATGGTTATATGGTAGTCCACTGAGTTGAAGACTGAGTGGATTGGTCCCATATAACCTAAATCAGTTCGCAGCTATGATCAGGTTGGTCGCCTCATCATGATAAGCTGTTGGCGATGACAGTTCATGGGATGTCTTCACCATGGTCATCACCAGGCACAGTGTCTGTGGCTGAACGGAACTAACACGGTGTACAGATCAGTGAGCAGACACTGGTACACTAAGCCGTGTTTCTGCTTAGGGTAAAACGGTCCTAAACCCTGAGGAACCACGACTGATGGACTAACCAGTTGCGTGGTGCTTTGGCGCACCAATGTGTGAGGATCCATATGCAGTGATCCAAAACCACGGTGTACTGGGTTACCCGGCTGGCGTTGCATTAGCGTGTCACTCCTGCAGGCCATCCACACCCCTGATGGGAGGTGCGTTCCTTGGTGTGACTTACACTGTACCAAACCCAGGCCTGGTGGTCATCAGTTTGACTGTTGACCGGGTTCGATTACTCGACGGGGTAATCAGAGGTACGATGTATAGGTCAGCCTGGAAGGAACCATGTCATATGATCATTCGAGTCTGACGGTAGTCTTTACCGCTCGAAGTGAATCATGGCATCAAGTGGAGGGACAGCGGGTTTACCACTACTAAGCGGAGAGCAGGGGTATGATGGAAAACATAGTAAGTCTGGGTGAATTAGAGTGCACCCTGCATCGCACTCTGGGTGGCTACGCAGGTTAACTCGAGCTCAAAGGATCGATGGTACACTCGGGTAGTGTGTCGATCGAGCTTGAGTTGGAAGCCATGAACCCCGGTCCCTGATGGTTCCACCTTATCAATATTATGTACGGTTCTTGAATCGTCTCCTCGAAACACCATAAGCATGAGGAAGAAAGAAGTATACGCTCCGTGTGTGCTTGGCACTAGAGCACGGTAGATGCGTAACTATATACGAGTACTAAGGGTTGTGCCCGAGACTAGTACAGAGTCGCATGTAGTAATCCCTAGCCATAAGTGAACTTCGCTGCATAGGTGCGATGCACCGGGATGTACTGCGAGTTGACTAGTTGACTTTGCTAAAGGCACCCTCTGGTGGCCTCAGTTAATAGTAGGTAACTAGTAAAGATCACGTAAGAAGTGGCCGCTAGGTATCGCACGCTAGAAATGGTCAAAATGAGGCGTCGGGGCGTTTTGGTAAAAACCTCACTCTGCCGGACCTCACTGTTGGCCGACCCTAGTAGTGAGGCACCTTGCTAGGGCCGGCCCTATGATGTAGGGATAAGAATCCCTCATCTATAGGGCCGGCCATATAGATAGGGATGGGGCGATAAAAACGGATAAAGTCGAGTCCTAAAAAGTGGGAAAACGAATAAATACGCGGAGACATAAAAAGGAGATAATGGAGAGATAATTGTGGGAGGTCTTTATCCCCTTGGATCCTTATCCAAGGGGGTAGGCCGGCCCTATAAAAGGACCTATGGGGCGCCGGCCCCATGTGCCTGAAAATCCGAACCCCCCCTCCTCTCATCTCTCTAGTTCTCTCCCGTTTTATCTCCCGTTTCCTGCTTGCTACTTCGTCTTCCTCGCGTGGAGTTCTGAAGAAGGAGAAGGGTCGTTCTTCGGAGGCACTCAAAGATCCGAGAGTGATGTTCCGTGCATCGTGTGAGATCGGGTGAACAAGAAGGCAACATCTCCATTCGTACCATCGGCATCTTCGCGAACGATCTTCCGTCTCCATCGATAAAGAAGACAATTCTCCGCGGTTAAAAGATCCGTACGAAAGGTATGTATAATCTAACATGTAGATCTAGCGAGCATTATGATTTGCATGCATGCTAGTTAATCATTACGCTAGATTGCCGTTAGGGGTTTTTGATTCTCGTGCATACACATGCACACATATGTAGATTAGTTTCTATGAAAATTAAAATAGTGTAACGTGCACCATGAACGGTCTTTCGATCGCCAAATCGCTTCCGCTGCGAGCCTCTGACCCGGATTAACCTCCAATAATTGGTATCAGAGCCGTATTAGTGGTGTGCGTTTCATATTTTTTCATGAAACCAACATGTGTGCGCATGATGAATGCGTGAGATCATCGGGGTTCTTACGCTTAGATCATGCATACGTATAGATTGTGCTTGTTCTATTAATCATTCTTGCAGGGCGCCGCTATAAAAAATCTAGATCTATGCTTTGTGCTTGCTACCGGGGGTCGGACCCCGAGTTAGCAATTGTCTGGATTTGCTTTCTGTGTGTGGATATGTAATTGAGCCGTAAATTGGGCGAGTGATGGGGGTTGACCATACTCGGTTTCCCATGGCCTTTTCCTAGGTGTGTTTTCTTTTGTTTCTAGGAAATTGTGTACGAGCGAGCACTTGCTCGAAGCGTACTAGACTTTTTCGGTTACAGATCGAGAAGAAAGATGTGCCAAAGAAATCCACCATCGGGAGCGGAAGCGGAACCCTGGAGGATGAAGACGATCCGGCAAAGTGTTCGCGAGCGCGACGAAGGAGCCGGACCGAGGAACCTTGCGAAGAAAGCTAGAGGCCTGCGCTGTGCTAATTAGATTCAGGGGTCGAACCCTGAACTTAATTCAGTCTGTATGGTTGCTTTCTTTATTAGTTCTTTATGCTTCATATCGAACCCCGATGAGATAATGTGATTATCAGTTTTCAGAGGGATGCCTTTCCCCTCCGGTTCAAGCGACTGTTTGAGGTTAGGATCCCGCTAGATGACGCCTATTATCTATTTGACTTTTGATGTTAGTGGGATCCCATCACATAAGGTTATGCCACCATTAGGTTAGCACCCGACTAGTCGGGTGTGCCTATTTGGCCAGCATCGAAATCAAAGATGAGATGGAGATCCATTGAACATCAATTGTCAAATCTATAATCAAGGCGCCATGACTAGTGGGAGTCCTTTCCAGTGAGTCTGACTCTAGGATTAGCTCCAGAGCATTAGCGTGATAACCAATTTTGCAAAGCATCGATATTCTTGGAATATATAATGTGACCCTTGAATGGAGAAATCCACTTGAGGCAGGGACTATGATATTCCGAGAGTGATTAATGCTAGGCGAAGGGCTTGAACGCTAGTGGGAGCATGGTGTGACCAGGGTCTAGTATTTAGGAGGTCGCTACCTTTGCATTTGCATAAATTCATACTCGCAAAATAACCCTCAGAATAATAAGGGATGCAAGAGAGGACTTTTATAAGATCCTCTGGCCTCTACAGCCAGTCGTTTTGTGTTTGGGTGGGGATGCATAACTTCACACCCCCTAGGGTGGGAGCTGTGTGTTTCCATGCCAAATTGCTTAATGACCTCCCTGAGGATATGGCGATTACGAGGCCAGGAGAGAAGGGCTTTTCATCCCACCCTAGTGGGGGCCGCATGAACTCCCGTGTCGTAATTACTTAGGCTCGTGGGTAAGCATCCTAAGTACACGTGAGGTATTCGTTGCGAAGACAACGGTGATCACGTGGTACTGGCCGAAAGATAACCATGGTCCATCACAGCCCTTAGTTGGCAGATTTGGATAGGGTCAAGGAAAAGGCCCGTGTAAGCGGATTGACGCTGTATGATGCCCCCTAGGGCAGGTACAGTCGATTCCGAGATCTTACATACATGGTTAATTAATCCATGGTAATGACTTCGCTTGAGGGTAGCATTGACATATGGATATAATTAGCTTGTTTTAATAATCCATAAAATAAGTTTTTATGCATACTTATTATTCAATCTTTATTTTCAGATGACTAAGTTAAACCCCCTGTCCGCTATCCTAAATAACCACAAACTTACCGGTCCCAACTATGAGGACTGGAAGCACAACCTGTACCTGGTCCTAAGGATTGGTAAACATATGACAGCCCTGAATGACCCTGAGCCAGATTTGCCAGGACCCAATGCCACAGAGGCACAGTTAAAGGCATTCACTGACTGGAAGGAATCTAATGAGATATGTAAATGCTATATTATAGCATCCTTGCAAACAACTCTGCAGAAGCAAGTCGAGGAGATGCCCGACGCTTCTGACATGATGTTGTATTTGAAGGAGATGTTTGAAGGTCACAATCGCGTTACGCGATACCTTACCATTAAGAAACTCGTCGGTACTAAGATGTCCAATGGGACGCTGGTTCGGGAACACATGATGAAAATGTTTGGGTTCCAGAACGAACTAGCTACCATGGACATTGTGCTAGAAGGCAAGGTGATGACAGACATCTTCCTCTCGTCACTGTCTGGAGCCTTTGAAGGCTTTGTCACCAACTTTAATTTGAACAAGTTGGCTATGACAAATGCAGAGCTTCTGGGAGCTCTCCAGGCAGCTGAGGATGGCTTCAAGCAGAAGGGCGAAGCACTTCACGTGCAACGTAGATCCTTCAAGAAGCCTGGTAAACCTCAAGGCAAGAAACATAAAAAGAAACCTAAGTCACTGCCTGTGCAGGACTCTGCTGGAGCCTCTGGGTCTGGAGAATCAAAGAAACCGGGCACGAAGTACTTCTGGTGTGGCCAGAAGGGTCATTGAAAAAAGGACTGCAAGAAGCCTCAGAATGCTAGTAAAGGTAATCTACAACTCTTAGTTGTTGAATCATTTCTTTCAAGTAATAGTACTTTTGCTAGTTGGATTATGGATTCTGGATCCACTAACCATGCCTGTAACTCTCTTCAGGGGTTTCGGGAAAGCAGAAGATTGCTTGATGGAGAGGTGACCTTGAGCATGGGAACTGAGGCCGTGGCTGCTGCTGAAGCTATTGGAGACGTTAATCTTAGTTTTTTGAATAATAAGACTTTGACTCTTAGAGATGTCTTTTATGTACCGTCCTTGAGACGTAACTTAATTTCTGTTTCTTCTTTAGTTAATGAAGGTTATTCAGTTTATTTTGATGCTTCTGGTGTGTCGTTTAAACTGAATGGAACTTTTATAATAAGAGGAATGGTTCAGAATCATCTCTATGTTGTAAGTCCTAAATTTGAAAAAGATAACATAATAACTTCAGCATTTAATGTTAATTCATCTAAGCGTAAGAATCCTTCGGAAAATTTAACCCACCTGTGGCACTTACGACTTGGGCATATTGCCTTAGACAGGATCCATAGAATAGTAAAGGCCAGGCTTCTGGAAACAGATCCTACGGAGATCCTTCCCACCTGTGAATCCTGCCTGGAAGGCAAGATGACCAAGAGGTCCTTTAAAGGCAAAGAAGTAAGAGCTACTGAGGTATTAGATTTAATCCATTCAGATGTGTGTGGACCCATGAACGGTAAGGCGATAGGAGGCCATGAGTACTTCATCACATTCATTGATGATTACTCAAGATATGGTTACGTTTACCTGATGCATCGGAAGTCGGAATCCTTTGACATGTTCAAAGAGTTCAGGGCTGAAGTATAAAAGCAGACAGGTAAATATATAAAAACCCTTCGATCTGATCGAGGAGGTGAATACCTATCTGACGAGTTCCTAGGGTATTTGGTGAAGCATGGGATAAAATCCCAGTTAACTGCTCCAGGTACCCCACAACAGAATGGAGTTTCCGAGAGAAGGAATCGAACCTTGTTGGACATGGTTCATAGCATGATGAGTTACGCCAGTTTACCAATGACCTTTTGGGGATATGCCCTACAAACAGCAGTTTATATTCTGAATCACGTTCCGTCTAAGTCAGTGCCTCAGACCCCTAGAGAACTGTGGTCAAAGCGAAAGCCATTGCTACAGCATTTCAGAATATGGGGATGCCCTGCACATGTGCGAAGGGATAAGAGGGAAAAGATGGAATCTAAAACCAGAGTATACTTATTTGTAGGGTATTCTAAGGAGACCAAAGGTGGTCTATTTTATGATCCTGAGGAAAAGAAAGTGATCGTTTCTACGAACGCCTATTTCCTAGAACAGTATTATATTATGGACCACAAGCCTACTAGTAAGGTAGTTCTGGATGAACTGCTGGGTACTAGTACAGATAGCGCATCCGAAAGCATAGTGGGAGCTGACATTACAGATAATAATATACCAGATACTGTAGAACCTATTAATCCTGTAACACCACCACCACCTCGTCGCAGTAGGAGAAATATCAGAGCTCCTGACAGATACTATGGAGAAACCTTATTGGTTGATCTAGAGGGTCAGGAGGATGACCCACTGAGCTACGATGAGGCAGTGGGAGCTTCTGATAGCTCTGACTGGCAAAAGGCTATAGAGGCAGAAATTGTATCAATGTCCCATAACACTGTCTGGACTCTTGTTACACCATCATCCAATATTAAACCTATTGGGTGTAAGTGGGTGTATAAAAGGAAGAGAGGATCTAATGGATCAATAGAGACTTATAAAGTTAGATTAGTTGCCAAGGGTTATACCCAGAGAGAAGGAATCGACTTTGACGAAACCTTCTCGCCGGTAGCTATGATAAAGTCTATTCGGATCCTCCTATCCATTACAGCCCATTATGACTGGGAGATCTGGCAAATGGATGTCAAGACAGCATTCCTTAACGGGAATTTGGAAGAAGACATTTATATGATGCAGCCACCAGGTTTTGAGTCAGAGGGTCAGGAACATCTAGTTTGCAAGTTGTAGAAGTCCATTTATGGACTAAAGCAAGCATCTAGAAGTTGGAACATCTGTTTTGATCAGGCAATCCAGTCATATGGATTTACTCAAAACGAAGATGAACTATGTGTATACAAGAGGAGTGATAAGACTACAGTGATATATTTGATACTTTACGTAGACGATATTCTACTCATTGGGAATGATGTAGGAACATTATCAACGGTAAAGGTCTGGTTGTCAACACAGTTCGATATGAAAGACCTAGGTGAAGCGAGTTATATTTTGGGGATCAAGGTAACACGTGATCGCCAGAACAGGATTCTCTCGCTATCACAGGCTGCGTATATAGATAAGGTTATGGCTAGATTTGACATGCAAAACTCCAAGAAGGGTTTTATGCCATTTAGACATGGCGTAAAACTGTCTAAGGATCAATGTCCTAAGACACCTGAGGAGAGAGCAGAAATACAGAAGATACCTTATGCTTCGGCATTAGGTAGTCTAATGTATGCTATGCATTGTACAAGGCCTGATATCTGTTTCGCAGTAGGAATGATGGATCGGTTTCAGTCGAATCCGGGTCCAGATCACTGGACAGCTGTGAAGAGTATACTCAAGTACCTTCGTAGAACAAGGGACTATGAGTTGGTTTACATTGGACAAGAACTGACGCCGATTGGATATACAGATTCTGACTTTATGTCAGATTTGGAATCCTGGAAGTCGACATCAGGTTTTGTGTTTATGCTAGGAGGAGCAGCGGTTAGTTGGCAGAGTGTGAAGCAGAAATGCATCGCAGACTCTACCACAGAGGCTGAGTACGTTGCAGCGTGCGAGGCAGCCAAAGAGGCGATATGGCTCAAGAAATTCCTTACGGATTTGGGGTACGTACCAGAGGCCCAGTTACCTATTGTGCTTTACTGCGACAATAGTGGGGCGGTAGCACAAGCAAAGGAGCCAAGACATCACCAAAAGGGGAAGCACATTGAGCGCAAGTTCCACTTGATTCGGCAGTTTCAAAAGCAAGGGCGAGTAGCGGTGACACAGATTGCATCTACAGATAATGTTGCTGATCCTTTCACAAAGGCAATACCTACCAAGGCATTCGAGCGACATGTGGACATGATGGGAGTCAAAACCGTTTTGCTTTGCTAGACCAAGTGGGAGATTGTTAGGATTGATGTGTTCTAAGCTTGTAAAACTTTATGTTTTAGTCTAATAAAGATTGATAGTTATTAATATATGAGATGCATATAGGTGCGTAACATAGTTACGTGTTCTTTAGGGAACAGAGAGCCATGGTAATATGGTAGTCCACTGAGTTGAAGACTGAGTGGAATGGTCCCGTATAACCTAAATCAGTTCGCAGCTATGATCAGGTTGGTCGCCTCATCATGATAAGCTGTTGGCGATGATAGTTCATGGGATGTCTTCACCATGGTCATCACCAGGCACAGTGTCTGTAGCTGAACAGAACTAACACGGTGTACAGATCAGTGAGCAGACACTGGTACACTAAGTCGTGTTTCTACTTAGGGTAAAATGGTCCTAAACCCTGAGGAACCACGACTGATGGACTAACCAGTTGCGTGGTGCTTTGGCGCACCAATGTGTGAGGATCCATATGCAGTGATCCAAAACCACGGTGTACTGGGTTACCCGGCTGGCGTTGCATTAGCGTGTCACTCCTGCAGGCCATCCACACCCCTGATGGGAGGTGCGTTCCTTGGTGTGACTTATACTGTACCAAACCCAGGCCTGGTGGTCATCAGTTTGACTGTTGACCGGGTTCGATTACTCGACGGGGTAATCAGAGGTACGATGTATAGGTCAACCTGGAAGGAACCATGTCATATGATCATTCGAGTCTGACGGTAGTCTTCACCGCTCGAAGTGAATCATGGCATCAAGTGGAGGGACAGCGGGTTTACCACTACTAAGCAGAGAGCAGGGGTATAATAGAGAACATAGTAAGTCTGGGTGAATTGGAGTGTAGCCTGCGTCGCACTCTGGGTGGCTACGCAGGTTAACTCGAGCTCAGAGGATCGATGGTACACTCGGGTAGTGTGTCGATCGAGCTTGAGTTGTAAGCCATGAACCCCGGTCCCTGATGGTTCCACCTTATCAATATTATGTACGGTTCTTGAACCGTTTCCTCGAAACACCATAAGCATGAGGAAGAAAGAAGTATACGCTCCGTGTGTGCTTGGCACTAGAGCACGGTAGATGCGTAACTATATGCGAGTACTAAGGGTTGTGCCCGAGACTAGTACAGAGTCGCATGTAGTAATCCCTAGCCATAAATGAACTTCGCTGCACAGGTGCGATGCACCGGGATGTGCTGCGAGTTGACTAGTTGACTTTGCTAGAGGCACCCTCCGGTGGCCTCAGTTAATAGTAGGTAACTAGTAAAGATCACTTAAGAAGTGGCCGCTAGGTATCGCACGCTAGAAATGGTCAAAATGAGGCGTCAGGACGTTTTGGTAAAAACCTCACTCTGCCGGACCTCACTGTTGGCCAACCCTAGTAGTGAGGCACCTTGCTAGGGCCAGCCCTATGATGTAGGGATAAGAATCCCTCATCTATAGGGCCGGCCATATAGATAGGGATGGGGCGATAAAAACGGATAAAGTCGAGCCCTAAAAAGTGGGAAAACGGATAAATACGCGGAGAGATAAAAAGGAGATAATGGAGAGATAATTATGGGAGGTCTTTATCCCCTTGGATAAGGGGTAGGCCGGCCCTATAAAAGGACCTATGGGGCGCCGGCCCCATGTGCCAGAAAATCCGAACCCCCCCTCCTCTCATCTCTCTAGTTCTCTCCCGTTTTAACTCTCGTTTCCCGCTTGCTACTTCGTCTTCCTCGCGTGGAGTTCTGAAGAAGGAGAAGGGTCATTCTTCGGAGGCAATCAGAGATCCGAGAGCGACATTCCGTGCATCGTGTGAGATCGGGTGAACAAGAAGGCAACATCTCCATTCGTACCATCGGCATCTTCGCGAACGATCTTCCGTCTCCATCGACAAAGAAGACAATTCTCTGCGGTTAAAAGATCCGTACGAAAGGTATGTGTAATCTAACATGTAGATCTAGCGAGCATTATGATTTGCATGCATGCTAGTTAATCATTACGCTAGATTGCCGTTAGGGGTTTTCGATTCTCGTGCATACACATGCACATATATGTAGATTAGTTTCTATGAAAATTAAAATAGTGTAACGTGCACCATGAACGGTCTTTCGACCGCCAAATCGCTTCCGCTGCGAGCCTCTGACCCGGATTAACCTCAAACAAATGGATCGTACGAATGAACTAGAATGGATACATTCGTGCCAATGAATTAGAATGGATCGGACGAATGAATTAGAATGGATCGTACGAATGAATTAGAATGGATCGTACGAATGAATTAGAATAGCTCATACGAATGAATTAGAATGAATCGTATGAATGAATTAGAATGGTTACATTCGTGCGAATGAATTAGAATAGATCGTACAAATGAATTAGAATGGATCGTACGAATAAATTAGAATGGATCGTACGAATAAATTAGAATGGATCGTGGGAATGAATTAGAATGGATCGTACGAATGAATTAGAATGGATCCACCGAATTAGTTAGAATGGATCATACGAATGAATTAGAATGGATTGTACGAATGAATTAGAATGGATTGTGCGAATGAATTAGAATAGATCCGACGAATGAATTAGAATGGATCGTGTGAAAGAATTAGAATGGATTGTATGAATGAATTAGAATGGATATATTCGTGCAAATGAATTAGAATGGATCGTATGAATGTATTAGAATGGATCGTATGAGTGAATTAGAATGGATCGTACGAATGAATTAGAATGGATTGTATGAATGAATTAGAATGGATCGTACGAATGAATTAGAATGGATCGTATGAATGAATTAGAATGGATCGTACGAATGAATTAGAATGGATCAAATGAATGAATTAGAATGGTTACATTCATGCGAATGAATTAGAATGGATTGTACGAATGGATTAGAATGGATCGTACGAATGGATTAGAATGGATACATTCGACCGTACGATCCATTCTAATTCATTCGTCCGATCCATTCTAATTCATTCGCACGAATGTATCCATTCTAATTCATTCGTATGTACGATCCATTCTAATTCATTCATTTGATCCATTCTAATTCATTCGTCCGATCCATCTAATTCATTCGTCCGATCCATTCTAATTCATTCGCACGAATGTATCCATTCTAATTCATTTGTACGATCCATTCTAATTCATTCGCACGATCCATTCTAATTCATTCGTACGATCCATTCTAATTCATTCATACGATCTATTCTAATTCATTCATACAATCCATTCTAATTCTTTCACACGATCCATTCTAATTCATTCGTACGATCCATTCTAATTCATTCGTACAATCTATTCTATTCTAGTTCATTCGTACGATCCATTCTAATTCATTCGTATGATCCATTCTTATTCATTCTTACTCATTCGTATGATCCATTCTAATTCATTCGGACGAATGTATCCATTCTAATTTATTCATACGATCCATTCTAATTCATTCGTACGATCCATTCTAATTCATTCGTAAGATCCATTCTAATTCATTCGTACGATCCATTCTAATTCATTCGTACGATCCATTCTAATTCATTCGTACGATCCATTCTAATTCATTCATACGATCCATTCTAATTCATTCATTCGTACGATCCATTCTAATACATTCGTACGATGCATGCTAATTCATTCGCACGATCCATTCTAATTCATTCGTACGATCCATTCTTATTCATTCATACGATCCATTCTAATTCTTTCACACGATCCATTCTAATTCATTCGTACGATCCATTCTAATTCATTCGTACGATCTATTCTAATTCATTCGTACGATCCATTCTAATTCATTCGTACGATCCATTCGAATTCCTTCGTACGATCCATTCTAATTCTTTCACACGATCCATTCTAATTCATTCGTACGTTCCATTCTAATTCATTAGCACGATCCATACTAATTCATTCGTTCGATCAATTCTAATTCATTAGCACGATCCATTCTAATTCATTCGCACGATCCAATCTAATTCATTCATAGGATCCATTCTAATTCATTCATACGATCTATTCTAATTCTTTCGCACGAATATATCCATTCTAATTCATTCGTACGATCCATTCTAATTCCTTCGTACGATCCATTCTAATTCATTCGTACGATCTATTCTATTTCATTCGTACGATCCATTCTTACTCATTCGTACGATCCATTCTTACTCATTCGTATGATCCATTCTAATTCATTCGTCCGATCCATTCTAATTCATTCGCACGAATGTATCCTTTCTAATTCATTCGTTCGATGAATTCTAATTCATTAGCATGATCCATTCTAATTCATTCGTACGATCTATTCTAATTCATTCGCACGATCCATTCTAATTCATTCATAGGATCCATTCTAATTCATTCGTACGATCCATTCTAATTCATTCGTACGATCCATTCTAATTCATTCGCACAATCCATTCTATTTCATTCGTACGATCCATTCTTACTCATTGGTACGATCCATTCTAATTCATTCGCACGAATGTATCCATTCTAATTCATTCGTACGAATCCATTCTAATTCATTCGTACAATCTATTCTATTTCATTCGTACGATCCATTCTTACTCATTCGTATGATCCATTCTAATTCATTCGGACGAATGTATCCATTCTAATTTATTCATACGATCCATTCTAAATCATTTGTACGATCCATTCTAATTCATTCGTACGATCCATTCTAATTCATTCGTCCGATCCATTCTAATTCATTCGTCCGATCCATTCTAATTCATTCGCACGAATGTATCCATTCTAATTCATTCATACGATCCATTCTAATTCATTCGTACGATCCATTCTAATTCATTCGTAAGATCCATTCTAATTCATTCGTACGATCCATTCTAATTCATTCGTACGATCCATTCTAATTCATTCGCACGAATGTATCCATTCTAATTCATTCGTACAATCCATTCTATTTCATTCGTACGATCCATTCTTACTCATTCGTATGATCCATTCTAATTCATTCGTATGATCCATTCTAATTCATTCGTACGATCCATTCTAATTCATTTGTACGATCCATTCTAATTCATTCGCATAATCCATTCTAATTCATTCATACGATCCATTCTAATTCATTCATACGATCCATTCTAATTCATTCCTATAATCCATTCTAATTCATTTGCCCGATCCATTCTAATTCATTCATACGATCCATTCTATTCGAATGGATCATGCGATCCATTCGAATTCATTCGCACAATCCATTCTAATTCATTCATACGATCCATTCTAATTCATTCATACAATGCATTCTAATTCTTTCACACGATCCATTCTAATTCATTCGTACGATCCATTCTAATTCATTCGTACAATCCATTCTATTTCATTTGTACGATCCATTCTTACTCATTCGTATGATCCATTCTAATTCATTCGTATGATCCATTCTAATTCATTTGTACGATCCATTCTAATTCATTCATACTATCCATTCTATTTCATTCGTACGATCCATTCTTACTCATTCGTATGATCCATTCTAATTCATTCGCACGAATGTATCCATTCTAATTCATTCATACAATCCATTCTAATTAATTCCGTACGATCCATTCTAATTCATTCGTACGATCGTACGAATGAATTAGAATGGATCGTACGAATGAATTAGAATAGATTGTGCGAATGAATTAGAATGGATCATACGAATGAATTAGAATGGATCGTACGAATGAATTAGAATGGATCATACGAATGAGTAAGAATGGATCATACGAATGAATTAGAATGGATCGTACGAATGAATTAGAATGGATCGTACGAATAAATAAGAATGGATACATTCGTCCGAATGAATAAGAATGGATCATACGAATGAGTAAGAATGGATCGTACGAATGAAATATAATAGATTGTACGAATGAATTAGAATGGAACGTACGAATGAATTAGAATGGATCGTGTGAAAGAATTAGAATGGATTGTATGAATGAATTAGAATGGATCGTATGAATGAATTAGAATGGATCGTGCGAATGAATTCGAATGGATCGTACGAATTCCTTCTAATTCATTCATACAATCCATTCTAATTCTTTCACACGATCCATTCTAATTCATTCGTACGTTCCATTCTAATTCATTAGCACGATCCATGCTAATTCATTCGTTCGATCAATTCTAATTCATTAGCACGATCCATTCTAATTCATTCATAGGATCCATTCTAATTCATTCATACGATCTATTCTAATTCTTTCGCACGAATGTATCCATTCTAATTCATTCGCACGAATGTATCCATTCTAACTCATTCGTACGATCCATTCTAATTCATTCGTACGATCCATTCGAATTCATTCGCACGATCCATTCTAATTCATTCATATGATCCATTCTAATTCATTCATACAATCCATTCTAATTATTTCACACGATCTATTCTAATTCATTCGTACGATCCATTCTAATTCATTCGTACAATCCGTTCTAATTCATTCGTATGATCCATTCTAATTCATTCGCACGATCCATTCTAATTCATTCATAGGATCCATTCTAATTCATTCATACGATCTATTCTAATTCTTTCGCACGAATGTATCCATTCTAATTCATTCGCACGAATGTATCCATTCTAACTCATTCGTACGATCCATTCTAATTCATTCGTACGATCCATTCGAATTCATTCGCACGATCCATTCTAATTCATTCATATGATCCATTCTAATTCATTCATACAATCCATTCTATTTATTTCACACGATCTATTCTAATTCATTCGTACGATCCATTCTAATTCATTCGTACAATCCATTCTATTTCATTCGTACGATCCATTCTTACTAATTCGTATGATCCATTCTAATTCATTCGTACGATCCATTCTAATTCATTCGTACGATCCATTCTAATTCATTCGTACGAATGTATCAATTCTAATTCATTTGCACGATCCATTCTAATTCATTCCTATGATCTATTCTAATTCATTCGTACGATCCATTCTAATTCATTCTAATTCATTCGTACGATCCATTCTACGATCCATTCTAATTCATTCATACGATCTATTCTGATTCATATGCACAAAGGTATCCATTCTAATCCATTCGTAGGATCCATTCTAATCCATTCGTACGATCCATTCTAATTCATATGTACGATCCATTCTAATTGATTCGCTCGAATGTATCCATTCTAATCCATTCGTACGATCCATTCTAATTCATTCGCATGAATGTAACCATTCTAATGAATTCATATGATCCATTCTAATTAATTCGTACGATCCATTCTAATTCATTCGCCCGATCCATTCTAATTCATTCGTACGAATGTATCCATTCTAATTCATTCGTACGATCCATTCTAATTCATTCGTACGATCCATTCTAATTCATTCATAAGATCCATTCTAATTCATTCGTACGATCCATTCTAATTCCTTGTAATTCATTCGTACGATCGTACGAATGAATTAGAATGGATCGTACGGAATGAATTAGAATGGATCGTACGAATGAATTAGAATGGATCGTACGAATGAACTAGAATGGATACATTCGTGCGAATGAATTAGAATGGATCGTACGAATGAATTAGAATGGATCTTACGAATGAATTAGAATGGATCGTACGAATGAATTAGAATGGATCGTACAAATGAATTAGAATGGATACATTCATGCGAATGAATTAGAATGGATCGGACGAATGAATTAGAATGGATCGTACGAATGAATTAGAATGGATCAAATGAATGAATTAGAATGGATCGTATGAATGAATTAGAATGCATCGTACGAAAGAATTAGAATGGATATATTCGTGCGAATGAATTAGAATGGATCGTACGAATGAATTAGACTGGATCGTACGAATGAATTTGAATGGAAACATTTGTGCGAATGAATCTAAATGGATTGTATGAATGAATTACAATGAATCGTACTAGTGAATTAGAATGGATCATACGAATGAATTAGAATAGCTCATACGAATGAATTAGAATGAATCGTATGAATGAATTAGAATGGTTACATTCGTGCGAATGAATTAGAATAGATCGTACGAATGAATTAGAATGGATCGTACGAATAAATTAGAATGGATCGTGGGAATGAATTAGAATGGATCGTACGAATGAATTAGAATGGATCCACCGAATGAGTTAGAATGGATCATACGAATGAATTAGAATGGATTGTACGAATGAATTAGAATGGATTGTGCGAATGAATTAGAATGGATCGTATGAATGAATAAGAATGGATCGTACGAAAGAATTAGAATGGATCGTGCGAATGAATTAGCATGAATCGTACGAATGTATTATAATGGATCATACGAATGAATTAGAATGAATCGTACGATCCATTCGAATTCATTCGTACGATCCATTCTAATTCATTCGCACGAATGTATCCATTCTAGTTCATTCATACGATCCATTCTAATTCATTCGTACGATCCATTCTAATTCATTCGTACGATCCATTCTAATTCCTTCGTACGATCCATTCTAATTCATTCATTTGATCCATTCTAATTCATTCGTACGATCCATTCTAATTCATTCGTACGATCCATTCTAATTCATTCGTAAGATCCATTCTAATTCATTCGTACGATCCAATTTAATTCATTCGTACGATCCATTCTAATTTATTCGCACGAATGTATCCATTCTAGAATGAATTAGAATTGATCGTATGAATGAATTAGAATGGATCGTACGAATGAATTAGAATGGATCGTGCGAATGAATTAGAATGGATCGTACGAATGAATTCGAATGGATCGTACGAATGAACTAGAATGGATACATTCGTGCAAATGGATTAGAATGGATCATACGAATGAATTAGAATGGATCGTGCGAATGAATTAGAATGGATCGAACGAATAAATTAGAATGGATATATTCGAGCGAGTGAATTAGAATAGATCATAGGAATGAATTAGAATGGATCATACGAATGAATTACAATGGATCGTACGAATGAATTAGAATGGATCGTACGAATGAATTCGAATGGATCGTGTGAAAGAATTAGAATGGATTGTATGAATGAATTAGAATAGATCGTATGAATGAATTAGAATGGATATATTCGTGCGAATGAATTAGAATGGATCGTACGAATGAATAAGAATGGATCGTACGATTCATTCTAATTCATTCGTACGATCCATTCAAATACATTCGTACGATTCATGCTAATTCATTCGCACGATCCATTCTAATTCATTTGTACGATCCATTCTTATTCATTCATACGATCCATTCTAATTCATTCGCACAATCCATTCTAATTCATTCGTACAATCCATTCTAATTCATTCGTATGATCCATTCTAACTCACTCGGTGGATCCATTCTAATTCATTCGTATGATCCATTCTAATTCATTCCCACGATCCATTCTAATTTATTTGTACGATCCATTCTAATTCATTCGTACGATCTATTCTAATTCATTCGCACGAATGTAACCATTCTAATTCATTCATACGATTCATTCCATTCGTATGAGCTATTCTAATTCATTCGTACGATCCATTCTAATTCATTCGTACGATCCATTGTAATTCATTCATACAATCCATTTAGATTCATTCGCACATATGTATCCATTCAAATTCATTCGTACGATCCAGTCTAATTCATTCATACGATCCATTCTAATTCATTCGCACGAATATATCCATTCTAATTCTTTCGTACGATGCATTCTAATTCATTCGTACGATCCATTCTAATTCATTCGTACGATCCATTCTAATTCATTCGTACGATCCATTCTAATTCATTCGCACGAATGTATCCATTCTAATTCATTCGTACAATCCATTCTATTTCATTCATATGATCCATTATTACTCATTCGTATGATCCATTCTAATTCATTCGTATGATCCATTCTAATTTATTCGTACGATCTATTCTAATTCATTCGTACGATCCATTCTAATTCATTCGCACGATCCACTCTAATTCATTCATATGATCCATTCTAATTCATTCATACAATCCATTCTAATTCTTTCACACGATCCATTCTAATTCATTCGTACGATCCATTCTAATTCATTCGTACAATCCATTCTATTTCATTCGTACGATCCATTCTTACTCATTCGTATGATCCATTCGAATTCATTCGTATGATCCATTCTAATTCATTCGTACGATCCATTCTAATTCATTCGTACGATCCATTCTAATTCATTCGTACGATCCATTCTAATTCATTCGCACGATCCATTCTAATTCATTCATAGGATCCATTCTAATTCATTCATACGATCTATTCTAATTCTTTCGCACGAATGTATCCATTCTAATTCAATCGCACGAATGTATCCATTCTAATTCATTCGTACGATCCATTCTAAATCATTTGTACGATCCATTCTAATTCATTCGTACGATCCATTCAAATTCATTCGCACGATCCATTCTAATTCATTCGTACAATCCATTCTATTTCATTCGTACGATCCATTCTTACTCATTCGTATGATCCATTCTAATTCATTCGCACGAATGTATCCATTCTAATCCATTCGTACGATCCATTCTAATCCATTCGTACGATCCATTCTAATTCATTCGCATGAATGTAACCATTCTAATTCATTTATTTGATCCATTCTAATTCATTCGTACGATCCATTCTAATTCATTCGTCCGATCCATTCTAATTCATTCTCACGAATGTATCCATTCTAAACCATTCATACGTTCCATTCTAATTCATTCGTACGATCCATTCTAATTCATTCGTACGATCCATTCTAATTCATTCGCACGAATGTATCCATTCTAGTTCATTCCATACGAATTAATTAGAATGGATCATACGAATGAATTAGAATGGATCGTACGAATGAATTAGAATGGATCATACGAATGAATTAGAATGGATACATTTGTGCGAATGAATTAGAATGGATCGTACGAATGGATTAGAATGGATCGTACGAATGGATTAGAATGGATACATTCGTGCGAATGAATTTGAATAGATTCTATGAATGAATTAGAATGGATCGTACGATCCATTCGAATTCATTTGCACGATCCATTCTAATTCATTCATACGATCCATTCTAATTCATTCGTATGATCCATTCTAATTCATTCTTATATTCCATTCTAATTCATTCGTACGATCTATTCTATTTCATTCGTACGATCTATTCTTACTCATTCGTATGATCCATTCTAATTCATTCGGACGAATGTATCCATTCTAATTTATTCGTACGATCCATTCTAATTCATTCGTACGATCCAATCTAATTCATTCGTACGATCCATTCTTACTCATTCGTATGATCCATTCTAATTCATTCGTACGATCCATTCTAATTCATTCGCTCGAATGTATCCATTCTAATCCATTCGTACGATCCATTCTAATTCATTAGCACGATCCATTCTAATTCTTTCACACGATCCATTCTACTTCATTCGTACGATCCATTCTAATTCATTCGCACAATCCATTCTATTTCATTCGTACGATCAATTCTTACTCATTCGTATGATCCATTCTAATTCATTTGCACGAATGTATCCATAATGGATCATACGAATGAGTAAGAATGGATCGTACGAATGAAATAGAATGGATTGTGCGAATGAATTAGAATGGACCGTACGAATGAATTAGAATGGATCGTACGAATGAATTAGAATGGTTAAATTTGAACGAATAAATTAGAATGGATCATACGAATGAATTAGAATGGATCGTACGAATGAATTAGAATGGATAGTGCGAATGAATTAGAATCGATCGTACGAATGAATTAGAATGGATTGTACGAATGAATTAGAATGGATCATACGAATGAGTAAGAATGGATCGTACGAATGAATTAGTATGGATCGTACGAATGAATTAGAATGGATCGTACGAATAAATTAGAATGGATACATTCGTCCGAATGAATTAGAATGGATCATACGAATGAGTAAGAATGGATGGTACGAATGAAATAGAATAGATTGTACGAATGAATTAGAATGGATCTTACGAATGAATTAGAATGGATCGTACGAATGAATTAGAATGGATCGTGCGAAGGAATTAGAATGGATCGTACGAATGAATTAGAATGGATCGTACGAATGAATTAGAATGGATCTTACGAATGAATTAGAATGGATCGTACGAATTAATTAGAATGGATCGTACGAATGAATTAGAATGGATACATTCGTGCGAATGAATTAGAATGGATTGGATGAATGAATTAGAATGGATCGTACGAATGAATTAGAATGGATCAAATGAATGAATTAGAATGGATCGTACGAATAAATTAGAATGGATACATTCGTCCGAATGAATTAGAATGGATCGTACGAATGAATTAGAATGGATCGTACGAATGAATTAGAATGGATACATTCGTACGAATGAATTAGAATGGATCGTACGAATGAATTAGAATGGATCGTACGGAATGAATTAGAATGGATATCTTTGAACGAATAAATTAGAATGGATTATACTAATGAATTAGAATGGATCGTACGAATGAATTAGAATGGATAGTGCGAATGAAATAGAATCGATCGTACGAATGAATTAGAATGGATCGTACGAATGAATTAGAATGGATCATACGAATGAGTAAGAATGGATCGTACGAATGAATTAGAATGGATCGTACGAATGAATTAGAATGGATCGTACGAATAAATTAGAATGGATACATTCGTCCGAATGAATTAGAATGGATCATACGAATGAGTAAGAATGCATCGTACGAATGAAATAGAATAGATTGTACGAATGAATTAGAATGGATCCAACGAATGATATAGAATGGATCGTGTGAAAGAATTAGAATGGATTGTATGAATGAATTAGAATGGATCATATGAATGAATTAGAATGGATTGTACGAATGGATTAAAATGGATCGTATGAGTGAATTAGAATGGATCGTACGAATGAACTAGAATGGATACATTCGTGCGAATGAATTAGAATGGATCGTACGAATGAATTAGAATGGATCGTACGAATGAATTAGAATGGATCATACGAATGAATTAGAATGGATCGTACGAATGAATTAGAATGGATCGTACGAATGAATTAGAATAGATCGTACGAATGAATTAGAATGGATCGTATGAAGGAATTAGAATGGATCGTACGAATGAATTAGAATGGATCGTTTGAATGAATTAGAATGGATACATTCGTGCGAATGAATTAGAATGGATTGTACGAATGAATTAGAATGGATCGTACGAATGAATTAGAATCGATCGTGTGAAAGAATTAGAATGGATTGTATGAATGAATTAGAATGGATCATATGAATGAATTAGAATGGATACATTCGTGCGAATGAATTAGAATGGATCGTACGAATGAATTAGAATGGATCGTACGAATGAATTAGAATGGATCGTACGAATGAATTAGAATGGATCATATGAATGAATTAGAATGGTTACATTCATGCGAATGAATTAGAATGGATCGTACAAATGTATTAGAATGGATCGTACGAATGGATTAGAATGGATACATTCGAGCGAATGAATTAGAATGGATCGTACGAATGAATTAGAATGGATCGTACGAATGGATTAAAATGGATCCTACGAATGGATTAGAATGGATACCTTTGTGCATATGAATTAGAATGGATCGTACGAATGAATTAGAATGGATCATATGAATGAATTAGAATAGATCGTGTGAAAGAATTATAATGGATTGTATGAATGAATTAGAATAGATCGTATGAATGAATTAGAATGTATCGTACGAATGAATTAGAATGGATCGTATGAATGAATTAGAATGGATCGTACGAATGAATTAGAATGGATACATTCGTGCGAATGAATTAGAATGGATATATTCGTGGGAAAGAATTAGAATAGATCGTATGAATGAATTAGAATGGATCCTATGAATGAATTAGAATGGATCGTGCGAATGAATTAGAATGGATCATACGAATGAATTAGAATAGATCGTACGAATGAATTAGAATGGATCGTACGAATGGATTAGAATGGATCGTACGAATGGATTAGAATGGATACATTCGAGCGAATGAATTAGAATGGATCGTACGAATGAATTAGAATGGATCGTACGAATAAATTAGAATAGATACATTCGTCCGAATGAATTAGAATGGATCATACGAATGAGTAAGAATGGATCGTACGAATGAAATAGAATAGATTGTACGAATGAATTAGAATGGATCCTACGAATGAATTAGAATGGATCGTGTGAATGAATTAGAATGGATCGTATGAATGAATTAGAATGGATCGTGCGAATGAATTCGAATGGATCGTACGAATTCATTCTAATTCATTCATACAATCCATTCTAATTCTTTCACACGATCCATTCTAATTCATTCGTACGTTCCATTCTAATTCATTAGCACGATCCATGCTAATTCATTCGTTCGATCAATTCTAATTCATTAGCACGATCCATTCTAATTCATTCGTACGATCCATTCTAATTCATTCGCACGATCCATTCTAATTCATTCATAGGATTCATTCTAATTCATTCATACGATCTATTCTAATTCTTTCGCACGAATGTATCCATTCTAATTCATTCGCACGAATGTATCCATTCTAATTTATCCGTACGATCCATTCTAATTCATTCGTACGATCCATTCGAATTCATTCGCACGATCCATTCTAATTCATTCATATGATCCATTCTAATTCATTCATACAATCCATTCTAATTATTTCACATAATCTATTCTAATTCATTCGTACGATCCATTCTAATTCATTCGTACAATCCATTCTATTTCATTCGTACGATCCATTCTTACTCATTCGTATGATCCATTCTAATTCATTCGTATGATCCATTCTAATTCATTCGTACGATCCATTCTAATTCATTCGTACGAATGTATCCATTCTAATTCATTTGCATGATCCATTCTAATTCATTCCTATGATCTATTCTAATTCATTCGTACGATCCATTCTAATTCATTCTAATTCATTCGTACGATCCATTCTATGATCCATTCTAATTCATTCATACGATCCATTCTAATTCATATGCACAAAGGTATCCATTCTAATCCATTCGTAGGATCCATTCTAATCCATTCGTACGATCCATTCTAATTCATATGTACGATCCATTCTGATTGATTCGCTCGAATGTATCCATTCTAATCCATTCGTACGATCCATTCTAATTCATTCGCATGAATGTAACCATTCTAATGAATTCATATGATCCATTCTAATTAATTCGTACGATCAATTCTAATTCATTCGTCCGATCCATTCTAATTCATTCGCACGATCGATTCTAATTCATTCGCACTATCCATTCTAATTCATTCGTACGATCAATTCTAATTCATTCGTATGATCCATTCTAATTTATTCGTTCAAATATAACCATTCTAATTCATTCGTACGATCCATTCTAATTCATTCGTACGGTCCATTCTAATTCATTCGCACAATCCATTCTATTTCATTCGTACGATCCATTCTTACTCATTTGTATGATCCATTATGGATACATTCGTGCGAATGAATTAGAATGGATCATACGAATGAGTAAGAATTGATCGTACGAATGAAATAGAATGGATTGTGCGAATGAATTAGAATGGATCGTACGAATGAAGTAGAATGGATCGTGTGAAAGAATTAGAATGGATCGTGCTAATGAATTAGAATGGATCGTACGAATGGATTAGAATGGATACATTCGAGCGAATGAATTAGAATGGATCGTATGAATGAATTAGAATGGATCATACGAATGAGTAAGAATGGATCGTACGAATGAATTAGAATGGATCGTACGAATGATTTAGAATGGATCGTACGAATAAATTAGAATGGATACATTCGTCCGAATGAATTAGAATGGATCATACGAATGAATAAGAATGGATCGTACGAATGAAATAGAATAGATTGTATGAATGAATTAGAATGGATCCTACGAATGAATTAGAATGGATCGTGTGAAAGAATTAGAATGGATTATATGAATGAATTAGAATGGATCGTATGAATGAATTAGAATGGATCGTGCGAATGAATTCGAATGGATCGTACGAATTCATTCTAATTCATTCATACAATCCATTCTAATTCTTTCACACGATCCATTCTAATTCATTCGTACGTTCCATTCTAATTCATTAGCACGATCCATGCTAATTCATTCGTTCGATCAATTCTAATTCATTAGCACGATCCATTCTAATTCATTTGTACGATCCATTCTAATTCATTCGCACGATCCATTCTAATTCATTCATAGGATCCATTCTAATTCATTCATACGATCTATTCTAATTCTTTCGCACGAATATATGCATTCTAATTCATTCGCACGAATGTATCCATTCTAATTCATCCGTACGATCCATTCTAATTCATTCGTACGATCCATTCGAATTCATTCGCACAATCCATTCTAATTCATTCATATGATCCATTCTAATTCATTCATACAATCCATTCTAATTATTTCACATGATCTATTCTAATTCATTCGTACGATCCATTCTAATTCATTCGTACAATCCATTCTATTTCATTCGTACGATCCATTCTTACTCATTCGTATGATCCATTCTAATTCATTCGTATGATCCATTCTAATTCATTCGTATGATCCATTCTAATTCATTCGTACGATCCATTCTAATTCATTCGTACGATCTATTCTAATTCATTCGTACGAATGTATCCATTCTAATTCATTTGCATGATCCATTCTAATTCATTCCTATGATCTATTCTAATTCATTCGTACGATCCATTCTAATTCATTCTAATTCATTCGTACGATCCATTCTACGATCCATTCTAATTCATTCATACGATCCATTCTAATTCATATGCACAAAGGTATCCATTCTAATCCATTCGTAGGATCCATTCTAATCCATTCGTACGATCCATTCTAATTCATATGTACGATCCATTCTAATTGATTCGCTCGAATGTATCCATTCTAATCCATTCGTACGATCCATTCTAATTCATTCGCATGAATGTAACCATTCTAATGAATTCATATGATCCATTTTAATTAATTCGTACGATCCATTCTAATTCATTCGTCCGATCCATTCAAATTCTTTCGCACGAATGTATCCATTCTAATTCATTCGTACGATCCATTCTAATTCATTCGTACGATCCAATCTAATTCATTCGTAAGATCCATTCTAATTCATTCGTACGATCCATTCTAGTTCATTCTAATTCATTCGTACGATCGTACGAATGAATTAGAATGGATCGTACGGAATGAATTAGGATGGATCGTACGAATGAATTAGAATGGCTCGTACGAATGAACTGGAATGGATACATTCGTGCGAATGAATTAGAATGGATCGTATGAATGAATTAGAATGGATCTTACGAATGAATTAGAATGGATCATACGAATGAATTAGAATGGATACATTCGTGCGAATGAATTAGAATGGATCGGACGAATGAATTAGAATGGATCGTACGAATGAATAAGAATGGATCAAATGAATGAATTAGAATGGATCGTACGAATGAATTAGAATGCATCGTACGAAAGAATTAGAATGGATATATTCGTGCGAATGAATTAGAATGGATCGTATGAATGAATTAGACTGGATCGTACGAATGAATTTTAATGGATACATTTGTGCGAATGAATCTAAATGGATTGTATGAATGAATTACAATGGATCGTACTAATGAATTAGAATGGTTCGTACGAATGAATTAGAATAGCTCATACGAATGAATTAGAATGAATCGTATGAATGAATTAGAATGGTTATATTTGTGCGAATGAATTAGAATAGATCGTACGAATGAATTAGAATGGATCGTACGAATAAATTAGAATGGTTCGTGGGAATGAATTAGAATGGATCGTACGAATGAATTAGAATGGATCCACCGAATGAGTTAGAATGGATCATACGAATGAATTAGAATGGATTGTACGAATGAATTAGAATGGATTGTGCGAATGAATTAGAATGGATCTTATGAATGAATAAGAAAGGATCGTACGAATAAATTAGAATGGATCGTGCGAATGAATTAGCATGAATCGTACGAATGTATTAGAATGGATCGTACGAATGAATTAGAATGAATCGTACGATCCATTCTAATTCATTCTTACGATCCATTCTAATTCATACGCACGAATGTATCCATTCTAGTTCATTCGTACGATCCATTCTAATTCATTCGTACGATCCATTCTAATTCATTCATTTGATCCATTCTAATTCATTCGTACGATCCATTCTAATTCATTCGTACGATCCATTCTAATTCATTCGTACGATCCATTCTAATTCATTCGTAAGATCCATTCTAATTCATTTGTACGATCCAATCTAATTCATTCGTACGATCCATTCTAATTCATTCGCACGAATGTATCCATTCTAGAATGAATTAGAATGGATCGTATGAATGAATTAGAATGGATCGTACGAATGAATTAGAATGGATCGTGCGAATGAATTAGAATGGATCGTACGAATGAATTAGAATGGATCCTACGAATGAACTAGAATGGATACATTCGTGCGAATGAATTAGAATGGATCGTACGAATGAATTAGAATGGATCGTACGAATGAATTAGAATGGATCGTACGAATGGATTAGAATGGATCATACGAATGAATTAGAATAGATCGTGCGAATGAATTAGAATGGATCGAACGAATGAATTAGAATGGATATATTCGAGCGAGTGAATTAGAATAGATCGTAGGAATGAATTAGAATGGATCATACGAATGAATTACAATAGATCGTATGAATGAATTAGAATGGATCGTACGAATGAAGTCGAATGGATCGTGTGAAAGAATTAGAATGGATTGTATGAATGAATTAGAATAGATCGTATGAATGAATTAGAATGGATATATTCGTGCGAATGAATAAGAATGGATCGTACGAATGAATTAGAATGGATCGTACGATTCATTCTAATTCATTCGTACGATCCATTCTAATACATTCGTACGATTCATGCTAATTCATTCGCACGATCCATTCTAATTCATTCGTACGATCCATTCTTATTCATTCATACGATCCATTCTAATTCATTCGCACAATCCATTCTAATTCATTCGTACAATCCATTCTAATTCATTCTTATGATCCATTCTAACTCACTCGGTGGATCCATTCTAATTCATTCGTACGATCCATTCTAATTCATTCCCACGATCCATTCTAATTTATTTGTACGATCCATTCTAATTCATTCGTACGATCTATTCTAATTCATTCTCACGAATGTAACCATTCTAATTCATTCATACGATTCATTCTAATTCATTCGTATGAGCTATTCTAATTCATTCGTACGATCCATTCTAATTCATTCGTACGATCCATTGTAATTCATTCATACAATCCATTTAGATTCATTCGCACAAATGTATCCATTCAAATTCATTCGTACGATCCAGTCTAATTCATTTATACGATCCATTCTAATTCATTCGCACGAATATATTCATTCTAATTCTTTCGTACGATGCATTCTAATTCATTCGTACGATCCATTCTAATTCATTCGTACGATCCATTCTAATTCATTCGTACGATCCATTCTAATTCATTCGCACGAATATATCCATTCTAATTCACTCGTACAATCCATTCTATTTCATTCGTATGATCCATTCTTACTCATTCGTATGATCCATTCTAATTTATTCGTACGATCCATTCTAATTCATTCGTACGATCCATTCTAATTCATTCGCGCGATCCACTCTAATTCATTCATATGATCCATTCTAATTCATTCATACAATCCATTCTAATTCTTTCACACGATCCATTCTAATTCATTCATACGATCCATTCTAATTCATTCGTACAATCCATTCTATTTCATTCGTACGATCCATTCTTATTCATTCGTATGATCCATACTAATTCATTCGTATGATCCATTCTAATTCATTCGTATGATCCATTCTAATTCATTCGTATGATCCATTCTAATTCATTCGTACGATCCATTCTAATTCATTCGCACGATCCATTCTAATTCATTCATAGGATCCATTCTAATTCATTCATACGATCTATTCTAATTCTTTCGCACGAATGTATCCATTCTAATTCATTCGCACGAATGTATCCATTCTAATTCATTCGTACGATCCATTCTAATTCATTCGTACGATCCATTCTAATTCATTTGTATGATCCATTCTAATTCATTCGTACGATCCATTCAAATTCATTCGCACGATCCATTCTAATTCATTCGTACAATCCATTCTATTTCATTCGTACGATCCATTCTTACTCATTCGTATGATCCATTCTAATTCATTCGCACGAATGTATGCATTCTAATCCATTCGTACGATCCATTCTAATCCATTCGTACGATCCAATCTAATTCATTCGCATGAATGTAACCATTCTAATTCATTCATTTGATCCATTCTAATTCATTCGTACGATCCATTCTAATTCATTCGTCCGATCCATTCTAATTCATTCGCACAAATGTATCCATTCTAAACCATTCATACGTTCCATTCTAATTCATTCGTACGATCCATTCTAATTCATTCGTACGATCAATTCTAATTCATTCGCACGATTGTATCCATTCTAGTTCATTCCATACGAATTAATTAGAATGGATCATACGAATGAATTAGAATGGATCGTACGAATGAATTAGAATGGATCGTACGAATGAATTAGAATGGATACATTTGTGCGAATGAATTAGAATGGATCGTACGAATGGATTAGAATGGATACATTCGTGCGAATGAATTAGAATGGATTGTATGAATGAATTAGAATGGATCGTATGATCCATTCGAATT
Organism: Chamaelirium japonicum; assembly: GCA_947650365.1. Lineage (NCBI taxonomy): Eukaryota > Viridiplantae > Streptophyta > Magnoliopsida > Liliales > Melanthiaceae > Chamaelirium > Chamaelirium japonicum. The sequence continues at coordinate 803,088 of CANTAL010000111.1, forward strand.
CATTCGCACGATCCATTCTAATTCATTCATACGATCCATTCTAATTCATTCATACGATCCATTCTAATTCATTCGTATGATCCATTCTAATTCATTCGTATATTCCATTCTAATTAATTCGTACGATCTATTCTATTTCATTCGTACGATCCATTCTTACTCATTTGTATGATCCATTCTAATTCATTCGGACGAATGTATCCATTCTAATTTATTCGTACGATCCATTCTAATTCATTCGTACGATCCATTCTAATTCATTCGTACGATCCATTCTTACTCATTCGTATGATCCATTCTAATTCATTCGTACGATCCATTCAAATTCATTCGCTCGAATGTATTCATTCTAATCCATTCGTACGATCCATTCTAATTCATTAGCACGATCCATTCTAATTCTTTCACACGATCCATTCTACTTCATTCGTACGATCCATTCTAATTCATTCGCACAATCCATTCTATTTCATTCGTACGATCAATTCTTACTCATTCGTATGATCCATTCTAATTCATTCGCACGAATGTATCCATAATGGATCATACGAATGAGTAAGAATGGATCGTACGAATGAAATAGAATGGATTGTGCGAATGAATTAGAATGGACCGTACGAATAAATTAGAATGGTTATATTTGAACGAATAAATTAGAATGGATCATACGAATGAATTAGAATGGATCGTACGAATGAATTAGAATGGATAGTGCGAATGAATTAGAATCGATCGTACGAATGAATTAGAATGGATCGTACGAATGAATTAGAATGGATCATACGAATGAGTAAGAATGGATCGTACGAATGAATTAGAATGGATCGTACGAATGAATTAGAATGGATCGTACGAATAAATTAGAATGGATACATTCGTCCGAATGAATTAGAATGGATCATACGAATGAGTAAGAATGGATCGTACGAATGAAATAGAATAGATTGTACGAATGAATTAGAATGGATCTTACGAATGAATTAGAATGGATCGTACGAATGAATTAGAATGGATCGTGCGAATGAATTAGAATGGATCGTACGAATGAATTAGAATGGATCGTACGAATGAATTAGAATGGATCTTACGAATGAATTAGAATGGATCGTACGAATCAACTAGAATGGATCGTACGAATGAATTAGAATGGATACATTCGTGCGAATGAATTAGAATGGATCGGACGAATGAATTAGAATGGATCGTACGAATGAATTAGAATGGATCAAATGAATGAATTAGAATGGATCGTACGAATAAATTAGAATGGATACATTCGTCCGAATGAATTAGAATGGATCGTACGAATGAATTAGAATAGATCGTACGAATGAATTAGAATGGATACATTCGTACGAATGAATTAGAATGGATCGTACGAATGAATTAGAATGGATCGTACGAAATGAATTAGAATGGATATATTTGAACGAATAAATTAGAATGGATTATACGAATGAATTAGAATGGATCGTACGAATGAATTAGAATGGATAGTGCGAATGAAATAGAATCGATCGTACGAATGAATTAGAATGGATCGTACGAATGAATTAGAATGGATCATACGAATGAGTAAGAATGGATCGTACGAATGAATTAGAATGGATCGTACGAATGAATTAGAATGGATCGTACGAATAAATTAGAATGGATACATTCGTCCGAATGAATTAGAATGGATCATACGAATGAGTAAGAATGGATCGTACGAATGAAATAGAATAGATTGTACGAATGAATTAGAATGGATCCTACGAATGATATAGAACGGATCGTGTGAAAGAATTAGAATGGATTGTATGAATGAATTAGAATGGATCATATGAATGAATTAGAATGGATCGTACGAATGGATTAGAATGGATCATATGAATGAATTAGAATGGATCATACGAATGAACTAGAATGGATACATTCGTGCGAATGAATTAGAATGGATCGTACGAATGAATTAGAATGGATCGTACGAATGAATTAGAATGGATCTTACGAATGAATTAGAATGGATCGTACGAATGAATTAGAATGGATCGTACGAATGAATTAGAATAGATCGTAGGAATGAATTAGAATGGATCGTACGAAGGAATTAGAATGGATCGTACGAATGAATTAGAATGGATCGTATGAATGAATTAGAATGGATACATTCGTGCGAATGAATTAGAATGGATTATACGAATAAATTAGAATGGATCGTACAAATGAATTAGAATGGATCGTGTGAAAGAATTAGAATGGATTGTATGAATGAATTAGAATGGATCATATGAATGAATTAGAATAGATACATTCGTGCGAATGAATTAGAATGGATCGTACGAATGAATTATAATGGATCGTACGAATGAATTAGAATGGATCGTATGAATGAATTAGAATGGTTACATTCATGTGAATGAATTAGAATGGATCGTACGAATGTATTAGAATGGATCGTACGAATGGATTAGAATGGATACATTCGAGCGAATGAATTAGAATGGATCGTACGAATGAATTAGAATGGATCGTACGAATGGATTAGAATGGATCCTACGAATGGATTAGAATGGATACCTTTGTGCATATGAATTAGAATGGATCGTACGAATGAATTAGAATGGATCATATGAATGAATTAGAATGGATCGTGTGAAAGAATTAGAATGGATTGTATGAATGAATTAGAATAGATCGTATGAATGAATTAGAATGTATCGTACGAATGATTTAGAATGGATCGTATGAATGAATTAGAATGGATCGTACGAATGAATTAGAATGGATACATTCGTGCGAATGAATTAGAATGGATACATTCGTGCGAAAAAATTAGAATAGATCGTATGAATGAATTAGAATGGATCCTATGAATGAATTAGAATGGATCGTGCGAATGAATTAGAATGGATCGTACGAATGAATTAGAATAGATCGTACGAATGAATTAGAATGGATCGTACGAATGGATTAGAATGGATCATACGAATGGATTAGAATGGATACATTCGAGCGAATGAATTAGAATAGATCGTACGAATGAATTAGAATGGATCGTACGAATAAATTAGAATGGATACATTAGTCCGAATGAATTAGAATGGATCATACGAATGAGTAAGAATGGATCATACGAATGAAATAGAATAGATTGTACGAATGAATTAGAATGGATCCTATGAATGAATTAGAATGGATCGTGTGAAAGAATTAGAATGGATTGTATGAATGAATTAGAATGGATCGTATGAATGAATTAGAATGGATCGTGCGAATGAATTCGAATGGATCGTACGAATTCATTCTAATTCATTCATACAATCCATTCTAATTTTTTCACACGATCCATTCTAATTCATTCGTACGTTCCATTCTAATTCATTAGCACGATCCATGCTAATTCATTCGTTCGATCAATTCTAATTCATTAGCACGATCCATTCTAATACATTCGTACGATCCATTCTAATTCATTCGCACGATCCATTCTAATTCATTCATAGGATCCATTCTAATTCATTCATCCGATCTATTCTAATTCTTTCGTACGAATGTATCCAATCTAATTCATTCGCACGAATATATCCATTCTAATTCATTCGTACGATCCATTCTAATTCATTCGCACAAATGTATCCATTCTAATTCATTCGTACGATCCATTCTAATTCATTCACACGATCCATTCTAATTCATTCGTACGATCCATTCTAATTCTTTCACACGATCTATTCTAATTCATTCTAATTTATTCGTACGAATGCATTCTAATTCATTCATACAATCTATTCTATTTCATTCGTACGATCCATTCTTACTCATTCGTATGATCCATTCTAATTCATTCGGACGAATGTATCCATTCTAATTTATTCATACGATCCATTCTAATTCATTCGTACGATCCATTCTAATTCATTCGCTCGAATGTATCCATTCTAATCCATTCGTACGATCCATTCTAATCCATTCGTACGATCCATTCTAATTCATTCGCATGAATGTAACCATTCTTATTCATTCATTTGATCCATTCTAATTCATTCGTACGATCCATTCTAATTCATTAGCACGATCCATGCTAATTCATTCGTTCGATCAATTCTAATTCATTAGCACGATCCATTCTAATTCATTCGTACGATCCATTCTAATTCATTCGCACGATCCATTCTAATTCATTCGTACGATCCATTCTCATTCATTAGCACGATCCATGCTAATTCATTCGTTCGATCAATTCTAATTCATTTGCATGATCCATTCTAATTCATTCGTACGATCCATTCTAATTCATTCGCACAAATGTATCCATTCTAATTCATTCGTACGATCCATTCTAATTCATTCGCACGATCCATTCTAATTCATTCGTACGATCCATTCTAATTCTTTCATACGATCCATTTAATCCATTCGTACGATCCATTCTAATTCATTCGCACGATCCATTCTAATTCATTCAATGGATCCATTCTAATTCATTCATACGATCTATTCTAATTCTTTCGCACGAATGTATCCATTCTAATTCATTCGCACGAATGTATCCATTCTAATTCATTCGTACGATCCATTCTAATTCATTCGTATGATCCATTCTAATTAGTTCATACGATCCATTCTAATTCATTCATATGATCTATTCTAATTCATTCATACAATCCATTCTAATTCTTTCACACGATCCATTCTAATTCATTCGTACGATCCATTCTAATTCATTCGTACGGTCCGTTCTAATTCATTCGTACGAACCATTCTAATCCATTTGTACGAACCATTCTAATTCATTCGCTCGAATGTATCCATTCTAATCCATTCGTACGATCCATTCTAATCCATTCGTACGATCCATTCTAATTCATTCGCATGAATGTAACCATTCTAATTCATTCATTTGATCCATTCTAATTCATTCGTATGATCCATTCTAATTCATTCGTCCGATCCATTCTAATTCATTCGCACGAATGTATCCATTCTAATTCATTCGTACGATCCATTCTAATTCATTCGCACGATCCATTCTAATTCATTCGTACGATCTATTCTATTCTAATTCATTCATACGATCTATTCTAATTCTTTCGCACGAATGTATCCATTCTAATTCATTCGCACGAATATATCCATTCTAATTCTAATTCATTCGTACGATCCATTCTAATTCATTCGTATGATCCATTCTAATTAACTTGTATGATCCATTCTAATTCATTCGTACGATCCATTCTAATTCATTCATACAATCCATTCTAATTCATTCGCACGATCTATTCTAATTAACTCATACGATCCATTCTAATACATTCATACGATCCATTCTAATTCATTTGCACGAATATATCCATTCTAATTCATTCGTACGATCCATTCTAATTCCTTCGTACGATCCATTCTAATTCATTCGTACGATCCATTCTAATTCATTCATACGATCCATTCTAATTCATTCGTACGATCCATTCTAATTCATTCGCACAAATGTATCCATTCTAATTCATTCGTACGATCCATTCTAATTCATTCGTACGATCCATTCTAGTTCATTCGTAAGATCCATTCTTATTCATTCGTACGATCCATTCTAATTCATTCGTACGATCCATTCTAATTCATTCGCAAATGTATCCATTCTAATTCATTCATACGATACATTCTAATTTATTCGTGCGATCCATTCTAATTCATTCGTACGATCCATTCTAATTCATTCATACGATCTATTCTAATTCATTCATATAATCCATTCTAATTCTTTCACACGATCCATTCTAATTCATTTGTACGATCCATTCTAATTCATTCGCACAATCCATTCTATTTCATTCGTACGATCCATTCTTACTCATTCGTATGATCCATTCTAATTCATTCGCACAAATGTATCCATAATGGATCATACGAATGCGTAAGAATGGATCGTACGAATGAAATAGAATGGATTGTGCGAATGAATTAGAATGGACCGTACGAATGAATTAGACGTACGAATGAATTAGAATGGATACATTCGTGCGAATAAATTAGAATGGATCATACGAATAAGTAACAATGGATCGTCATTCTAATTCATTCGTATGATCCATTCTAATTCATTTGTATCCATTCTATTTTATTCGCACGATCCATTCTAATTCATTCGCGCAATCTATTCTATTTCATTCGTACAATCCATTCTTACTCATTCGTACGATCCATTCTAATTCATTCATAGGATCCATTCTAATTCATTCATACAATCCATTCTAATTCATTCGCACGAATGTATCCATTCTAATTCATTCGTACGATCAGTTCTAATTCATTCACAAAATCTATTCTAATTCATTCATACGATCCATTCTAATTCATTCGCACGAATGTATCCATTCTAATTCATTCGTACGATCCATTCTAATTTAATAATATGATCCATTCTAATTCTTTCGTACGATCCATTCTAATTCATTCTAATTCATTCGTACGATCCATTATTCGATCCATTCTAATTCATTCATACAATCCATTCTAATTCTTTCACATGATCCATTCTAATTCATTCGTAGGATCCATTCTAATTCATTCTTACTCATTCGTATGATCCATTCTAATTCATTCGCACGAACGTATCCATAATGGATCATACGAATGAGTAAGAATGGATCGTACGAATGAAATAGAATGGATTGTGCGAATGAATTAGAATGGACCGTACGAATGAATTAGACGTACGAATGAATTAGAATGGATACATTCGTGCGAATAAATTAGAATGGATCATACGAATGAGTAAGAATGGATCGTCATTCTAATTCATTCGTATGATCCATTCTAATTCATTTGTATCCATTCTATTTCATTCGCACGATCCATTCTAATTCATTCGCGCAATCTATTCTAATTCGTTCGTACAATCCATTCTAATTCATTCGTACGATCCATTCTAATTCATTCGTACAATCAATTCTAATTTATTCGCATGAATGTATCCATTCTAATTCATTCGTACGATCCATTCTAATTCATTCGCACAATCTATTCTAATTCATTCATACGATCCATTCTAATTCATTCGCACGAATGTATCCATTCTAATTCATTCATACGATCCATTCTACTTCATTCGTACTATCCGTTCTAATTCACTCATACGATCCATTCTAATTCATTCATACGATCCATTCTAATTCATTTGCACGAATATATCCATTCTAATTCATTCGTACGATCCTGAATTAGAATGGATCGTACGAATGAATTAGAATGGATACCTTTGTGCTCGCACGAATGTATCCATTCTAATTAATTCATACGATCAATTCTAATATATAGGATCTATTCTAATTCATTCGTACGATCCATTCTAATTCATTCACAAAATCTATTCTAATTCATTCATACGATCCATTCTAATTCATTCGCACGAATGTATCCATTCTAATTCATTCATACGATCCATTCTAATTCATTCGTACGATTCATTCTAATTCATTCGTATGAGCTATTCTAATTCATTCGTACGATCCATTCTAATTCATTCGTAAGATCCATTCTAATTCATTCGTACGATCCATTCTAATTCATTCGTACGATCCATTATAATTCAATCGTAAGATCCATTCTAATTCATTCATACAATCCATTCTAATTCATTCGTACGATCCATTCTAATTCATTCGCACGATCCATTCTAATCCATTCTAATTCATTTGTACGATCCATTCTAATTCTTTCACACGATCCATTCTAATTCATTCTAATCCATTCTAATTCATTCGTACAATCTATTCTATTTCATTCGTACAAATGAACTAGAATGGATATCGTACGAATGAATTAGAATGGATCATACGAATTAATTAGAATAGATCATATGAATGAATTAGAATGGATCGTACGAATGAATTAGAATGGATCGTACGAAGGAATTAGAATGGATCGTACAAATGAATTAGAATGGATCGTACGAATGAATTAGAATAGATCGTACGAATGAATTAGAATGGATCGTACGAAGGAATTAGAATGGATCGTACGAATGAATTAGAATGGATCGTGCTAATGAATTAGAATTGATCGAACGAATGAATTAGCATGGATCGTGCTAATGAATTAGAATGGAACGTACGAATGAATTAGAATGGATCGTGTGAAAGAATTAGAATGGATTGTATAAATGAATTAGAATGAATTCGTACGATCCATTCGAATTCATTCGCACGATCCATTCTAATTCATTCATACGATCCATTCTAATTCATTCATACAATCCATTCTAATTCTTTCACACGATCCATTCTAATTCATTTGTAGGATCCATTCTAATTCATTCGTACAATCTATTCTATTTCATTCGTACGATCCATTCTTACTCATTCGTATGATCCATTCTAATTCATTCGGACGAAAGTATCCATTCTAATTTATTCGTACGATCCATTCTAATTCATTCGTACGATCCATTCTAATTCATTCGTACGATCTATTATAATTCATTAGTACGATCCATTCTAATTTCATTCGTACGATCCATTCTAATTCATTCGCTCGAATGTATCCATTCTAATCCATTCGTACGATCCATTCTAATCCATTCGTACGATCCATTCTAATTCATTCGCATGAATGTAACCATTCTAATTCATTCATTTGATCCATTCTAATTCATTCGTACGATCCATTCTAATTCATTCGTCCGATCCATTCTAATTCATTCGCACGAATGTATCCATTCTAATTCATTCGTACGATCCATTTTAATTCATTCGTACGATCCATTCTAATTCATTCGTAAGATCCATTCTAATTCATTCGTACGATCCATACTAATTCATTCGTACGATCCATTCTAATTCATTCGCATGAATGTATCCATTCTAGTTCATTCGTACGATCCATTCTAATTTATTCGTACGATCCATTCTAATTCATTTGCACGATCCATTCTAATTCATTCGTACGATCAATTCTAATTCATTCGCACGAATGTATCCATTCTAACTCATTCGTACGATCCTGAATTAGAATGGATCGTACAAATGAATTAGAATGGATAGCTTTGTGCATATGAATTAGAATGGATCGTACGAATGAATTAGAATGTATCATATTAATGAATTAGAATGGACCGTACGAATGAATTAGAATGGATCGTACGAATGAATTAGAATGGATCTTACGAATGGATTAGAATGGATACATTTGTGCGAATGAATTAGAATGGATCGAACGAATGAATTAGAATGGATCGTATGAATGAATTAGAATGGATCAAATGAATGAATTAGAATGGTTACATTCATGCGAATGAATTAGAATGGATCGTACGAATGGATTAGAATGGATCGAACGAATGGATTAGAATGGATACATCCGAGTGAATGAATTAGAATGGATCGTACGAATGAAATTAGAATGGATCGTACAAATGAATTAGAATAGATCGCACGAATGAATTAGAATGGATAATACGAATGAATTAGAATGGATCGTGTGGAAGAATTAGAATGGATCGAACGAATGAATTAGAATGGATCGTGCGAATGAATGAGAATGGATCGTACGAATGAATTAGAATGGATCGTGCTAATGAATTAGAATTGATCGAACGAATGAATTAGCATGGATCGTGCATTCGTACGATCCATTCTAATTCATTCGTAAGATTCATTCTAATTCATTTGTACGATCCATTCTATTTCATTCGTACGATCCATTCTAATTCATTCGCACGAATGTATCCATTCTAGTTCATTCGTACGATCCATTCTAATTCATTCGTACGATCCATTCTAATTCATTCATACGATCTATTCTAATTCATTCATACAATCCATTCTAATTCTTTCACACGATCCATTCTAATTCATTCGTACGATCCATTCTAATTCAATCGCACAATCCATTCTATTTCATTCGTACGATCCATTCTTACTCATTCGTATGATCCATTCTAATTCATTCGCACGAATGTATCCATAATGGATCATACGAATGAGTAAGAATGGATCGTACGAATGAAATAGAATGGATTGTGCGAATGAATTAGAATGGACCATACGAATGAATTAGAATGGATACATTCGTGCGAATGAATTAGAATGGATCGGACGAATGAATTAGAATGGATCGTACGAATGAATTAGAATGGATCGTACAAATGAATTAGAATGGATCGTACGAATAAATTAGAATGGATACATTCGTCCGAATGAATTAGAATGGATCATACGAATGAGTAAGAATGGATCGTACGAATGAAATAGAATAGATTGTACGAATGAATTAGAATGGATCGTGCGAATGAATTAGAATGGATCGTACGAATGAATTAGAATGGATCGTACGAATGAATTAGAATGGATCGTGCGAATGAATTAGAATGGATCATATTAATGAATTACAAAGGATCGTACGAATGAATTAGATGGATACATTCGTGCGAATGAATTAGAATGGATCGTGCGAATCCATTAGACTGGATCATGCGAATGAATAAGAATGGATCATAAGAATGAATTAGAATGGATCGTACGAATTAATTAGAATGGATATATTCATGCAAATGAATTAGAATGGATTGTATGAATGAATTAGAATGGATCGTACGAATGAATTAGAATGGATCATACGAATTAATTAGAATGGATCATACGAATGAATTAGAATGGATCGTACGAATGAATTAGAATGGATCGTACGAATGAACTAGAATAGATCATACGAATGAACTAGAATGGATACATTAGTGCGAATGAATTAGAATGGATCGTACGAATGAATTAGAATGGATCGTACGATTCATTCTAATTCATTTGTACGATCCACTCTAATACATTCGTACGATTAATGCTAATTCATTCGCATGATCCATTCTAATTCATTCGTACAATCAATTCATATTCATTCATACGATCCATTCTAATTCATTCGCACAATCCATTCTAATTCATTCGTACAATCCATTCTAATTCATTCGTATGATCCATTCTAACTCATTCGGTGGATCCATTCTAATTCATTTGTACGATCCATTCTAATTCATTCCCATGATCTATTCTAATTTATTCGTGCGATCCATTCTAATTCATTCGTACGATCCTTTCTAATTCATTCGCACGAATGTAACCATTCTAATTCATTCATACGATTCATTCTAATTCATTCGTATGAGCTATTCTAATTCATTCGTACGATCCATTCTAATTCATTCGTACGATCCATTGTAATTCATTCATACAATCCATTTAGATTCATTCGCACAAATGTATCCATTCAAATTCATTCGTACGATCCATTCTAATTCATTCGTACGATCCATTCTAATTCATTCGTACGATCCATTCTAATTCATTCATACGATCCAATCTAATTCATTCGCACGATCCATTCTAATTCATTCGCAAAAATGTATCCATTCTAATTCATTCGTACGATCCATTCTAATTCATTCGTACGATCCATTCTAATTCATTCGCACAAATGTATCCATTCTAATTCATTCATACGATTCATTCTTACTCATTCGTATGATCCATTCTAATTCATTCGTACGATCCATTCTAATCCGTTCGTACGATCCATTCTAATTCATTCGCATGAATGTAACCATTCTAATTAATTCATTTGATCCATTCTAATTCATTCGTATGATCCATTCTAATTCATTCGTCCGATCCATTCTAATTCATTCGCACGAATATATCCATTCTAATTCATTCATACGATCCATTCTAATTCATTCGTACGGTCCATTCTAATTCATTCGCACAATCCATTCTAATTCATTCGTACGATCCATTCTAATTCATTCTAATTCTTTCACACGATCCATTCTAATCCATTCTAATCCATTCTAATTCTTTCACACGATCCATTCTAATTCATTCGTACGTTCTATTCTAATTCATTAGCACGATCCATGCTAATTCATTCGTTCGATCAATTCTAATTCATTAGCACGATCCATTCTAATTCATTCGTACGATCCATTCTAATTCATTCGTACGATCCATTCTAATTCATTCGCACGATCCATTCTAATTCATTCATAGGATCCATTCTAATTCATTCATAAGATCTATTCTAATTCTTTCGCACGAATGTATCCATTCTAATCCATTCGCACGAATGTATCCATTCTAATTCATTCGTACGAGCCATTCTAAATCATTCGTACAATCCATTCTATTTCATTCGTACGATCAATTCTAATTCATTAGCACGATCCATTCTAATTCATTCGTACGATCCATTCTAATTCATTCGTATGATCCATTCTAATTCATTTGTATATTCCATTCTAAGATCCTACGAATGAATTAGAATGGATCGTACGAATGAATTAGAATGGATCGTACGAATGAATTAGAATGGATCGTGCGAATGAATTAGAATGGATACATTCGTGCGAATAAATTCGAATGGATCGGACGAATGAATTAGAATGGATCGTACGAATGAATTAGAATGGATCAAATGAATGAATTAGAATGGTTACATTCATGCGAATGAATTAGAATGGATCGTACGAATGGATTAGAATGGATCGTACGAATGAACTAGAATGGATACATTCGTGCGAATGAGTTAGAATGGATCGTACGAATGAATTAGAATGGATCGTACGAATGAATTAGAATGGATCTTACGAATGAATTAGAATGGATCGTACGAATGAATTAGAATGGATCCAACGAATGATTAGAATGGATCGTGTGAAAGAATTAGAATGGATTGTATGAATGAATTAGAATGGATCGTATGAATGAATTAGAATGGATCGTGCGAATTAATTCGAATGGATCGTACGAATTCATTCTAATTCATTCATACAATCCATTCTAATTCTTTCACACGATCCATTCTAATTCATTCGTACGTTCCATTCTAATTCATTAGCACGATCCATGCTAATTCATTCGTTCGATCAATTCTAATTCATTAGCACGATCCATTCTAATTCATTCGTACGATCCATTCTAATTCATTCGCACGATCCATACTAATTCATTCATAGGATCCATTCTAATTCATTCATACGATCTATTCTAATTCTTTCGCACGAATGTATCCATTCTAATTCATTCGCACGAATGTATCCATTCTAATTCATTCGTACGATCCATTCTAAATCATTCGTACAATCCATTCTATTTCATTCGTACGATCAATTCTAATTCATTAACACGATCCGTTCTAATTCATTCGTACGATCCATTCAAATTCATTCGCTCGATCCATTCTAATTCATTCGTACAATCCATTCTATTTCATTCGTACGATCCATTCTTACTCATTTGTATGATCCATCGCACAATCCATTCTATTTCATTCGTACGATCCATTCTTACTCATTCGTATGATCCATTATGGATACATTCGTGCGAATGAATTAGAATGGATCATACGAATGAGTAAGAATGGATCGTGCGAATGAATTAGAATGGATACATTTGTGCGAATGAATTAGAATGGATCGTACGAATGAATTAGAATGGATCGTATGAATGAATTAGAATGGATCGTACGAATGAATTAGAATGGATAGTGCGAATGAATTAGAATGGATCGTACGAATGAATTAGAATGGATCGTACGAATGAACTAGAATGGATACATTCGTGCGAATGAATTAGAATGGATCGTACGAATGAATTAGAATGGATCGTACGAATGAATTAGAATGGATCGTACGAATGAATTAGAATGGATCGTACGAATGAATTAGAATGGATCCTACGAATGAATTAGAAAAGATCGTGTGAAAGAATTAGAATGGATTGTATGAATGAATTAGAATGAATTCGTACGATCCATTCAAATTCATTCGCACGATCCATTCTAATTCATTCATACGATCCATTCTAATTCATTCATACAATCCATTCTAATTCTTTCACACGATCCATTTTAATTCATTCGTACAATCCATTCTAATTCATTCGTACAATCTATTCTATTTCATTCGTACGATCCATTCTTACTCATTCGTATGATCCATTCTAATTCATTCGGACGAATGTATCTATTCTAATTTATTCGTACGATACATTCTAATTCATTCGTACGATCCATTCTAATTTATTCGTACGATCCATTCTAATTCATTCGTCCGATCCATTCTAATTCATTCGTCCGATCCATTCTAATTCATTCGCACAAATGTATCCATTCTAATTCATTCGTACGATCCATTCTAATTCATTCGTAAGATCCATTCTAATTCATTCGTACGATCCATTCTAATTCATTCGTACGATCCATTCTAATTCATTCGCACGAATGTATCCATTCTAGTTCATTCGTACGATCCAATCTAATTCATTCGTACGATCCATTCTAATTCATTCGCACGATCCATTCTAATTCATTCGTACGATCCATTCTAATTCATTCATACGATCCATTCTAATTCATTCGTACGATCCATTCTAATTCATTCGCACAAATGTATCCATTCTAATTCATTCGCACGATCCATTCTAATTCATTCGTACGATCCATTCTAATTCATTCGCACGATCTGTTCTTATTCATTCGCACAATCCATTCTAATTCATTCGCACGAATGTATCCATTCTAATTCATTCCTACGATCCATTCTAATTCATTCGTACGATCCATTCTAATTTATTCGTATGATCCATTCTAATTAATTCGGATGATCCATTCTAATTCATTCGTACGATCCATTCTAATTCATTCGTACGATCCATTCTAATTCCTTCGTACGATCCATTCTAATTCATTCGTACGATCTATTCTAATTCATTCGTATGATCCATTCTAATTCCTTCGTACGATCCATTCTAATTCCTTCGTACGATCCATTATAATTCATTCATACGATCCATTCTAATTCATTCGTACAATCTATTCTAATTCATTCGTTCGAATGGATACATTCATGTGAATGAATTAGAATGGATCGTACGAATGAGTAAGAATGGATCGTACGAATGAAATCGAATGGATTGCACGACTGAATTAGAATGGATCGTACGAATAAATTAGAATGGATCGTACGAAGGAATTAGAATGGATCGTACGAATGAATTAGAATGGATCGTACGAATGAATTAGAATAGATCGTACGAATGAATTAGAATGGATCGTACGAAGGAATTAGAATGGATCGTATGAATGAATTAGAATGGATATATTCGTGCAAGTGAATTTGAATGGATCGTATGAATCTATTAGAATGGATCGTATGAGTGAATTAGAATGGATCGTACGAATGATATTGAATTGATCGTACGAAGGAATTAGAATGGATCGTACGAATGAATTAGAATGGATCGTACGAATGAATTAGAATAGATCATACGAATGAATTAGAATGGATCGTACGAAGGAATTAGAATGGATCGTACGAATGAATTAGAATGGATATATTCATGCAAATGAATTAGAATGGATCGTATGAATGTATTAGAATGGATCGTATGAGTGAATTAGAATGGATCGTACGAATGAATTAGAATTGATCGTACGAATGAATTAGAATGGATCGTACGAATGAATTAGAATTGATCGTACGAATGAATTAGAATAGATCGTACGAATGAATTAGAATGGGTCGTACGAATGAATTAGAATGGATACATTCGTGCGAATGAATTAGAATGGATTGGACGAATGAATTAGAATGGATCGTACGAATGAATTAGAATGGATCGTATGAATGAATTAGAATGGATACATTCGTGCGAATGAATTACAATTGATCGTACGAATGAATTAGAATGGATCGTGCGATTGAATTAGAATGGATCGTACGAATGAATTAGAATGGATCGTACGAATGAACTAGAATGGATACATTCGTGCGAATGAATTAGAATGGATCGTACGAATGAATTAGAATGGATCGTACGAATGAATTAGAATGGATCTTATGAATGAATTAGAATGGATCGTACGAATGAATTAGAATGGATCGTACGAATGAATTAGAATGGATACATTCGTGCGAAAGAATTAGAATGGATCGGACAAATGAATTAGAATGGATCGTACGAATGAATTAGAATGGATTAAATGAATGAATTCGAATATTTACATTCATGCGAATGAATTAGAATGGATCGTACGAATGGATTAGAATGGATCGTACGAATGGATTAGAATGGATACATTCGAGCGAATGAATTAGAATGGATCGTACGAATGAATTAGAATGGATCGTACGAATGGATTAGAATGGATCCTACGAATAGATTAGAATGGATACCTTTGTGCATATGAATTAGAATGGATCGTACGAATGAATTAGAATGGATCATATTTGTGGGTGCAAATTTTGGCAGAAGTTTACGTATTACTACGGGACCCACCGGCCCTGCCTGGTGGGCCCACGAGGATTGCCACAGGACCCGCCTGGTGGGCCCACGGGGACTACCACGGGACCCACCGGCCCTGCCTGGTGGGCCCACGGAGACTACCACGGGACCCACCGGCCCTGCCTGGTGGGCCCACGGGGACTACCACGGGACCCACCGGCCCTGCCTGGTGGGCCCACGAGGATTGCCACAGGACCCGCCTGGTGGGCCCACGGGGACTACCACGGGACCCACCGGCTCTGCCTGGTGGGCCCACGGAGACTACCACGGGACCCACCGGCCCTGCCTGGTGGGCCCACGGGGACTACCACGGGACCCACCGGCCCTGCCTGGTGGGCCCACGAGGATTGCCACAGGACCCGCCTGGTGGGCCCACGGAGACTACCACGGGACCCACCGGCCCTGCCTGGTGGGCCCACGGGGACTACCACGGGACCCACCGGCCCTGCCGGGTGGGCCCACGGGGACTACCACGGGACCCACCAGCCTTACCTGGAGAATCCCCAGATACGACAGCTGAAACCGCCATTTACCCCAGAATTCCACTTCTGGAATCCTATAAATAGCAGAGCCTTCGAATGTAAAAGGATCGAAACTCAGATCCAAAACCCGAAATTCCAGAATCAAAACCAGAGCTCTGATAGAAGATCAGTGCCATCATCATTTCATATCTATTTTCAGAAACCAGAACCCAGAAGTTTCTAACTCTTTGATCTTCTTCTTCTTACCCTTGAAGAGATCAAAAAGATTTCAGTGACACTCGGCCTGTCGAGGTCACTTCAAGTGAAGTGTTAGTGAATTCGGGTTGCTCCCTATAGCACGGAGACGTAGGCCTCGGCTGAACTCCGAGATCACATCTCTTGTGTCAAACTCTCTCGGATATCTCTTTCTATTGACATATCAAAAGCTTCAACTGCAATCAACAGATCGACCAACGATCTTCGACGTCAGCTTCAACTTCAATTGACTGGTGCTGCGAAAGTCTTCGGGTCGGCACGAAGATTTTCCCCCACAATTTGGCGCCGTCTGTGGGATCCGAGCAAAAAGTCGAGCTCTCTCCACTACTACTTGATCGGTTAAGCATACAACCTATCTTGATAGCCAAACTTCCTCGCCTCCTCGGTTGATCAGACAACTGATCGGACGTCGGCACTCTCGTTGCACCCTTCGCTCTCTGAATGGCGAGAACAAAGCATCAGGGTCAACCAGAAGGAAGTAACACTCAACAACAACCTCGTCCTGAGACTCGTTCAATGAGTCAAAGGCTCAACTTCGGATAGCCCCTTGCTGTCCCCGAGATGGGGGTTCATTCAGGGAGTGGCAGATCTGTCGATCGACCTATCGCCCACCCCGCGCGACAGTCGATTGGACAAACAACACCAGCTCCAGCTGAAGACCCTCCATCAACCTACCAAATTTCGGCAGTCGACTTCCAGCTGCTCCAATTGGCAAAGCAGAATGCCACCCTCACTGCTGAGAGGGATGCTCTGAAGAAGGCAGCCTCTGAGGCTGGAATCGCTCTTCCTATCCCCTCTGCAAGCGAGAGGATCAATCTTCCACAACGCTCAATCCACTCCGAGCAACGGAGATCAATGGGCACTGCTGCCCTCGAGAGGATTCGATGCAACCCAACTCCCTTTGCTGCTCCTTGGAAGCAAAGTCTTTGGGATCGCCTTGATGACGAGTCTTCCCAGTCGTCTTCCGGCCGCAACTGCGACAAGAAGGCTCCATCAAATCTCAATGCACCAAGGAGGCACCAAATGAAAGGCGGTCCTTCGAAAAGCCGAGTTTCCCCGTCCATTCCACTTCAACGTGGACTTGGATCGGACCTTCGACATCGACTCCAACCGGCAAATACTTCAATGCCCGAGCAAGACCTTGCGATCTTGCCTCTTGACCCACCTCTAGGTCGAGGACACGGTCGTAGGGACGGTTACTCCTCTGCCGGGCCTCTACATCGAAGTCTCTTCGAGACCACCTTTCCAAGAGGATGGAGAACTCCTATCCTCCCCAAATTCAACTGTATTAGAGGAGATCCAAGCCTCCATATACTTGCTTTCAAGCAAGCTCTAACACCACACGAAGAGGAAAACAACGTGCTCTGCCGCACCTTCGCGGGAAGTCTTGATGAGCCTTCACTCGACTGGTATCACAATCTCCGAGCTGGGTCCATCACCCGGTTCGATGTTTTGGCTAACCTCTTTGTGCAGTACTATCAACTCAATCTAAAGCCAGAGAAGAAACTCGACTCTCTCTACCGACTGAGGATGGGTGCAGACGAGACTCTCCGCAGCTTCACGAGGAGGTTTCGCAATGAGCATGCTGCTCTCTCTGGAAGACATCTGGATGATGAAGCCATCATGTTGGCTTTCCAGAACGCTCTCCGCTTCGATCTACACATCTATAACGACTTTATCCGCAATCCCCCTCCTTCTCTGGGTGCAATGTTTGACCGAATTCAGAGAGAGATTGAGGTGGAAGACGATCAAGTCGCTCGGAAAGGGCGAGAAACTAAAAGAAGGCCTGCTGAAAGAGAAGCTCCTAAGTATGCTGCAAAGGCTCACAACACTGAAGCAACAGCCCCTCCGGCCAACAAAAGATCAAAGAATGATGGACGTCGATCTCCAACGAAGACCACTTTCACCGAGTGGAATATGCCGGTCGAACAGATACTCGACCGCATTCAACATGAAGAGTTCGTTCGGAGGCCTAATCCTCTTCAGCCGAATTCCAAATTCACAGCAGACAAAACAGTCTACTGCGACTTCCATCGAAGTCACGGCCATTCCACCGATCGGTGTTTTCGGCTGAAATTCCATCTTGAAGACCTATTGCGAGAAGGCCATCTTCAAGAGTTCGTCAAAGGCGGACACGATCAACATCGGACCTCTGCAAAGGGGAAAGAAGTGTGTTGGATACATCAAATCTCCTCAAACCGGCAAACTACCTCTGTGAATGCCAATGTTTTTGGTATTCATGGAACATTGCACAACCAAAGTGTGACTGGGAAAGAGGTGGATCGCCAAGTTCGACGCATCTTCCACGCTCGTTCTACTGCGAGCAAAGAAGATACCTGGATCGAGAAGCCCATCGAAGGTCTTGCTTGGCCATCCATAGTCTTCAACGACACCGATCTTCAAGGAGTTCATACTCCACATCGAGACCCCCTGGTCTTGAAACTCATCATCGACGGAAGCACCGTCAATCGAATCCTCATCGACACCGGAAGCTCTATCGACATTATGTTCTCAGACTGTTTCAAACGCCTGGGACATAAGTATCAAAGCCTCGACGTCGTCCCGACTGTGATCACCGGCTTCAACGGTGAACAAAGCATCACAGTGGGCGAATCCAGATTTACCATCGACCTCAGCCGAGAGACTCGAGTCTCGGTAAGGTTTGCAATTGTCGAAGGAGTCTCCAGTTACAACGCCATCCTCGGGCGACCATTCCTCCATCAGATCAATGCCATCTCCTCCTCTTATCATCAACTACTCAAGTTTGCAACTGGAGAAGGCATCGTCTGCATTCGAGGTGATCAGCAAGCTGGAAGGTCTTGTGAAGCTGCTGCAGCAAAGACAGATCGAAAGATCAATATTGCTCCTCCAAAGCGGCCACGAGATGAAGCTGGTCCCTCTTCTAAATAGCAATCAAAGGAGATTCCGCTGACCGAACCTCCACCAATCGAATGGGAAACATCACCTTCAATTGAAGAAATCATCCCTATCGACATTGGCAGTGGAGATCTCCCTCGACAAACATTTATTGGTACCGGTCTTAGCGACGCAGAAGCGCAAGACATGGTATCCTTCCTCCAGTCCAATATCGACGTCTTCGCCTGGTGTTTCGAAGACATGCCTGGTATCAATCCAGATGACGCTTGCCATCGACTTGCGATCAAAGAAGAGGTGAAACCTGTCAAGCAAAAGCCACGCACCATCCGGCCAGAGCTGCAAGTTGCTGTTCAAGAAGAAATCACTAAGCTACTTGCAGCAGGCTTTATCCGTGAAGTAGAGTATCCTACCTGGATCTCTAACATAGTTGCTGTTCCAAAGAAGAATGGGAAAGTCAGAGTCTGCATCGACTTCACCAACCTCAACAAGGCTTGCCCCAAAGACCCATTCCCCATGCCAAGGATCGATAGACTCGTCGATGCCACTGCTGGCCACGAGCTATTGTCTTTCATGGATGGGTATTCTGGATACAATCAAATTCCACTTCATCCAGACGATCAAGAGAAGACTTGCTTCGTGACTAACCGAGGTCTCTACTGCTACAATGTAATGCCATTCGGCCTCAAAAATGCTGGTTCCACCTATCAACGGTTAGTCACAAAAATGTTCGAAGATCAGATCGGCCGCAACGTCGAAGTCTATGTCGATGATCTCCTCACCAAGAGTTCCATTCGGAGCAAGCATCTTTCTGATCTGGCAGAAACCTTTCAAGTTCTTCGAAAGTATCGTATGAAGCTCAATCCAGCCAAGTGCGCTTTCGGAGTTCAATCTGGCAAATTCCTGGGTCATCTTGTGACTAGGAGGGGTATTGAAGCCAATCCTGATCAAATTCGAGCTATCCTCGACATGCCATCACCTACCAATCGAAAGGAAGTGCAGCGCCTCACTGGAAGACTTGTTGCCCTCAATCGGTTCATCTCAAAGTCTTCTGACAAATGTAAACCTCTCTTCGACAAACTACGAAAGGCGGATACTTCAGGGTGGAGTCCAATTTGTGAAGAGGCATTTCAAAGCATCAAGAAATATCTGGTGCAAGCTCCTATCTTGACGGCTCCACTTCCACAAGAAGACTTATGGCTCTATCTCGCCGTAACCAATCAAGCAATCAGTGCAGTCTTAGTCAGTAGAAGAGAAGGCTTCGAGCATCCAGTCTATTATATCAGTCACATTCTTCTCCCGGCTGAAACTCGCTATTCAAAAACTGAGAAAGTCATCCTAGCCTTACTCACTGCATCGCGTCGTCTTCAACCATACTTCGTCTCTCACCAGATCACTGTTATTTCAGAACATTCGCTCAAAGATATCATTGACAAAGCTGGTCGAGCTGGTCGAATGACCAAATGGGTGATCGAAATGAGTTCCCTGGGAATTGAGTTCGAATCTCGCACTTCTATCAAAGGTCAAGCTATTGCTGATTTTCTAGCTGATTTTCCAGTTGAAGACCCCATCACTTGGGAAGAAGATGTTGATATGCGCTTGGAGGATGAGGACAATACTCCGATCAACCTTGCAACAAAAATTGATCCAAATCTCGAAGCTACAGCTGCAACTCCTCCATGGAAACTTTATACTGATGGAGCTTCAAGTTCGATCGGTTCGGGAACTGGGATAGTCTTGGTATCCCCCGAACTTGATCATCTTCAGAAAGCCACTCTCCTCGGATTCACTGCCACCAACAACGAAGCCGAATATGAAGCACTCATTTCTGGACTCGAGATGGCGAAATCCCTGGGGGTAGATCGAATCATTGTCTACAGTGACTCCCAATTGATCATAAGGCAAATCAATGGAGAGTACACAGCTCGCGAAGAAAGAATGCAACTCTACTTGGCCTTAGTACGACATCTTCAACAATGTTTTATTGCCGCTGAATTCATTCAAATCCCCAAAGCTGAGAACCGAGAAGCAGATGCCTTAGCCAATGCTGCCTCAGTTCTTGGAGACTCACTCGGAGGAAGGCAAATACAAATCGATTATCAAGAAGTGTCCAAGACCACCCCCGATCAACAGATCCTTACTACTACAAAAGAATCTGTGGGTGGAGATCAGCTTGAAGACTGGAGACGATCAATTTTTGATTTCTTCAAGCATGGCAAAATGCCGGAAGATCCAAATCAAGCCCGAAGACTTCAAAGGAAGCTCCCATGCTACATTCTGCAAGGTGAAGATTTATATTTCAAATCTCACAACGGGATGTTGCTCAAGTGCCTTGGTCCCGAGCAAGCACAGGCAATCCTGATTGATATCCATTCCAGAGTTTGTGGAAATCATTCGGGAGGAAGATCTCTTGAAGCCAAGACGAAGCTACAAGGGTACTACTGGCCAACAATGGCAAGGGATGCTCAACAAATAGTTCAAAGATGTGAGCCATGCCAAAGACACGCTCGAGCTATCCATCTCCCTGCAGATGAACTTCATCAACTATCTAGTCCCTGGCCATTCCATCAGTGGGGGTTAGATTTCTTAGGTCCTTTCCCTCTAACTCCGAGCAAGAAGAAGTATCTATTGCTGGCCACAGATTACTTCACCAAATGGGTTGAAGCTGTGCCCCTCTTCCGAGAGACTGACGATGAAGTGATCAAATTCATTCGGCACAACATCTTCTCAAGATTTGGTACACCTCAAATTCTCGTTGCTGACAATGGAGCTCAATTTGATTCCGACAAATTTCGAGAGTTCTGCCTTAAC
This sequence comes from Chamaelirium japonicum, assembly GCA_947650365.1. NCBI lineage: Eukaryota > Viridiplantae > Streptophyta > Magnoliopsida > Liliales > Melanthiaceae > Chamaelirium > Chamaelirium japonicum. Next base: position 825,826 of record CANTAL010000111.1, read on the forward strand.
AACGGTATCAAGCTATTCTATTCAACTCCAAGATATCCTCAATGCAATGGCCAAGCTGAAGCCTCAAATAGAGCCATACTTGGTATACTCAAGAAGAAACTCAACGACAAGAAAGGATTGTGGGAGCAAGTCCTACCTGAAGTTCTTTGGGGGTATCGCACAACTCCGAGAAGATCAACAGGGTTCTCACCCTTTCGTCTAACATATGGATCGGAAGCAGTACTCCCAACAGAAAATATATCAAGTACTTTGAAGACCAAAGCAGTTGAAGAAGGAATCAATGAAGAACTTCGGATCAATGATCTAGACTTCTCCGAAGAATTACGAGATCAAGCATCACTTCGTGTGGCCAAGTACCAACAGAAGATCAAAAGAGCCTACGACAAGAAAATCTACAAGAGACAGTTCCCAGTGGGCAGCCTAGTTCTCAGAGCAGTTTTCTACAACACCAAAGAGCACAGCAGTGGGAAGCTTGCTCCCAACTGGGAAGGTCTATATATTGTTGAATCAGTAGGAGGCAAAGGTTCTTACAGACTGGTCACACCAGAAGGAGATAGATTGCCTCGAGCTTGGAATTCCAGACACCTCAAGATGTTCTACCCCTGATGTAAATTCTGTGATGAATGAAATTCTCTTTCAGATGTTCAAATGTGCAAGTGCTCAGCTTTTCAATTCAAGTTCTAAAGCAGCTTCAAATTCAAGTTACCAGGTCTTTTAACAAGTTTGGGTGTTAGAGTTGTGACTCAACCCCTTACTAGCAAATGTTAAAAACTGACCATATTCAAGTTACCAAGTCTTTTAACAAGTTTGGGTGTTAGAGTTGCGACTCAACCCCTTACTAGCAAATGTTAAACTGACCTTCAAGTTTCAATGTTCAAATTCAATCAATTTCGATATCGTCTAACAAGTTTGGGTGCTTGAGTTGCGACTCAACCCCTCACATTCAAGTGTTACACGAATTCAAGTTTCAATTTTCAAGTTGCAATAAGTTTGGGTGCTTGAGTTGCGACTCAACCCCTTACATACAAGTGTTGCATAGATTCAAATTCAAATTTCAAGGTAAACAAGTTTGGGTAATCAAGTTGCGACTCGATCCCTTACATTCAACATTCAAAAGATTGTATCTATGCTAATGCTATCCAGAACATAAGATTCAAAGGCATTCAACTCAAGAGACATCCAATTTTCAAATACCCAAAAAGATTTCTATTATTATCAAAATTTGCCAAGTACAATGATGAACTGCTACATGTCAAGAGTTTACAAGTGTGAACAACAAAGAAAAGGTAGAAATACATCAGGGTTTGGCTACGCTTGGAGCACGTGACTTCTCTCCTTCAGAATCGCCACGAGGCTTGCTCGTAACCGAAGTTTTCGAAGATCGGACACTGCTGACGTGTACCCTGAGTGCCTCTGCCGCCTTCTCAGCTGTTTCCTTGTAAACCTTGCATTCAGACAGCGCATGCTCCAGTGCCTTCTTGGAAGTCTCCTCTCTGGCAGTGAAGGCAGCGTGCTGAGTAGCAAGTTGTTCCTTCAGCTCCTTGATCTCGATAGTGCGACCGCAGGACACGTCCTCAACCTTGGAGAGTCGATTCTTCAAGGATTCAAGCTCGTGACTCTGCGCCTCGCAACGATCCTGCAGCCCCTTGATCTCCAGCTTCCCCTTACGGAGATCCTCGATCTTGGCCTTGAGAGATTGTTTCTTTGAACTCAGAAGCTCCCTCAGCCCATCTCTTTCCTCGCTCACGGCCTTCAGTTCAGCTGTCAAACGGGTCACCTCGGAGGCGGCTTCCCGTTCTCCTGCCTTCCTAGAGAGCTTGCTTGCGATTCTCAAACAAGCTGAGTTCTGCAAATGGACAAAGAGTTAGAATTATTCTGAAGATGCAATTCAGATGATCCTTCGAGCAAGATGCACTTACCACCAGTTCGAGCCTGTCGAAAGCTTCATCCAGAGTAGCCCCTGGAAGATTGCAGAGTTTCCGGATCACGGCTGTGGGGTGGTTGATGTCAACATCACCCAAACTCTTCATCTTTGGGGTCGAGCCAACAGGCACACCTGCAATCAACGAGAGATCAAAGTGTTAGAATATTTTCGAGCTTTAACGGCAAGTCAATCAAGGTAAGTCAGTACAGGTACCTAAAGCCTCGACCTGAGGAGCCTTTCCCTTTCCACGATCGGAGCTCTTACCCTTGGGGGTCGACTTCTCCTTGGTAGGGGTTGGCTCTGGCAAGGGTTGAGGGGTAGCATCACCCACCCGGCTTCCTCTCTCCATGAGAGCAGGAGAGGGAACATCCCGAGGAGGTGAGGCTCCCACTTCGTCTTCTCGCCCGCTCGGATGGTCGAGCCCTGCCACCTTGGCAGCTACTTCTTCAGCCAGAGATCGTGAGGGTGGTGGGGGTTGTTCAACCTCCACACCCCCACTTGTAGTTGTTGCCCCTTCGAGAAGGGGAACCTCAGGAGGTATCTGATCGAGGGGTGTGGGGTTGCTTCCAACCCCACCACTCCCCGATATCCTGATCTTGAAACGCAGGGGGTTCTTCTTCAACGCCCCAAAGTCGTAGGTGGGAATCACCCTGGAGCCATCTCCCGTGGCGTCCATAACTCCCTCCATCCTTTGAGCCTTACCCTCGTCTATGAGGATAGGCTGCGATTCCTCGTCAACACCACCAGTGGGGGTGGGAGGAATTTCTTCCTCACCACCCCCATGTCCATGACCACCATCAGTGGGGGTGGGAGGAATTTCTTCCTCACCACCCCCATGTCCATGACCACAATCAGTGGGAGTGGGAGGAATCTCTTCCTCACCACCCCCATCATCATCATCATCATCATTATCATCCTCCTCTCCATCTTCTCCATCGCTGCCTGTGCCTTCATCCTCCTCATCTCCGCCCTCCTCCCTCTCTACCTCCTCTTCTTCATCTTCATCCTTCTTTTTCTCCTCATCCTCCTGTCTGATGAGGATTTTTCTCTTCTTCTTCGCCGGGCCCTTTGGAATCACCAATCTCTCCTTTGAGGGAAGCGCGCACCTGGCTGCATAAGCCTTCTTTTCGAATCGAAGCTTTCTAACAATTTTTCCAGACTGAGGGTCCTCCTCATAATCAGAGTAGATTACCTCATTGTCTTCATATCGAAGCTTCGATCGGTGAAGGAGGTTGGCCTTGCCGTGTCGGACTGGGCAATTCGAGAATTGCCTCCAAGATTGGGTCCCGCACGTTAACTCCAAAAAGAGATTGTCGAGGGCCCCTACTTGTTCTGGAGCCCAAGAGAGAGCTCCTCCTGTGCAGTATATATCAGTCTCCTTGTGCACCTTGAATCGAGGAACCTCTGGAACAGACATAGGAGTCCAGGCACCAGATATCGACAACGGCCAGTCAGTATAGAGCTTGTCAGAACCGACGGTATCAAAGATCGGGCGGAGGGCAGTGACACCTGTCAAGTAGTAGAACGGGCTGTCCTTCCTCCAAGCCCATCGGTAGTGATAGAAGAAATACCCTAGTTCGATTCGGGCTTCTTCACCTGCAGGGATGCTGGAGTAGCATTCCCTAAGCTCCTTCTGGAAATCCGACTCTACGCGACAGAAAGCGTAGATGATCCTCCAGGAGTTCCCAGTCACTTGCCCGGGACAGAGACCGGAAACGTTCCGCAGCCTCGCGGCGAAAGGCGGTAGCGGAAGGCACAGTCCACAGTTGAGCTGGCCGATCGTGATCATGGTTCCCATCACTTGCTCTTTGCTCGCCCACGAGACAAAGACTGTCCGCCTGTCAACACCGAAAGCAGAGAGAACACCCGGAAGCGCTGGTCGAGCCTTTCCCTCTGTGAAGAATGACAGCAACTCATGCAGCTTCTCCCTCTTCGTATCTGTTAGCTTACTGCCGATATTGTACCCAAACTCATGCTCCGCCTCCAGAGGTATCTGCGGGCAGAGAACAAATTTGGCCTTGGGGATCTGCTCTGGCCTTGACAGTGCAGTAGCAAATCCTACTCCTTGGTGCCTCTTGCCCAGTTGGCCAAGCTCAATCAATTCGGCCCTACCTTTGCCTCGTCCCTTCGGAGCAGAAGAAACCTCGACAACTTCCTTGCCCTTCCTCTTGGAAGGAACAAAGCTCTTCTTTGAACTGCCCGAAGATGCCATTTAACCGATCGAAAGGAAATGAACAAGAAGAAGGAAGCAAAGGATCTGGACTTCGAAAATTTTTGGAAGCGTGAGGCGAAAAATGACAGCCAGTGAAACTTATATACCCAGGGTAAAACAGGTGCGCAAATCGAGAAGACACGTGTCTTCACCATATCAAATCGCGTGTTTTTGTAGGTACACGTGGCATCCATCCGTAGCAAGCGCAAAACCAGGCGAACAGTCGCGACCAGGCGAAACGTCAGACCACCGGTCCGAGCAAACCAACAGTCCAAGCAAACCACCGGTCCGAGTGAACCGGACCGCCGGTTCAAAAGAACCATTCAAAAAAGACCAAAGATGCAAAAGCAAGAAAAAAATCAAACTCCATCAATATTCAAGACTGCCAAAGATCAAAGGAGAAAAACAAGCTATACCACTTCTTCGAAAGTACAGGTTCAAAACTAACCCTGACCGACTGATTTTAGCCGAACGGTCAAATATGACCGTTCGGCCAAAATCAACCGATCGGTCGATTTTCTACTAGATCTGGCCAAAAACTGAGGGTTTTTGCCGATCACCCAAACCCTGACCGGCTGATTTTAGCCGAGCGGTCAAATATGACCGTTCGGCCAAAATCAACCGATCGGTCGATTTTCTACTAGATCTGGCCAAAAACTGAGGGTTTTTGCCGATCACCCAAACCCTGATTGGCTGATTTTAGCCGAACGGTCAAACATGACCGTTCGGCCAAAATCAACCGATCGGTCGATTTTCTACTAGATCTGTCCAAAAACTGAGGGTTTTTGCCGATCACCCAAACCCTGACCGGCTGATTTTAGCCGAACGGTCAAATATGACCGTTCGGCCAAAATCAACCGATCGGTCGATTTTCTACTAGATCTGTCCAAAAACTGAGGGTTTTTGCCGATCACCCAAACCCTGACCGGCTGATTTTAGCCGAACGGTCAAATATGACTGTTAGGCCAAAATCAACCGATCGGTCGATTTTCTACTAGATCTGGCCAAAAACTGAGGGTTTTTGCCGATCACCCAAACCCTGACCGGCTGATTTTAGCCGAACGGTCAAACATGACCGTTCGGCCAAAATCAACCGATCGGTCGATTTTCTACTAGATCTGGCCAAAAACTGAGGGTTTTTGCCGATCACCCAAACCCTGACCAGCTGATTTTAGCCGAACGGTCAAATATGACCGTTCGGCCAAAATCAACCGATCGGTCGATTTTCTACTAGATCTGGCCAAAAACTGAGGGTTTTTGCCGATCACCCAAACCCTGACCGGCTGATTTTAGCCGAACGGTTAAAACATAACCGTTCGGCCAAAATCAACCGATCGGTCGATTTTCTACTAGATCTGGCCAAAAAACTGAGGGTTTTTGCCGATCACCCAAACCCTGACCGGCTGATTTTAGCCGAACGGTTAAAACATAACCGTTCGGCCAAAACTAACCGATCGGTCAATTTTCTACTAGATCTGGCCAAAAAACCATGTTTTTGACCGATCACTCGATCCTTGGCCGGTTGAAATTGACCGTTCGGTCAAATTTTAACCGATCGGTCAAATTTGACCGATCGGTCAAAATTGACCGATCGGTCAAAATCAACCGATCGGTCAAATTTCCACTGGATCGGTCAAAAAACCATGTTTTTTGACCGATCACTCGATCCTTGGCCGGTTGAAATTGACCGTTCGGTCAAATTTTAACCGATCGGTCAAATTTGACCGATCGGTCAAAATTGACCGATCGGTCAAAATCAACCGATCGGTCAAATTTCTACTGGATCGGTCAAAAAACCATGTTTTTTGACCGATCACTCGATCCTTGACCGGTTGAAATTGACCGTTCGGTCAAATTTAACCGATCGATCAAATTTGACCGATCGGTCAAAATTGACCGATCGGTCAAAATCAACCGATCGATCAAAATTCCACTGGATCGGTCAAAAAACCATGTTTTTTGACCGATCACTCGATCCTTGACCGGTTGAAATTGACCGTTCGGTCAAATTTAACCGATCGGTCAAATTTGACCGATCGGTCAAAATTGACCGATCGGTCAAAATCAACCGATCGGTCAAAATTCCACTGGATCGGTCAAAAAACCGTGTTTTTTGACCGATCACTCGAACCTTGACCGGTTGAAATTGACCGATCGGTCAAAATTGACCGATCAAAACTTTTTTTGGCGCTAACACTTGGCAAGCCTCTTTTATGCCTTTTTTAGACAGGGTGTTGCTGTTTTTTGCACCAAATCCAAGCCAGCCAGAACGAACTCTAGCTAACTTGGAGGGGGTAACTGTGGGTGCAAATTTTGGCAGAAGTTTACGTATTACTACGGGACCCACCGGCCCTGCCTGGTGGGCCCACGAGGATTGCCACAGGACCCGCCTGGTGGGCCCACGGGGACTACCACGGGACCCACCGGCCCTGCCTGGTGGGCCCACGGAGACTACCACGGGACCCACCGGCCCTGCCTGGTGGGCCCACGGGGACTACCACGGGACCCACCGGCCCTGCCTGGTGGGCCCACGAGGATTGCCACAGGACCCGCCTGGTGGGCCCACGGGGACTACCACGGGACCCACCGGCCCTGCCTGGTGGGCCCACGGAGACTACCACGGGACCCACCGGCCCTGCCTGGTGGGCCCACGGGGACTACCACGGGACCCACCGGCCCTGCCTGGTGGGCCCACGAGGATTGCCACAGGACCCGCCTGGTGGGCCCACGGAGACTACCACGGGACCCACCGGCCCTGCCTGGTGGGCCCACGGGGACTACCACGGGACCCACCGGCCCTGCCGGGTGGGCCCACGGGGACTACCACGGGACCCACCAGCCTTACCTGGAGAATCCCCAGATACGACAGCTGAAACCGCCATTTACCCCAGAATTCCACTTCTGGAATCCTATAAATAGCAGAGCCTTCGAATGTAAAAGGATCGAAACTCAGATCCAAAACCCGAAATTCCAGAATCAAAACCAGAGCTCTGATAGAAGATCAGTGCCATCATCATTTCATATCTATTTTCAGAAACCAGAACCCAGAAGTTTCTAACTCTTTGATCTTCTTCTTCTTACCCTTGAACAGATCAAAAAGATTTCAGTGACACTCGGCCTGTCGAGGTCACTTCAAGTGAAGTGTTAGTGAATTCGGGTTGCTCCCTATAGCACGGAGACGTAGGCCTCGGCTGAACTCCGAGATCACATCTCTTGTGTCAAACTCTCTCGGATATCTCTTTCTATTGACATATCAAAAGCTTCAACTGCAATCAACAGATCGACCAACGATCTTTGACGTCAGCTTCAACTTCAATTGACTGGTGCTGCGAAAGTCTTCGGGTCGGCACGAAGATTTTCCCCCACAATATTTATGAATTAGAATGGATTGTACGAATGAATTAGAATGGATACATTCGTGCACGATCCATTCTAATTCATTCGCACGAATGTATCCATTCTAATTCATTCGTATGATCCATTCTAATTCATTAATATAATCCATTCTAATTCATTCGTACGATCCATTCAAATTCATATGCACAAAGGTATCCATTCTAATTCATTCGTTCGATCCATTCTAATTCAGGATCGTACGAATGAATTAGAATGGATACATTCGTGCGAATGAATTAGAATTGATCGTACGAATGAATTAGAATGGATCGTGCGAATGAATTAGAATGGATCGTACGAATGAATTAGAATGGATCGTACGAATGAACTAGAATGGATACATTCGTGCGAATGAATTAGAATGGATCGTACGAATGAATTATAATGGATCGTACGAATGAATTAGAATGGATCTTACGAATGAATTAGAATGGATCGTACGATTGAATTAGAATGGATCGTACGAATGAATTAGAATGGATACATTCGTGCGAATGAATTAGAATGGATCGGACGAATGAATTAGAATGGATCGTACGAATGATTTAGAATGGATCAAATGAATGAATTAGATTGGTTACATTCATACGAATGAATTAGAATGGATCGTACGGAATGAATTAGAATGGATTGTATGAATAAATTAGAATGGATACATTCGTGCGAATGAATTAGAATGGATCATACGAATGAGTAAGAATGGATCATACGAATGAAATAGAATGGATTGTACGAATGAATTAGAATGGATCGTACAAAAGAATTAGAATGGATCGTACGAATGAATTAGAATGGATCATACGAATGAATTAGAATGGATCGTGTGAAAGAATTTGAATGGATTATATGAATGAATTAGAATAGATCGTATGAACGAATTCGAATGGATCGTACGAATGAATTAGAATGGATCGTACGAATGAATTAGAATGGATCATACGAATGAATTAGAATGGATCTTACGAATGAATTAGAATGGATCGTACGAATGCACGATCCATGCTAATTCATTCGTTCGATCAATTCTAATTCATTAGCACGATCCATTCTAATTCATTCGTACGATCCATTCTAATTCATTCGCACGATCCATTCTAATTCATTCGTACGATCCATTCTAATTCTTTCACACGATCCATTCTAATTCATTCGTACGATCCATTCTAATTCATTCGTACGATCTATTCTAATTCATTCGTACGATCCATTCTAATTCATTCGTACGATCCATTCTAATTCCTTCGTACGATCCATTCTAATTCATTCATACAATCTATTCTAATTCATTCATACAATCCATTCTAATTCTTTCACACGATCCATTCTAATTCATTCGTACGATCCATTCTAATTCATTCATACAATCCATTCTAATTCTTTCACACGATCCATTCTAATTCATTCGTACGTTCCATTCTAATTCATTAGCACGATCCATGCTAATTCATTCGTTCGATCAATTCTAATTCATTAGCACGATCCATTCTAATTCATTCGTACGATCCATTCTAATTTATTCGCACAATCCATTCTAATTCATTCATAGGATCCATTCTAATTCATTCATACGATCTATTCTAATTCTTTCGCACGAATGTATCCATTCTAATTCATTCGTATGAATGTATCCATTCTAATTCATTCGTACGATCCATTCTAATTCATTCGTACGATCCATTCTAATTCATTCGTACGATCCATTCTAATTCATTCATACGATCTATTCTAATTCATTCATACAATCCTTTCTAATTCTTTCACACGGTCCATTCTAATTCATTCGTACGATCCATTGTAATTCATTCGCACAATCCATTCTATTTCATTCGTACGATCCATTCTTACTCATTGGTACGATCCATTCTAATTCAGTCGCACGAATGTATCCATTCTAATTCATTCGTACGAATCCATTCTAATTCATTCGTACAATCCATTCTATTTCATTCGTACGATCCATTCTTACTCATTCGTATGATCCATTCTAATTCATTCGCACGAATGTATCCATTCGAATTCATTCATACGATCCATTCTACTTTATTCGTACTATCCGTTCTAATTCACTCATACGATCCATTCTAATTCATTCATACGATCCATTCCAATTCATTTGCACGAATCTATCCATTCTAATTCATTCGTACGATCCATTCTTATTCCTTCGTACGATCCATTCTAATTCCTTCGTACGATCCATTCTATTTCATTCGTATGATCCATTCTAATTCCTTCGTACGATCCATTCTTATTCCTTCGTATCCATTCTAATTCACTCATACGATCCATTCTAATTCATTCGTACGATCCATTCTAATTCATTCATACAATCCATTCTAATTCATTCGCACGAATGTATCCAATCTAATCCATTCGTACGATCCATTCTAATCCATTCGTACGATCCATTCTAATTCATTCGTATGAATGAAACCATTCTAATTCATTCATTTGATCTATTCTAATTCATTCGTATGATCCATTCTAATTCATTCGTACGATCCATTCTAATTCATTCGCACGAATGTATCTATTCTAGTTCATTCGTACGATCCATTCTAATTCATTCGTACGATCAATTCTAATTCATTCGCACGATCCATTCTAATTCATTCGTACGATCCATTCTAATTAATTCATACGATCCATTCTAATTCATTCGTACGATCCATTCTAATTCATTCGCACAAATGTATCCATTCTAATTCATTCGTACGATCCATTCTAATTCATTCGCACGATCCATTCTAATTCATTTGTACGATCCATTCTAATTCATTCGCACGATCTGTTCTTATTCATTCGCACAATTCATTCTAATTCATTCGCACGAATGTATCCTTTCTAATTCATTCGTACGATCCATTCTAATTCATTCGTACGATCCATTCTAATTCATTCGTATGATCCATTCTAATTAATTCGTATAATCCATTCTAATTCATTCGTACGATCCATTCTAATTCATTCATACAATCCATTCTAATTCATTCGCACGAATGTATCCATTCTAATTAATTCGTACGATCCATTCTAATTCATTCGTATGATCTATTCTTATTCATTCGCACGATCTAGTCTAATTGATTTGCACGATCCATTCTAATTCATTCGCACGAATGTATCCATTCTAATTCATTCGTACGATCTATTCTAATTCATTAATATGATCCATTCTAATTCATTCGTACGATCCATTCTAATTCATATGCACAAAGGTATCCATTCTAATCCATTCGTAGTGTGAAACAATTAGAATGAATTAGAATGGATCGTACGAATGAATTAGAATGGATTGTGCGAATGAATTAGAATGGACCGTACGAATGAATTAGAATGAATCGTATGAATGAATTAGAATAGATACATTCGTGCGAATGAATTAGAATGGATCGAACGAATGAATTAGAATGGATCGTACGAATGAATTAGAATGGATCAAATGAATGAATTAGAATGGTTACATTCATGCGAATGAATTAGAATGGATCGTACGAATGGATTAGATTGGATCGTACGAATGAATTAGAATGGATCATACGAATGAGTAAGAATGAATCGTACGAATGAATTAGAATGGATACATTTGTGCGAATGAATTAGAATGGATCGTACGAATGAATTAGAATGGATCGTACAAATGAATTAGAATGGATCATTCGAATGAGTAAGAATGAATCGTACGAATGAATTAGAATGGATACATTTGTGCGAATGAATTAGAATGGATCGTATGAATGAATTTGAATGGATCGTGCGAATGAATTCGAATGGATCGTACGAATTCATTCTAATTCATTCATACAATCCTTTCTAATTCTTTCACACGATCCATTCTAATTCATTCGTACGTTCCATTCTAATTCATTAGCACGATCCATGCTAATTCATTCGTTCGATCAATTCTAATTCATTAGCACGATCCATTCTAATTCATGCGTATGATCCATTCTAATTCATTCTAACGATCCATTCTAATTCATTCATAGGATCCATTCTAATTCATTCATACGATCTATTCTAATTCTTTTGCATGAATGTATTCATTCTAATTCATTCATACGATCCATTCTAATTCATTCGTACGATCCATTCTACTTCAAGCGAATGAATTAGAATGGATCGTACGAATGGATTAGAATGGATCGTACGAATGGATTAGAATGGATACATTCGAGCGAATGAATTAGAATGGATCGTACGAATGAATTAGAATGGATCGTACGAATGGATTAGAATGGATCCTACGAATGGATTAGAATGGATACCTTTGTGCATATGAATTAGAATGGATCGTACGAATGAATTAGAATGGATCATATTAATGAATTAGAATGGATCGTACGAATGAATTAGAATGGATACATTCTTGCGAATGAATTAGAATGGATCGTGCGAATCAATTAGACTGGATCGTACGAATGAATTAGAATGGATCGTACGAATGAATTAGAATGGATCGTACGAATGAACTAGAATGGATACATTCGTGCGAATGAATTAGAATGGATCGTACGAATGAATTAGAATGGATCTTACGAATGAATTAGAATGGATCGTACGAATGCACGATCCATCCTAATTCATTCGTTCGACCAATTCTAATTCATTAGCACGATCCATTCTATTTCATTCGTATGATCCACTCTAATTCATTCGCACGATCCATTCTAATTCATTCGTACGATCCATTCTAATTCTTTCACACGATCTATTCTAATTCATTCGTACGATCCATTCTAATTCATTCGCAATCTATTCTAATTCATTCGTACGAATGGAAACATTCGTGTGAATGAATTAGAATGGATCGTGTGAAAGAATTAGAATGGATCGTACGAATGAATTATAATAGATCGTACGAATGAATTAGAATGGTTACATTCATGCGAATAAATTAGAATAGATCGTGCGAATGAATTCGTATGATCCATTCTAATTAATTCGTATGATCCATTCTAATTCATTCGTACGATCCATTCTAATTCATTCATACAATCCATTCTAATTCATTCGTACGATCCATTCTGATTCACTCATACGATCCATTCTAATACATTCATACGATCCATTCTAATTCATTTGCACGAATATAACCATTCTAATTCATTCGTACGATCCATTCTAATTCCTTCGTATGATCCATTCTAATTCATTCGTACGATCTATTCTAATTCATTCATACGATCCATTCTAATTCATTCGTACGAATGAATTAAAATGGATACATTCGTGCGAATGAATTATAATGGATACATTCATGCGAAAGAATTAGAATAGATCGTATGAATGAATTAGAATGGATCCTATGAATGAATTAGAATGGATCGTGCGAATGAATTAGAATGGATCGTACGAATGAATTAGAATGGATCGTGCTAATGAATTAGAATTGATCGAACGAATGAATTAGCATGGATCGCGCTAATGAATTAGAATGGATCGTACAAATGAATTAGAATGGATCAAATGAATGAATTAGAATGGTTACATTCATGCGAATAAATTAGAATGGATCGTACGAATGGATTAGAATAGATCGTACGAATGGATTAGAATGGATACATTCAAGCGAATGAATTAGAATGGAACGTACGAATGAATTAGAATGGATCATACGAATAAATTAGAATGGATACATTCGTCCGAATGAATTAGAATGGATCATACGAATGAGTAAGAATGGATCGTACGAATAAAATAGAATAGATTATACGAATGAATTAGAATGGATTCATACGAATGAATTAGAATGGATCGTTCGAATGAATTAGAATGGATCATACGAATTAATTAGAATAGATCGTACGAATGAATTAGAATGGATCGTACGAATGAATTGGAATGGATACATTCGTGCGAATGAATTAGAATGGATCGGACGAATGAATTAGAATAGATCGTACGAATGAATTAGAATGGATCGTACGAATGAATTAGAATGGATACATTCGTGCGAATGAATTAGAATGGATTGTATGAATGAATTAGAATGGATCGTACGAATGAATTAGAATGGATCGCACGAATGAATTAGAATGGATCGTACGAATGGATTAGAATGGATTGTACGAATGAATTAAAATGGATCCTACGAATGAATTAGAATGGATCGTATGAAAGAATTAGAATGGATTGTATGAATGAATTAGAATGGATCGTATGAATGAATTAGAATGGATCGTGCGAATGAATTAGAATTGATCGAACGAATTAATTAGCATGGATCGTGCTAATGAATTAGAATGGAACGTACGAATGAATTAGAATGGATCGTGTGAAAGAATTAGAATGGATTGTATGAATGAATTAGAATGAATTTGTACGATCCATTTGAATTCATTCGCACGATCCATTCTAATTCATTCATACGATCCATTCTAATTCTTTCACACGATCCATTCTAATTCATTCGTAGGATCCATTCAAATTCATTCGTACAATCCATTATAATCCATTCCTACGATCCATTCTAATTCATTCGTACGATCCATTCGAATTCATTCGTACGATCCATTCTAATTCATTCATACAATCCATTCTAATTCATTCGCACGAATGTATCCATTCTAATCCATTTGTACGATCCATTCTAATTCATTCGTAAGATCCATTCTAATTCATTTGTACGATCCATTCTAATTCATTCGTACGATCCATTCTAATTCATTCGTACGATCCATTCTAATTCATTCGCACGAATGTATCCATTCTAATTCATTCGTACAATCCATTCTATTTCATTTGTATGATCCATTCTTACTCATTCGTATGATCCATTCTAATTCATTCTTATGATCCATTCTAATTCATTCGTACGATCCATTCTAATTCATTCGCACGATCCATTCTAATTCATTCATACGATCCATTCTAATTCATTCATACGATCCATTCTAATTCATTCCTACAATCCATTTTAATTTATTCGCCCGATCCATTCTAATTCATTCATACGATCCATTCTATTCGAATGGATCATGCGATCCATTCGAATTCATTCACACGATCCATTCTAATTCATTCATACGATCCATTCTAATTCATTCATACAATGCATTCTAATTCTTTCACACGATCCATTCTAATTCATTCGTACGATCCATTCTAATTCATTCGTACAATCCATTCTATTTCATTTGTACGATCCATTATTACTCATTCGTATGATCCATTCTAATTCATTCGTACGATCCATTCTAATTCATTTGTACGATCCATTCTAATTCTTTCACACGATCCATTCTAATTCATTCGTAGGATCCATTCTAATTCATTAGTACAATCTATTCTAATTCATTCGTACGATCCATTCTAATTCATTCGTACGATCGTACGAATGAATTAGAATGGATCGTACGGAATGAATTAGAATGGATTGTATGAATGAATTAGAATGGATACATTCGTGCGAATGGATTATACGAATGAGTAAGAATGGATCGTACGAATGAAATAGAATGGATTGTACGAATGAATTAGAATGGATCGTACAAATGAATTAGAATGGATCGTACGAATGAATTAGAATGGATCATACGAATGAATTAGAATGGATCGTGTGAAAGAATTAGAATGGATTGTATGAATGAATTAGAATAGATCGATTGAATGAATTAGAATGGATCGTACGAATGAATTAGAATGGATCGTACGAATGAACTAGAATGGATACATTCGTGCGAATGAATTTGAATGGATCGTACGAGTGAATTAGAATGGATCTTACGAATGAATTAGAATGGATCGTACGAATGCACGATCCATGCTAATTCATTCGTTCGATCAATTCTAATTCATTAGCACGATCCATTCTAATTCATTCATATGATCCATTCTAATTCATTCGCACGATCCATTCTAATTCATTCGTACGATCCATTCTAATTCTTTCACACGATCCATTCTAATTCATTTGTACGATCCATTCTAATTCATTCGTACGATCTATTCTAATTCATTCGTATGATCCATTCTAATTCATTCGTACGATCCATTCTAATTCCTTCGTACGATCCATTCTAATTCATTCATACAATCTATTCTAATTCATTCATACAATCCATTCTAATTCTTTCACACGATCCATTCTAATTTATTCGTACGATCCATTCTAATTCATTCATACAATCCATTCTAATTCTTTCACACAATCCATTCTAATTCATTCGTACGTTCCATTCTAATTCATTAGCACGATCCATGCTAATTCATTCGTTCGATCAATTCTAATTCATTAGTACGATCCATTCTAATTCATTCGTACGAGCCATTCTAATTCATTCGCACGATCCATTCTAATTCATTCATAGGATCCATTCTAATTCATTCATACGATCTATTCTAATTCTTTCGCACGAATGTATCCATTCTAATTCATTCGCACGAATGTATCCATTCTAATTCATTCGTACGATCCATTCTAATTCATTCGTACGATCCATTCTAATTCATTCGTACGATCTATTCTAATTCATTCATACGAACCATTCTAATTCTTTCACACGATCCATTCTAATTCATTCGTACGATCCATTCTAATTCATTCGCACAATCCATTCTATTTCATTCGTACGATCCATTCTTACTCATTGGTACGATCCATTCTAATTCATTCGCACGAATGTATCCATTCTAATTCATTCGTACAATCCATTCTATTTCATTCGTACGATCCATTCTTACTCATTCGTATGATCCATTCTAATTCATTCGCACGAATGTATCCATTCTAAATCAGTCGTACGATCCATTCTAATTCATTCGTACGATCCATTCTAAATCATTCGTACAATCCATTCTATTTCATTCGTACGATCAATTCTAATTCATTAGCACGATCCATTCTAATTCATTCGTACGATCCATTCAAATTCATTCGCACGATCCATTCTAATTCATTCGTACAATCCATTCTATTTTATTCGTACGATCCATTCTTACTCATTCGTATGATCCATTCTAATTCATTCGTACGATCCATTCTAATTCATTCGTATGATCGTACGAATGAATTAGAATGGATCGTACGGAATGAATTAGAATGGATTGTATGAATGAATTAGAATGGATACATTCGTGCGAATGAATTAGAATGGATCATACGAATGAGTAAGAATGGATCGTACGAATGAGTAAGAATGGATCGTACGAATGAATTAGAATAGATCGTACGAATGAATTAGAATGGATCGTACGAATGAATTAGAATGGATACATTCGTGCGAATGAATTAGAATGGATCGGACGAATGAATTAGAATGGATCATACGAATGAACTAGAATGGATACATTCGTGCGAATGAATTAGAATGGATCGTACGAATGAATTAGAATGGATCGTACGAATGAATTAGAATGGATCTTACGAATGAATTAGAATGGATCGTACGAATGAATTAGAATAGATCGTACGAATGAATTAGAATGGATACATTCGTGCGAATGAATTAGAATGGATCGGACGAATGAATTAGAATGGATCATACGAATGAATTAGAATGGATCAAATGAATGAATTAGAATGGTTACATTCATGCGAATGAATTAGAATGGATCGTACGAATGGATTAGAATGGATCGTACGAATGGATTAGAATGGATACATTCGAGCGAATGAATTAGAATGGATCGTACGAATGAATTAGAATGGATCATACGAATGGATTAGAATGGATCCTACGAATGGATTAGAATGGATACCTTTGTGCATATGAATTAGAATGGATCGTACAAATGAATTAGAATGGATCATATTAATGAATTAAAATGGATCGTACGAATGAATTAGAATGGATATATTCGTGCGAATGAATTAGAATGGATCGTGCGAATCCATTAGACTGGATCGTGCGAATGAATAAGAATGGATCATACGAATGAATTAGAATGGATCATACGAATTAGTATGAATTAGAATGAATTAGAATGAATCGTATGAATTAGAATGGATCATACGAATGAATTAGAATGGATCGTACGAATGAATTAGAATGGATCGTGCGAATGAATTAGAATGGATCGTACCAATGAGTAAGAATGGATCGTACGAATGAATAGAATGGATCGTATGAATGAATTACAATGGATACATTCATGTGAATGAATTAGAATGGATCGTATAAATGAATTAGAATAGATTTTTTGAAAGAATTAGAATGGATTAGAATGGATCGTACGAATGAATTAGAATGGATACATTTGTGCGAATGAATTGGAATGGATCGGACGAATGAATTAGAATGGATCGTACGAATGAATTAGAATGGATCGTACGAATGAATTAGAATAGATTGTACGAATGAATTAGAATGGATCAAATGAATGAATTAGAATGGTTACATTCATGCGAATGAATTAGAATGGATTATACGAATGGATTAGAATGGATCGTACGAATGGATTAGAATGGATACATTCGTGCGAATGAATTAGAATGGATCGTACGAATGAATTAGAATGGATCATACGAATGAATTAGAATGGATCTTACGAATGAATTAGAATGGATCGTACGAATGAATTAGAATGGATCGTATGAATGAATTAGAATGGATACATTCGTGCGAATGAATTAGAATGGATCGGACGAATGAATTAGAATGGATCGTTCGAATGAATTAGAATGGATCAAATGAATGAATTAGAATGGTTACATTCATGCGAATGAATTAGAATGGATCGTACGGAATGAATTAGAATGGATTGTATGAATGAATTAGAATGGATACATTCGTGGGAATGAATTAGAATGGATCATACGAATGAGTAAGAATGGATCGTACTAATGAAATAGAATGGATTGTACGAATGAATTTGAATGGATCGTACAAATGTATCCATTCTAATTCATTTGTGCTAATTCATTCTAATTCATTCGTACGATCCATTCTAATTCATTCCCACGATCCATTCTAATTTATTCATTCGTACGATCTATTCTAATTCATTCGTACGATCCATTCTAATTCATTCGCACGAATGTATCCATTCTAGTTCATTCGTACGATCCATTCTAATTCATTTGTACGATCCATTCTAATTCATTCGCACGATCCATTCTAATTCATTCGTACGATCAATTCTAATTCATTCGCACGAATGTATCCATTCTAATTCATTCATATGATCCATTCTAATTCATTCGTACGATCCATTCTAATTCACTCAAACGATCCATTCTAATACATTCATACGATCCATTCTAATTCATTTGCACGAATATATCCATTCTAATTCATTCGTACGATCCATTCTAATTCATTCGTACGATCTATTCTAATTCATTCTTACGATCCATTCTAATTCATTCGTACGATCCATTCTAATTCCTTCGTACGAGCCATTCTAATTCATTCGTACGATCCATTCTAATTCATTCGTACAATCTATTCTAATTCATTCGTACGAATGGATACATTCGTGTGAATGAATTAGAATGGATCGTACGAATGAGTAAGAATGGATCGTATGAATGAAATAGAATGGATTGCACGAATTAATTAGAATGGATCGTACGAATGAATTAGAATGGATCGTGTGAAAGAATTAGAATGGATTGTATGAATGAATTAGAATGGGTCGTACGAATGAATTAGAATCGATCGTACGAAGGAATTAGAATGGATCGTACGCATTCGTACGATCCATTCTAATTCCTTCATACGATCCATTCTAATTCATTCGTACGATCCATTCTAATTCATTCGCGCAATCTATTCTAATTCATTCGTACGATCAATTCTAATTCATTCGTAAGATCCATTCTAATTCAATCATACAATCCATTCTAATTTATTCGCACGAATGTATCCATTCTAATTCATTCGTACGATCCATTCTAATTCATTCGCACAATCTATTCTAATTCATTCATACGATCCATTCTAATTCATTCACACGAATGTATCCATTCTAATTCATTCATATGATCCATTCTACTTCATTCGTACTATCCGTTCTAATTCACTCATACGATCCATTCTAATTCATTTATACGATCCATTCTAATTCATTTGCACGAATATATCCATTCTAATTCATTCGTACGATCCATTCTAATTCCTTCGTACGATCCATTCTAATTCCTTCGTACGATCCATTCTATTTCATTCGTATGATCCATTCTAATTCCTTCATACGATCCATTCTAATTCATTCGTATGATCTATTCTTATTCATTCGCACGATCCAGTCTAATTGATTCGCACGATCCATTCTAATTCATTTGCACGAATGTATCCATTCTAATTCATTCGTACGATCCATTCTAATTCATTAATATGATCTATTCTAATTCATTCGTACGATCCATTCTAATTCATATGCACAAAGGTATCCATTCTAATCCATTCGTAGGATCCATTCTAATTCATTCGTACGATCCATTCTAATTCATTCGTACGATCCATTCTAATTCATTCGCTCGAATGTATCCATTCTAATCCATTCGTACGATCCATTCTAATCCATTCGTACGATCCATTATAATTCATTCGCATGAAGTAGAATGGATCGTACGAATGAATTAGAATGGATCGTATGTGTTGGGGGTAGTCAGAAACCACATATCTTGGATAGCATAGCAAACACACCAGAGATAAGAGTTCTCGAGGGAGCCCGTCCAGGAGTTGGAACCCTCGGAAGCCGAGCGTGCCCCCAGCCCGCAAGAAGCTCGCCCCCCACAGGGAGCTGGATGGACACCTTGTATCTGAGTGCAGCTCGCCCACAGCCCGCAAGAAGCTCGCCCCCCAAAGGGAGCTGGATGGACACCTTGTATCTGAGTGCAGCTTGCCCCCAGCCCGCAAGAAGCTCGCCCCCCACAGGGAGCTGGATGGACACCTTTTATCTGAGTGCAGCTCGCCCCTCCCAGACCCTGCAGGAGTTCCCGCCCCCGTGCTCGTTAAAATCACCTTGACAGTGGAGCGAGATCCACATTGGGTTGAAGGGGCTCAAGGCCAAGAGCTCGCTAAGTAGCTCGCCCATGCTCTCGCACGAGCTCGCCTAGCTCGCTAAGGATCTCGCCCATGCTCGCACAGGAGTTCGCCCAAGGTCAAGAGCTCGCTAAGTAGCTCGCCCATGCTCTCGCACGAGCTCGCCTAGCTCGCTAAGGAGCTCGCCCATGCTCGCACAGGAGTTCGCCCAAGGTCAAGAACTCGCTAAGTAGCTCGCCCATGCTCTCGCATGAGCTCGCCTAAGCTCTCTCAGGAGCTCGCCCAAACTCGTTCAGGAGTTCGCCCAAGCTCTATCAGGAGCTCGCCTAAGCTCTGTCAGGAGCTCGCCCAAGCTCGCCCTGACCCCTGTTTATCGAAGAGGATGCCCCCGTGAGGTCTGACTCTTGATAAATATGGGCGAAAGGACGGAGCAGTACCGGGCGAGCTGGCCTTTGCTTCCTCCCTGAGACCGCCCGGACTTGAACATTCCAGAATGGCCACCTGGCCGCGATAAGAAAGATTCCCTCCCCCACTCAAACCGTTTGGCAGGCTTGACGACAGAATGTTAGGGCGCGAGTACCAAGGACTGTCAGACCCACATGAGCCAGAACGTGGGGGTCTAGAAAGCCCTGGAAGAATCTCCACGTGTCGGGGTACGGTAGGTCGCCGATTGCTATAAATGCTCACCCCCAGGCTCCATAGTACAGGTTCGAATTCCTTTTCCCTACCACTTTGGTATACCGCAGCTCGCCGTTGTGCCACCGTGACTGACTTGAGCGTCGGAGGGTCTGCGCTCCTAAGGGAGCCAGCCGTTCTCACATTCTCTTTTCTTTGTCTTGCAGGCAGCCCGCACGGACCAGCGAAAAATCCCCCGAACATTTGGCGCCGTCTGTGGGATCTTCGACTGGTTCCTGCGAGAACGCCCACGGCCACGCGGTTGAGCGCCGTTCGCTCTCGTAACCCCAGAGATGGCTCCAGCGACAAGGGGACGCAGGCGACCGAGGACTCGTGCGAGATCCGCACGCAGCGAGCCTCCGGTCGAGACCCCTCAGCCCCAGGTCCCGCTTAGTGACCAACTCTTGTTGGAGATGTTGGCCACCCAGCGGGCCATGATGGAGGAACTGACGCGATTGCGTCAGGCTCCGGCGGCCAGCCGACGGTCTGGGCCGGCGAAGACGGCGTCTCCGATGCGACCACCGGTGTCAACATCGCGCCCGCCCACGATCGCTCCGGCACGGCAGGTTTCCCATCCGGAACCCCCAGTCGGGAGAGCGGCTGTGCGAGGGGTGCCGGAAACCCCGCTCACGAGGTTGCAGAAGCTAGTCACCCAGCGATCTAGCAACCAGGCGACCTCGCGCGCGACCATCCCTTGCCGTCGTAGCCGGAGCGTTGATTCTGACGGATCGGATGAAAGGTCTCTAGAGCGGGATCGCGACCCGCGCCATCGGCGACGATGAAAAGAGCCCGCGGTGGAAATACCTTCCGAAGCTCGCGAGGCAACGGCCTCCCACAGACCAACTGACGCGTTGAAGGAATCCGCGGGTGGACGGCAAGGAGGCCGCCGAGTGGTTGCCCCCGAGGGTCGCCGCGGGGTGGGACCGACCTCGCCACAAGGGAGCGTACGAGACCGCCTAGGACCTGCGCAGCCGCCTCTGGGAGTTCTCCCCGGGCACTAGCAGCGATCTAGTGCGCCAGTAGATTTACTGGAAGACCTCGCCGCCCACGGAGGTAGCTCGCCTTTGACCAGCGAGGTCCACCAAGGGGGTTTTCCGCACCACTGGACCCCCCCGAAGTTTGTATTGTTCGACGGGTCGCAGGATCCCGTTGACCATCTCTTGGCTTACAGAAAGCTTCTGTTTTTCCTGGACCAAGACCACGTCTTGTGCCGAGCATTCCCGAGCAGCTTGACCGGCTCGGCATTGAACTGGTTCCACAAGTTGCCGCCCGGCATGATCCCCGACTTTCCAACTCTCTCTAGGTTATTCCTGGAGCAGTATCGCTGCAATAGGCAGCCCCCGAAGAGAATCGAGTCTCTGTTTACCTTAACCATGGGAGCTCGCGAGACGCTCCGGTGCTTCGCAACGCGATTCCGAAGCGCCTACCTCGCTCTGGAAGACGTGGTGGGCCAAGATCGTACCGTGGTGAGTGCCTTCAGAAGCGCCCTCCCTGAGGGGGGCAAGCTTCATGACGCTCTAGTGATCAAAGATCCTCGCACGATGGTCGAACTGTTTGCCCTGGTCCAGCAACACATCAAGCTCGAAGACGCTGTGTTAGACCGGAAGGGAAAGGCGGTCGAGCAGCGACCTCCTCCGGCCCTGCGACCACTTGTCGTCAAGGCCGTGGAGAGGAGGGAGGTGCCCCTGGCAGCGCCTTTGCCCGAACCGCCCGCAGCTCCTGTTGTACAGCCCGCTGAAGCCCCCGCGGCTGTCGCTGGAAGTCCGGCGAACTGGCGCCTGCCTCCAGGACCCGGGGAGCGGGACTTCACCGTGCTAACCCACTTGCCAGGACAAATCTTTCATCAGATTCATAATGAACCTTTCTTCCAGTACCCCCCACCCCTGCAGGTTGGAGAGCCCGGCTCTACCGACAACTCGCGACGGTGCGCTTTTCATCGAGGCCCTGGGCATCACACTAACAGATGCCGGGCTCTCAAGAACCACCTCGAGGATTTGGTCACCCAGGGCCACTTGAACCAGTTTATTTCGCCTCCAAGGAGGTTCGAGGTGGTACCGGCACGGGCTCCTCGGGAGGAAGATCGCCCGGGGCCCGCTGAACCCGCCCTCCCTCCGCCTCCCCCGGGAGGACCGGCGATCTGCCATACCATTAGCGGGCGGCTGAGCGGCCCGAGATCCAGTAATAAAGCCCGCCGACGAGTTAGGGAGATGGAGCGGGCACAGAAGGTATTTTCCGTCTCACTAACTCCTACTTTACTTCAAGCACCAAGGGTGGAAGCCCGCAATTTTCTCTGGTTTTCGGAAGATGACATGATCGGGGTCGTTACGCCCCACAATGACCCCCTCGTCATACGCCTGATGATGGCTAACATCGAGGTGAGGCGAGCTCTGGTTGATTCGGGGAGCGCCGTTGACATCCTTTTTCTGTCGGCCTACCTGCGAATGGGTTTGAGACTCGCCGACCTGTCTCCCTCGACGAGCTCCCTCAGTGGATTCACCGGTGAGGTCGCCAAAGTGGCAGGGGAGATAACCCTCACTGTGACCGCTGGCCCGGAGGCTCGCCAAGTCCGCTTCGCGGTAGTGGATGGAAGTTCCGCATTTAATGCCATCCTTGGGCGAGCCAACTTCATCCGTGAGGCGCACTTCCCCGAGTGGATCTCCAATATCGTGGCGGTGCCTAAGAAGAGCGGAGCGGTCAGGGTGTGCATTGACTTCTCCGACCTCAATAAGGCATGCCCGAAGGACGGATTTCCTCTTTCGAGAAAAGGCGCACTGGTCGACGCAGCTGTTGGGTTCCAGGCCCTGTCCTTCATGGATGGATATTCTGGGTATAACCAGATACCCCTCCACGCCGACGATCAAGAGAAGACCGCCTTCTACTCTGGAGCGGGCTACCAGAAGTTATACTGCTATCGAGTGATGCCGTTCGGACTTAAGAACGCTGGAGCGACCTACCAAAGGTTAGTCACTCATATGTTCAAAGATCATATCGGCAGAAACGTCGAAGTTTATGTAGACGACCTCCTGGTGAAGAGTCGGGAACGAGAGGGGCATGTTGCCGATCTCCGCGAAACCTTCGAGATACTGAGAAAGTACCGAATGAGGCTAAACCCGGCGAAGTGCGCATTCGGGGTGACTTCTGGGAAATTCCTCGGGTACCTGGTCACCCACAGGGGGATCGAGGCCGACCCTGGGCAAATCCGAGCACTTGTTGAAATGCCTGCGCTGAGAACCTGGCAGGAAGTACAGAGGTTGAGCGGGCGAATCGCCGCGCTTAATCGGTTCATCTCCAAGTCCTCAGACAACTATCGACCTCTTTTCGAGCTGCTACGAAAAGGAGCGAGCATTTGTTGGGATGAAAAGTGCGAGCACGCCTTCCAGAAGATCAAGGACTACCTGGCGAGCCCACCGATCTTAGCGGCACCCAAAGAGGGCGCCGAGCTCGACGTGTACCTTGCGGTCACTGAGAACGCAGTGAGCGGGGTCCTGGTTGTGGAAGAAGCAAAGGTGGAGCGGCCTGTCTACTTTGTAAGCCACACAATGCTTCCCGCCGAGCTCCGGTATCGACCAATCGAGAAGGTCGCATTGGCCTTGGTCCTTACCGTAAGAAAGCTCCACCCCTACTTCTCGGCGCACCCTGTCAGGGTCATCACAGAGCACCCTCTAAAGAGCGCGCTCTCCAGACCCTCGGTAGCCGGCAGGCTCTACCGTTGGTCTGCCGAGCTCGCCGCCTATGGTTTATAGTATGTCCCTCGAGTTGCTGTCAAAGGACAGGCGCTCGCCGATTTCTTGGCGGACTTCCCCATAGAAGAACCGGTCCAGTACTGGGAGGATGAGCCAACGGAGGCACACCCTGGGAAGGCGAGGTTCTTGGACAACCAAGGCGAGCTTCCTCCAACTAAGCGTTCAGAGGAGGCAGGCTGGGAATTATTCATCGATGGATCCTCCAACGCTTTGGGGGCTGGGATCGGGGTCGCGCTGATCGCCCAGTCGGTACTTCTGGAGAAGTCAGTCCGACTAGATTTCGCCGCCACCAACAATGAGGCGGAATATGAGGCGCTGCTGGGTGGACTGGAGCTCGCCCAAGAGGTAGGCGCCAAACACTTGAAGGTCTTTAGTGATTCCCAGCTAATTATTTGCCAAATCAATGGGGAGTATGCCTCTCGGGATGCACGAATGGCGGGCTATGTGGATCTGGTGAAGCACAAGGCCGCGGAGTTCGAAAAGATCTCCTTCGAGCAAATTCCGCGAACCGATAATAGGCGAGCTGATGCTTTGGCAAACACCGCCTCTTTGCTGGGAACATCAGAGGCTCGCCAGATTCTCATCGAGGTCCAAAATCAGTCTCGGCTCCAACTGATGGAGCCCGCAGTTAACCAAGTCTCCGCCGACGTACCACCTAGCGGGTGGACCGCCCCCATTTTTCGCTTTCTCCAGAAGGGCGAGCTACCAGAGGATAGAGAGGAAGCCCGGCGAGTGGAGAAATGCGCTGGGCGCTATCTCATTCGCTGGGATCGCCTTTTTCGAAGATCCTTTGGCGGGCCAAATCTCCGTTGCGTCGAGAGCCCGGAAACTGAAGAAGTTCTAAAGTGCATTCATTCTGGCGAGCTGGGAAACCACGCTGGTGGGCGGTCTCTCGCTGTGAAAGTACGAAGGCAAGGATACTGGTGGCCCACTCTGGAGCAAGACGCTTTGAAGGTCGCCCAGAGGTGCATCCAATGCCAGAAGCATGCCACCACGAATCATATGCCCGCAGAAGAACTGCATCCTCTAGCTAGCCCCTGGCCTTTTCAGCAATGGGGGTTGGACATAGTGGGACCTTTCCCTGTGTCAGCCTGGCAGAAGAAATTCATCTTAGTAGCTACGGACTACTTCACCAAATGGGTGGAAGCGGTCCCGCTAGCTAAGATAGGCGAGAAGCAGGTAAAAGACTTCCTTTGGAAGAATATTTTCTGCCGGTTCGGTCTGCCTCGGGTACTTATCACCGACAATGGTTGCCAGTTCGACAATCGCTTGATCAGAAGTTTTTGTGTTGAATATGGAGTCGACCTAAGGTTCTCTTCCCCAAGGTACCCTCAAAGCAATGGGCAGGCCGAAGCAACGAATCGCGTGATCTTGGACAACCTCAAGAAAAGGCTGGAAGGGAAAAAAGGATTGTGGGAGCAGGAGCTCGATGGAGTCTTGTGGGCCTATCGCACTACTCCACGTCGCTCAACCAACAAATCCCCTTTCAGTCTCACTTTTGGTTGCGAAGCCGTGCTACCCATAGAGGCCGAGCTGCCCACTGAAAGAAGGCTTGCGTCGGCGGAGGTCGACAACGACAAACTGCTCGTCGACTCCCTTGATCAGCTCGAAGAAAGACAAGAGCGCGCCAATCTACACCTCGCCGGATACAGACAAGAAATGAAGCGCGCCTATGACAAAAGAGTCCGCCATCGGGCATTCAAGGCCGACGATCTGGTAATGAGAAAGGTGTTCGCAAACACGCAAGAGCCTAATGCAGGAAAGCTCGCGGCGAACTGGGAAGGCCCATATATAATACACAAAGCAGGAAGCTTGGGGGCTTATCGGTTGATGACCGCTGGAGGCGACCTGTTAGAGCGACCTTGGAACGCTCTGCACCTTCGCAAGTTCTATGCCTAAGGAAATTTTTGTAAATTATCTTCTGAAGAGGTTATGAATGAACGATTGAGGTTTCAACAATTTAACTAGGAAACTAGGCGCAGCAAGAGCCCGCATGATTGGTAAGGTACAGTCCGCCGCTGAGCGGACTTAAAGCAAAACCGGGATCCTCAGAGGCAGCCAGTGGGCGACCTTGAGCTTCCCGGGGCAGTCCGCCGTTGTGCGGACTTAAAACAAGACCGGGATCCTCAGAGGCAGCCAGTGGGCGACCTTGAGCTTCCCGGGGTAGTCCGCCGTTGTGCGGACTTAAAGCAAGACCGGGATCCTCAGAGGCAGCCAGTGGGCGACCTTGGGCTTCCCGGGGAAGTCCGCTGCCTAGTGGACTCTAAACTTAACCAGGATCCTTCGCGTTCACCTGCCATGAACGGAAGCATCCTGGCGTTGGCAAACCCCTCGAAGGGCGAGCCCGCCAAATAGGATCATCGAGAGAAATTAACCGGGCAGGGGGTAGCTAGCACTAATTAGTTTCCTTTAAAAACAAAAATGGTTTAAGTCTCTGAGTGTAGGGAAGTTTTTGAAATCGTTTGGTTTGCTTATCGTTTTCCGGGCTCAGAGACTAATCGCGTTTTTGCGAGCATGCCGAGTTTTTCGTTTGCATGTACTTTAAAATAAAAAGGTTGAATCGAATTAGCTGCCTCGCCCGGGGTATCACTCTCGAGATCGCTGTGAAACTCCTAAAGCGGACTCGTGAGCGACACAGAGAAAGAAAGGAACGCATGGACGAGCTCAAAAAGACGAAAATTTCATTGATTGACAAAAATTACAAAAGTAGTTACAAGGCTGCAAGCTCAAGGCTTGCTTGTCTCCGCCCCACTGTCGTCCCCTCGGCGCCGCTTCTTCGACCTTTCGGTCTTGTACTTTTCCACAGCGGCCAGGGCGCCTTTCTTGAGGAGATCGTCCAGTTGGGCTTGGAGGCGACCTTGCTGAGCCCGAAGGCCATTGGCGTGTGTCTCCTTCAAGGCCGCGATCTCCGTCTTCAGAGCAGCGACCTCGCCTTGAAGTTGAGCCGCCTCCCGCTGTGCGACCTCCCGGGCGGACACAGCTTCGTCTCGCTCCGCCTTAGCCTTGAGGAGGGCGGTAGCGGACAGGCCTTTGGCTACCTCGGCCATGGCGAGGCCTGACGCCAGGGCTTTGACCCTGCGGTGCAGTGCCTCTGACTCCGCCCTCAGCTCCTCGGAGCCCTTGGCTCGCTGAACCTCGTGGATGTGCTCGTCTACCTTGCGCTCGGACCCCCGAAGGGAATCATCGAACAAGGCGGCCAGCGCTTTCCCGGCCCCAGCGACCTCCGCGGCCAGCGCCTGGCTCTGCCTCTCCGCCTGCATAAGGAAGGAGGAAGAGTTAGCAAGAATTGAGACTAACATTCATACGAAGACAGGTGCGGTGAGTACCTCGGCAAGGCGTTCGCATATGGAGGCAAAGGGAGCACGTGCAAAAACGTTGCGGCCCAGCAGCTGCCGCACGTAGTAGGGCGCCCTCCCCTCCTCCGCAGAGGAGCCCGCGCTGGGACCCCCGGGAGCTCCGGAAGGAGGGGGCGCGACGGGAGGAGTGGGGGCTATCTGTTAGAATTGGTGAGGTCTATAGCTCGTAAAACCTATAGTTTAGCTTTGTATGGTTGATAGTATAGGAATGCATATTGGTACGTACCTTAGTACGTGTTCTGATTACAGAACAGAGAGCCATGGCTACATGGTAATCCTCTTGAGTGGGAGACTCAAGGGACTGGTCCCATGTAACCTAAATACGTTCGCAGCTCTGATTAGGGTTGGTCGCCCTATCAGGTTAAGATGTTGGGATGCCAGAGCGTGGGTGTCTCCACCACGGTCATTACCAGGCACAGTGTCTGTGGCCGAACGGAACCAACACGGTGCACAGATCGATGAGCAGACATCGGTGCACTAAACCGTATTTCTGCTTAGGGTAAAACGGTCCTAAACCCTGAGGAACCATGTCTGGTGGACTAACCAGTTGTGTGGTGATTTGGCGCACCAATGTGTGAGGATCCGGATACAGTGATCCAAAACCACGGTGTACTGGGTTACCCGGCTGGCGTTGCATCAGCGTGTCACTCCTGTAGGCTATCCACACCCCTAACGGGAGGTGCGTTCCTTGGTCTAACCTACGTCATATTAAACCCTGGCCAGGTGGTCATCAGTTGGACTGATAACGGATCCGGTTGCTCGTCAGAGTAATCGAAGGTATGATGTATGTGGTCAACCTGGAAGGAACCGAGTTATATGAGCACTCGAGTCTGACGGTATTCCCCACCGCTCGAGTTGCGTCATGGCACCAAGTGGAGGGACAGCGGGTTTACCATACTAAGCGGAGAGCAGGGGTATGAGGGAGAATATAGTAAGTCCGGGGAATTGGAGTGCAGCCTGCGTCGCACTCTGGGTGGCTACGCAGGTTAACTCGGACTCAGAGGATCGATGGTACACTCGGGTAGTGTGTCGATCGAGTCTGAGTTGGAAGCCATGAACCCTGGTCCCTGAAGGTTCTACCTTATCGACATTATGTACGGTTCTTATACCATCTCCTCGAAACACAGAACGTAGTTAGAGGAAGCGAGAAATCTAAGCATACGCTCCGTGAGTGCTTCGCACTAGTGCACGGTAGATGCGTAGCTACGTATGTGCACTAAGGGGAAACCCTAGGTTAGTGCAGAGACGCATGTAGCAATTCCTTATCATAAGTGGACTTTGCCACATGGGTGCGATGCACCGGGACATGTTGCGAGTTGACTAGTTGACTTTACTAGGGGCACCCTACGGGAACCTCAGAGAATAGTGAAATCACTGGTGCACTTCACTTATGTGTGCCTTGCAAAGTCTCGTACACGAGGAGCGGCCAACTAGTAACATAAGGGCGTTTTGGTCATACCATGCGCCACTATGCACTAAGGGGGCCGACCCTAAGTGTTGAGAGACTGGTCAAGGCCGGCCCCATTAGTTTCGGGAGGTTGTTGCCTCCGATGAAGGGGCCGGTTATGAGGCGCAGAAAACGGGCTGGTTTTGACCGTTTTCGAAAACAAGGAAAGGATAGAGATAAAGAAGAGATATATAGGGATAAGGTTTGAATCAATCATCCTTATCTATACTGTCCTTATCCATATGGATAGGCCGGCCCTATATATGAGATGGAGAGAGAGGGTGCACAAAATTAGTAACATGGGCAAGCCCTAGGGCCGGCCATGCAAGCCATGGGGAAACCGAAGCCCCTCTCCTCTCTTCGCATCTCCTCCCTCGTCTCTCTCTCCCTCGCTTGCGCCATTGGATGGCGACTCGTCTTCCTCGCATGGTGTTTCGTAGAAGGAGAAGGCTTGTCGTATGGAGGCACTCAGAGATCCATCGACGAGGTGCCGTGCATCGTGTGAGATCGGGTGAACTAGAAGGCGTCTCCCGCAACCTTTTGCTGTCCAGAATCTGCACAGAAAATCAGCGTTGTTTCTGTGATTCTGGGAGCTAAAGAAGTCCAAACGACGTGAAACTTGTTGCAAAAGTTGTGTCTCGAAGATGGCTACCTGCAGTCCAAATTTCAGCCCAATCGGAGTTTGGAGCAGAAAGTTATGGCCATCGCACCAAAGCTATGTCGAGCAGATCCGTAGCCCGTCTCCATCGACAAAGAAGAAATTTGTCGCGGTGAAAGATTCCGCACGCAGGTATGATCTCTAACAAGTAGATCTAACATAATTAGAATATGCATTCATGCTAGATTGTTCTTTTGCGTTAGATCGTCGTTAGGGGTTCGCTTAGTTGTCATGCTAGTTTCATACACGCATATGTAGATCGTTTCGATGAAAATTTTGATATGTAACGCACACCGCTCACGGTCCTCGGACCTTCACTTTGCTTCCGCTGCGGGCCTCTACCATGGATTTATTTCCAACAATTGGTATCAGAGCACGCTAGTGGTGTGCGTTTCATGTTTTTTCATGAAACCGTCATGTGCGCGCATGAATAGTATGTGCCGCCATCGGGGTTCTACGAGTAGATCATGCATAGTATATTTTGTATGTTCTATGAATCGTTCTTGCAGGGCGCCGCTTCTAAAATTATTCTGGATATGTGATTGCTTGCTACCGTGGGTCGGACCCTGTGTTAGCGATTTTGTCTGGATATTTTTTCTTCTGTGTGTGGATAGATTTTAGAGCCATAGTCGGGCAAGAGGTGAAGATTTACCACCCTTGATTCCCAGGCTTTTGCTAGGTTTGTTTTCCTTTTCTTTCTAGGAAATTGTGTACGAGCGAGTACTTGCTCGAAGCGTACTAGATCTTTTTCGGTTACAGATTGAAGAGGAGGACTTGCCGTGGAGATCCACTACCGGGAAGATGAGCGGAACCTTGGAGGACGATGGCGATCCGGCATAGCGTACACGATGACGGCAAAGGGCAGAAAGCATCAGGAGATCGTATACAGAGGCTTGCACCGGATCGAGGAACCTTGCGAAGGAGACAGAGAGCTTGCGCTGTGCCAGTCAGGTTCAGGGGTCGGACTCTGAACTTGATTCAGTTGTGTGCTTGTTTCTTTCAGTAGTTCTTTATATTTCTGTAAAGAACCCCGATGCAATAATATGATTATCTGTGTTAGAGGGATGCCCTTTCCCCTCGGGTCCTAGCGACCTTATTAGGATAGGATTCCACTAGTGATGCCTATTATTTAATTGACCCTTGATGATAGCATGAATTCCTCCCATTTGGTTATGCCCCCATTAGGTCAACACCCGATTAGTCGGGTGTGCCTATTTGGCAAGCATCGAAACCTAGAATGAGTTGGAATTCTACTATGACATCATTCGTCAAATTTATAAGCGAGGCGCCATGGTAGTGGAAGACCTTTCCTGTCAGTCTGACCTTAGGCTAGGCTCCAGGGCATTAGCGTGATAGCCAAGTTTACGGAGCATCGATGTTTTTGGAATATATAATGTGACCCTTGAGTGGAGAAATCCACTTGAGGCAGGGACTATGATATTCCGAGATCGATTAATGCTTCACGAAAGGCTTGAACACTAATGGGAGCACGGTATGACCAGGGTCTAGTGTATAGGTTGTCGTGACCTTAGTGTACACTCATACTTGCATTAAATAACCCTCAACTATAATAAGGGATGTGTAAGAGGACTCGTCGAGATCCTCTGGCCTCCACAACCAACTGCTTTGTGTCTGGGTGGAAGGGCGTAGCTCGACACCCCCTAGGGTGAGGGTTATGTTTTTCCATGCCAGATAACTTAGCGGTCTCCTTCAGGATATGGCGGTTACGGGGCCAGGAGAGAAGGGCTTTTTATCCCACCCTAGTGGGGGCCGCATGAACTCCCGTGCCGTAATTGCTTAGGCTTGTGGGTAAGCATCCGAAGTGGACGTGAGGCATCTGTTGCTTGCACAATGGGGATCACGTGGCACTGGCCAAAAGATAACCATGGTCTATCAAAGCCCTTAGTTGGCAGATTTGGACTGGGTCAAGAAAAGGCCCATGTAAGCGGATTGACGCTGCATGATGCCCCCTAGGGCAGGTGTAGTCGATTCCGAGATCTTACATACATGGTTAATTAATCCATAGATGTGTCTTCGCTGTGAGGGTAGCGTTGGCATTTGGATATAATTAGCTTATTTTCAAAATCCATAAAATAAGTTATTTTGCATTCGTTTTCATTCAACCATATAGTTCCCCTATCCGTTATCCCATAAGAGAACCAGTTATCGGGTCTCTAACTACGTAGAGTGGAAGCGCAATCTTTAGCTTATGCTTAGGGTAGTAAATGTACATTGGCTTGTAATCTAAATATCCTTGTACTAGACCTAACGGGTCCAGATATCACTAGGGCACTAACTAGGGCATATGACGACTAGCGAGAGTCTAAGGAGATGTGTAAGTGCTATGTTATAGCAGACTTGCGGACAACTCCTTAGAAGCAAGTCAGAGATATGCCGGATCTTCTTAAATAAAGTTTTACTTGCATTAGATGTCTGAAAGGCGAAGTCAGTCGACTCATCGCTTTTCCACTAAGATACTTGTCGGTACCAAGATGTCAGAGGGAATGCTTGTTCGGGAACACATCCTTGAGTTCCAGATCGAACTAGATTCCAAAGACATAATACCAGATAATGAGGTGGTGGAAGACGTCTATCTTGCATCCTTGTCTGGAACCTTCGAAGGCGTTATCAGAGACTTTAGCTTTAACAAGTTAAAGATGATAAACGCAGAACTTCTAAGGAGATTTCCAAGAGACAAAGGATGAGATCAAGATTAAAGGCAATGTCTTTAGTGCTTAACCTAGGTCTTCTTTAGAAGAACCTAAGAGAATAACTTATAAGAGATCGAAAACTATTCTAGTGCAGAAACTGGTGTGGAGTCCTAAGTCTGGTAACGCCAAGGACGGAAGTATTTCCACTGTGGCGAGCATAAGGGGTATTTGAAGATTGAGTATGGCCTCAGGATGTTAGGAGTTGAGTCGCTATCTAGTAACAGTTCTTATGCTTCTTGGAATGTAGACTTCGGGTCTACAGAGATTCAAGGAAAGCAGAAGGCTACTTTATAGTGAAGGAATCCTAACATAGGTACTGATGCCATAAGCCGCTGCGGAAGCTGTTAGATATGATTGTCTTAGTTTTTCCGAAACACAGATTTTGATCTTTAGAGATATAGTTCTGTTTCCTCCTTGGTAAATGAAGTTTTTAGTTTTAGACAGCACCGTTGGTGTGTATCTTAAACTGAATAGATAGCTTCATTATTAGAGGAATAGATCAGAATAATCTTTTTAAATTTAATCTTAATTCGGAAATAGATTTCATGACAGCTGCAGCGTCAAATTTAAATTTATCTAAATCCTTCGGAGAATCTATCCCATTTGTGATCCCTTTGATTTAGATATTTTGCCTCAGATAAATTCAGAGGTGATAGAAGGCCGAGTTTCTGTTCACAGAATTATCGGAGATCCTTCTAACCTATGAGTGTAATCTGGAAGGCAGAATAACTAAAAGGACCATGAAGGTATGGGAGTTAGTTAATTTTGACGTCTATGGTTCCAAGAGCATCCAGACGATAGAAGTCTTCTCGATTTAATCGAGGGAATGAGAACCTATCGGATGGGTTCCATAGGATCCTGAAAGAGCATGGGATTATCTCCCAGTTAAATGCTCCTAGGATGAAACGTCAGAATGAAGTCTCCGAGAGAAGAAATCGGACCATGTTTGACATGGTCCGTAGTATGATGAATATTGCCAAATGTACTACCCACCCTTTGGTGGGGTTGTACCTTAAAATAGTAGCTTATATCTGAAACTCTCTCTCATCTAGATCAGTGCCTCAGACCTATAGAGAGCTATGGTCTAAGCGAAAGCTGACACTATAGAGTCTCGAGATATAGGGTTGTCCTGCACTTGTGCAAAAGGACAAGAGGGATGAGATGAAGATGTAGTTCCAGGTATATCTATTTGTAGGTTACCCTTAGGAGGCATAAGGTGGACTGTTCTATGATCTTGAGGTTTGGAAGGTAATTGTTTCTACGAATACCATCTACCTAGACCAGGATTATATTATAGACCATAAGTTTACCGGTAAGGTAGTTCTGGGTGAACTACTGGGTACTGGTAGAGAGTGCGCATTTGAAAAACGTAGTGGGAGTAGATGATACAAGAAACTAGTATACCAGACACTGTAGAAATAATTCACTTTTGTACCACCACCACTTCGTCGTTGTGGGACCATCAGAGCTCCTGAAAGATACTATGGAGAAACTTCGATAGTTAATCCAGAGTTTCAGGAGGATGATCCCTAGAGCTACGAAGAAGTAGTGGGAGCTTCCTTTGTACCACAACCACCTCATCGTTGTGGGACCATCAGAGCTCCTGAAGGATACTATGGAGAAACTTTGATAGTTAATCCAGAGTTTCAGGAGGATGATCCCTAGAGCTACGAAGAAGTAGTGGGAGCTTCCGACAGCTCTGACTGACAAAAGACCATGGAGGCAAGCTTGCATCAATGTCCCTTGGAACAGTCTTGACACTTATAGCACTATCACCCTTCGGGGTGTAGGAGGTGTATAAGAAGAGCACCCGGTTAAGACTTAAGTAGCTAGATTAGTTACCAAAGGAGAAGGGATTGACTATGTCAAAACCATCTCACTGGTAGCTATGCCTAAGTCTATAACGGATCCTCTTAATCCATCACAGCCCATTATAGTTGGGAGATCTGGTTGATGGATGTCAAGACAGTTATTCCCTAACGGGAATTTAGAAAGGACATATGGATGATGTAGCCCCAAGCTTTGTGTCAGTAGGTTAGGAAGATTTGGAATGCAAGTTGCAACGGTCCATTTATGGACTGATGCAAGCATCCAGGTTGGAATATCTATTTTGATCAAGGGAATCCGCTAACACGGATTTGATCAGAATGAGGATAAACCAAGATGGTACAGGAAAGGTGAAATAGCTACAAGGGTATATTTAGTACTTTACGTTAACGATATTCTACTGATTGAAAATAACGTAGGAATATTGTTTACGGTAAAGGTTTGTAGTCATCACAATTCGATGTGAAAGACCCTAGTGAGGCGAGTTATGCTTTGGGAATCAAGGTAACTCGAGATAACCAGAGCAAGATTCTCTTGCTGTCACAGGCTACGCATGAAGATAAGATTCTAGCCAGATTCGGTTTACGAGGCTAGATATCTATTGCGCAGCAGGAAGATGGGTCGGTTTCAGTCGAACCCGGGTCCAGATCTCTGGACCGATGTGAAGGGTATACTCATAAATCCTCATTAAGTAAGGATTGTGAGTTACCTTGCACTTCACAGGTCCTGATATCGATTGGACACACAGGATCTGACTTTGGTGTCAGATGTGTGTACCAGAGAATCGATTTCAGGGATTATTTTTATCTTGGGATTAGAAGCGGTAGTTGGTAGAGTGTGAAGCAAGAGTGCATCACAGACTCTACCACAGAGGCTTAGCACGTTGTTGCATGCGAAGTAGTATATTAGGTGGTAAGGCTTAGGAAGTTCTTAGAGAACTTGGGACGCGTACCAGAGGCTCAGTTATCTGTTGTTACAACAGAAGAGCGGTAAACAAGGTCCAAGGAGACTAGGCACCGCCGTGAGGGGAAACCCATCAAGTACAAACTCCACTTGATCTGACAGTTATAGGAGGAAATGCAAGTAGTGGTACTGAGGTGGAATCTACAGACAATGTTGCCAATTCCTTTAGGAAATTCCTGCAAAGGCTTTTGGGCAGCATGTAGAAGCTACAGAGCTCAACACCGTTATTACTCGTTAGACCTAGTGGGAGATTGTTAGAATTGGTGAGGTCTACAGCTCATAAAACCTATAGTTTAGCTTTGTATGGTTGATAGTATAGGAATGCATATTGGTACGTACCTTAGTACGTGTTCTGATTACAGAACAGAGAGCCATGGCTACATGGTAATCCTCTTGAGTGGGAGACTCAAGGGACTGGTCCCATGTAACCTAAATACGTTCGCAGCTCTGATTAGGGTTGGTCGCCCTATCAGGTTAAGATGTTGGGATGACAGAGCGTGGGTGTCTCCACCACGGTCATTACCAGGCACAGTGTCTGTGGCCGAATGGAACCAACACGGTGCACAGATCGATAAGCAGACATCGGTGCACTAAACCGTGTTTCTGCTTAGGGTAAAATGGTCCTAAACCTTGAGGAACCATATCTGGTGGACTAACCAGTTGTGTGGTGCTTTGGCGCACCAATGTGTGAGGATCCGGATACAGTGATCCAAAACTACGGTGTACTGGGTTACCCGGCTGGCGTTGCATCAGTGTGTCACTCCTGCAGGCTATCCACACCCCTAACAGGAGGTGCGTTCCTTGGTCTAACCTACGTCGTATTAAACCCTGGCCAGGTGGTCATCAGTTGGACTGATGACGGATCCGGTTGCTCGTCAGAGTAATCGAAGGTACGATGTATGTGGTCAACCTGGAAGGAACCGAGTCATATGAGCACTCGAGTCTGACGGTATTCTCCACCGCTCGAGTTGCGTCATGGCACCAAGTGGAGGGACAGCGGGTTTACCATACTAAGCGGAGAGCAGGGGTATGAGGGAGAACATAGTAAGTCCGAGGAATTGGAGTGCAGCCTGCGTCGCACTCTGGGTGGCTACGCAGGTTAACTCGGACTCAGAGGATCGATGGTACACTCGGGTAGTGTGTCGATCGAGTCTGAGTTGGAAGCCATGAACCCTGGTCCCTGAAGGTTCCACCTTATCGACATTATGTACGGTTCTTATACCATCTCCTCGAAACACAGAACGTAGTTAGAGAAAGCGAGAAATCTAAGCATACGCTCCGTGAGTGCTTCGCACTAGTGCACGGTAGATGCGTAGCTACGTGTGTGCACTAAGGGGAAACCCTAGGTTAGTGCAGAGACGCATGTAGCAATTCCTTATCATAAGTGGACTTTGCCACATGGGTGCGATGCACCGGGACATGTTGCGAGTTGACTAGTTGACTTCACTAGGGGCACCCTACGGGAACCTCAGAGAATAGTGAAATCACTGGTGCACTTCACTTATGTGTGCCTTGCAAAGTCTCGTACACGAGGAACGGCCAACTAGTAACATAAGGGCGTTTTGGTCATACCATGCGCCACTATGCACTAAGGGGGCCAACCCTAAGTGTTGAGAGACTGGTCAAGGCCGGCCCCATTAGTTTCGGGATGTTGTTGCCTCCGATGAAGGGGCCGGTTATGAGGCACAGAAAACGGGCTGGTTTTGACCGTTTTCGAAAACAAGGAAAGGATAGAGATAAAGAAGAGATATATAGGGATAAGGTTTGAATCAATCATCCTTATCTATACTGTCCTTATCCATATGGATAGGCCGGCCCTATATATGAGAAGGAGAGAGAGGGTGCACGAAATTAGTAGCATGGGCAAGCCCTAGGGCCGGCCATGCAAGCCATGGGGAAACCGAAGCCCCTCTCCTCTCTTCGCATCTCCTCCCTCGTCTCTCTCTCCCTCGCTTGCGCCATTGGATGACGACTCGTCTTCCTCGCATGGTGTTTCGTAGAAGGAGAAGGCTCGTCGTATGGAGGCACTCAGAGATCCATCGACGAGGTGCCGTGCATCGTGTGAGATCGGGTGAACTAGAAGGCATCTCCCGCAACCTTTTGCTGTCCAGAATCTGCACAGAAAATCAGCATTGTTTCTGTGATTCCGGGAGCTACAGAAGTCCAAACGACGTGATACTTATTGTAAAAGTTGCGTCTCGAAGCTGGGTACCTACAGTCCAAATTTCAGCCCAATCGGAGTTTGGAGCAGAAAGTTATGGCCATCGCACCAAAGCTATATTGAGCAGATCCGTAGCCCGTCTCCATCGACAAAGAAGAAATTTGTCGCGGTGAAAGATTCCGCACGCAGATATGATCTCTAACAAGTAGATCTAACATAATTAGAATATGCATTCATGCTAGATTGTTCTTTTGCATTAGATCGTCGTTAGGGGTTCGCTTAGTTGTCATGCTAGTTTCATACACGCATATGTAGATCGTTTCGATGAAAATTTTGATATGTAACGCACACCGCTCACGGTCCTCGGACCTTCACTTTGCTTCTGCTACGGGCCTCTATCATGGATTTATTTCCAACACTATCACCTCCCCCGAGCGAGCTCCGGCTCCTGGCGGGCTCGAAGGGTCCGCCGTGGCCCGCTTGGCCTCCGGCTCCGAGCTGAAGGACTCGGAGTCGGAGCCAATATCTACAAAGCTAGGGGACCTGTAGACCAGATCCCCTAAGCCCTGCTGGGAGCACACTCCCTCCTGGCCTTCTGCAGGAGGCGAGGTCGAAGGGGCGGGAGCTGGAGCGGCCGCCGGTGTTGAGGCCGCGGGAGTTGGAGCCGAGGCCGGCAAGGAGGTCGCAGCGACGGCGTCGGACTCGCCCTGCTGGACCCCTGCCCCGTCGGCGGGGGATGGAGGCTCCTGCCCGCTCGATCCCGGCCCTGGTGCGGGAGCTGATGGAGTCGGGGGCTTCTCCACTTGGGCGGAAGCAGAAGGCTCCGCCCGGGAAGGTTGAGGAGCGGGCTCTTCCTCCTCGCAGCCTGATGCCTCCTCCGCGGAGTCCGTCCAGCTGGGCTCCGAGTCTAAGCCCGCCTCCTCCAGCTCTTTCCGCCGCCGCTCCGCCTAGACATTAGAAGGAGCGGGCCCCGCGTGCTTGGCCTTCTTCTTCCCGCGGGCCTCCATCTCCGGCGTCAGCACTGCTACACGAAGCGGGACGGTCAGATCGCCCGAGAAGTAGCCCATTAAAATTTGAGCCATCCCGGATTCGACTTCCGCCATGGTTAGCGGGAGGTCGATGTTCGGGTCGTTAGGTTCGACCATTTGGATCTTACGGCGGACAATGGGAGTTGGGGTAGGGGGCTGACCTGGGCCGGCGTCCGGGCGAGGAGGCTGGGGAGGAGCGGAGGCTTCGCCCTAGCGGAGCATCTCCATGGTGTCGGGGTCGTCGAGACGGATGGGCGAAGCCCGCCTCCGGACCACCTTCTTGCGGGGGTTGCCTCCGGAACTTCCTGCCCCCTTATTGGCCCCCTTGGAGGGAGGAGGGGCGTTCTGCATCGGCGGAATAGCGCTGACCTTGTGGGTGCAAAAATTGTACCGGACCAGATCAGAGCAGCATGGGCCCGCACAACGGCCCAAATGGGTAAGCCCGCCTGGGCTCACATGGGCCCACTCTACGAGGCTCGCAGATCAAGCCCTACCCCTTATTGGGCCCGAACAACGGCCCAATAAGGGTCCAGTAAAGAGGCCCAGAACTAGTGCCACGTCATCATCGCCACGTCATCACTGCCAAATGGGGCACGTGCCTGCGCTATAAAAGGACCCCCAAGGCATCCAGGAAGAGGGTTGGCCATTCAATCAGAGGAGGAGGATCCCAGAGCAAGTGCTAGAGCTCTATTCTCCCCACCTTGTTCTCTTCTAGTTGCTCCGTGCAACCCCACTGTATGAAGCTTCTCTCGGCCTGTCGAGAGAACGCTCAACCCTTTATATTCAAATTATAGTGAAGATCAGGTGGCACCTCTCGCCCGGAGACGTAGGTCGTAAGGCCGAACTCCGTCACCAATCCTTGTGTCATCGCTCTTTATTCTCTCTATCTATTCTCCTATCTCTTTAACTCTACAAACCATCCACATTCAATCAAGGCTGTGGGGCGGGGTTCCCGATCAAGGCGGCTCAGAAATCTCCCCCCACAATCTTTGGCATCAACAAGCAACCCCCCCTCGGTTTCGCACAAAAACCGAGTGGGGAGGGGATGACGGCACACCATCAGCACACCCCTCGGTTTCGTCAGAAAACCGAGAGGGGGTGTGTGTCGGCACCAACAAGCAGCCCCCCCTCGGTTTCGCACAAAAACCAAGTAGGGAAGAGGTGACGGCACACCATCAGCAGCACACCCCTCGGTTTCGTCAAAAACTGAGAGGGGGTGTGTGTCGGCATCAACAAGCAACCCCCCCTCGGTTTCGCACAAAAACCGAGTGGGGAGGGGATGATGGCACACCATCAGCACACCCCTC
The DNA here is from genome assembly GCA_947650365.1 of Chamaelirium japonicum. NCBI lineage: Eukaryota > Viridiplantae > Streptophyta > Magnoliopsida > Liliales > Melanthiaceae > Chamaelirium > Chamaelirium japonicum. Next base: position 866,166 of record CANTAL010000111.1, read on the forward strand.
GGTTTCGTCAGAAAACTGAGAGGGGGTGTGTGTCGGCACCAACAAGCAGCCCCCCCTCGGTTTCACACAAAAACCGGGTAGGGAAGAGGTGACGGCACACCATCAGCAGCACACCCCTCGGTTTCGTCAAAAACCGAGAGGGGGTGTGTGTCGGCATCAACAAGCAACCACCCCTCGGTTTCGTCAAAAAACCGAGAGGGCGTGTGTGTCGGCACCAACAAGCAGCCCCCCCCTCGGTTTCGCACAAAAACCAAGTAGGGAAGAGGTGACGGCACACCATCAGCAGCACACCCCTCGGTTTCGTCAAAAACCGAGAGGGGGTGTGTGTCGGCATCAACAAGCAACCCCCCCTCGGTTTCGCACAAAAACCGAGTGGGGAGGGGATGACGGCACACCATCAGCACACCCCTCGGTTTCGTCAGAAAACCGAGAGGGGGTGTGTGTCGGCACCAACAAGCAGCCCCCCCTCGGTTTCGCACAAAAACCGGGTAAGGAAGAGGTGACGGCACACCATCAGCAGCACACCCCTCGGTTTCGTCAAAAACCGAGAGGGGGTGTGTGTCGGCATCAACAAGCAACCACCCCTCGGTTTTGTCAAAAAACCGAGAGGGCGTGTGTGTTGGCATCAACAAGCAGCCCCCCCACGGTTTCGCACAAAAACCGAGTGGGGAGTGGGTGACGGCATACCATCAGCTACAACCACCCCTCGGTTTTGTCAGAAAACAGAGAGGGGGTATGAGTCGGCATCTACAAGCAGCCCTCCCTCGGTTTCGCAGGAAAACCAAGTGGGGAGGGTGCGACGGCACACCATCAGCAGCCCACCCCTCGGTTTCGATAGAAAACCGAGAGGGGGGGTGCTCGGCGCCATCCAAACTTATTAGTCAATCCAATTCAAGTGGCATTCGCACACAAGGATCAGCCAAAGACGAAGAGTTATCTTCCATTGGGTTGGTTGAATAGCATCTCAACCTAACCTATTGAGTTGGCCGTACAAACTTCACAAGCAAAATTCCTCCTTCTTATCTGGGGGTGGATTCGTGGTAACTGCCGCGTCATCACTAGGGCCCGACTGCAGTCCCTAGTGAATACAGTAACTAGGTGCAGTTGGGTGTCAGACAGAGATGGATGAGTTACCGCGTATCGATGCCTCTTCAAGACGCGCGTAGGACACTCGGCCAATGTGTTCTTTAGAGTCATCTCTTTATGAAGGTGATTACCGGAAAAGTTACTCGTCAAGGTGTATGATGTTTCACGTCCACTTTGACCGTTTTTTCAGCGCCTACACAACGGCATATTATACGCATTCATCCGACATGTGTATGAAAAGTTACGGCTGTTGTAAGCTTTCAGAACCTTTCTCTCAGAAGACCAGCAGTGGAGAAGTTATACAACAGACCTAACGAAACACTTGAAGAGGGGACTCACGCACCGCGCATGTGCGTGCACTCAAGCGCCCCGCGGTGGCCCAGAATGGCGAAAAGGGCCACCTTTGCTCTCACAAACATGCGGATCTACATTTCAAACGATGAACCGTGTTAGCAAACCACATGCCCTCATCGCAGCAATCCGAGACAACTCGAGGTGGGTCCGATGAACCTCACTCTCCCTCCCATCCATGTGTTCCTCGATGCCGCCGCTCGAGCCAGCCCGGGGGGTTCGGACGAACCACACGTTCCCCCCCCCCCCCCCCGGTGTGCATCTTTGCAACATAGAGGAATGAGGGGGCCGGACTAGCCGATCCAAACCCCCTCCAACTACGCTTGTCTCCTTGAAGCCCCCAGGTGCGTGTCCTGGTAGAGATGAGAGAACGGGTCGAAAGAACCGATTCCCGCCTCCTCGCTGCACGTGTCTCGCATCAAAGAGGAGAGAGGGGGTCCGATCCTCCCCCTCGTGTCCGTCTCGCAGCAGAGAAGAGAGAGAGGGTTGGACGAACCGATCCCCCCTCCTCATGCTTCGCCTCGCAGCAGCCCAAGGCGCCCCTCCACGCGACCTCCATCCGGCTGGCGACAACGAAGAGGGGAGAGACCGCCGTTGCCGCTGTGCCTTGGCCTCCGCGCCGCTCGCCGCCGCCCGCATCCCACGTTTGCACCATAGGCCGCCATCGCCTGCGCCCCTCGCCCACACCGCGCCTGCGCCCGCTCCGCTCCCCGCGAAGCAGCCCATGGCCCGCGACCGCTGCCGCCGCTGCGCCCTGGCCTCCGCGCTGCAGCCCGGGTGCCGCACACCATCGCCTGCGTGCTGTGGCTGCACCGCAGGCCGCCACAGCCGCCTGCGACCTGCACCCCTCGGCCCGCGACCGACCGTCGACCGCACCCCGCGCCCGGAGCCGCACATCGACTGCGCCGCGCGCCCCGCGTCGCAGATCGAGCGCAGCCCGTCGCCGATCGCACACAGCTCTCTCTCGCACCCGCTCTCTCTCACCGAGGCTTCTCTCTCGCACGGACCCTCTCCCACTCGCTCGGATAGAAAGGAAAGAGAGAGAGCGAGAGAAACCTCTCTCACGTGAACGGAATGCAGAGAAAAGGAAAGAGAGAGAGAGAAAGGAAAGAGAGAGAGCGAGAGAAACCTCTCTCACGTGAACGGAATGCAGAGCAGAAAAAGTGAGAGAAAGAATGGAAAGAGAGAGAGAGCGGGGGCAGCCTCACGTAAACCCCGCCCCACAGACTCACGTGAAGGCAAGCCTCTTTGAGGAGATTGTGGCGCAGGCTCAGCGGGCTGATCTCTCACGCTCTCACGTAGATGGAAAGCAGATAATGGAAAGAGAGAGAGAGAAAGGAAAGGGAGAGAGAGAGCGACGTTTGCTCTCATCCGAGTCAAAGCCAAAGAAGGAATAAAGAGAAAAGATATTCCCTCACCAAACGGGTCTTGGTACCCTCTCGGTAACCACTCGGTATGCTCTCGGTAACCACTCGGTATGCACTCGGTACCCTCTCGGTATCCACTCGGTCGAAAAACGCACTGCCTTTTCGGAAACACCCCCATGCAAAACCGAGACTTTTTGGCTTGCACCAAAAGGGTCTCGGTAACTACTCGGTATGCTCTCGGTACCCACTCGGTATGCACTCGGTACCCTCTCGGTATCCACTCGGTCGGAAAACGCACTGTTTTTTCAGAAACACCCCCTCGCAAAACCGAGACTTTTTGGCTCGCGCCAAACGGGGTCTCGGCATCGGCGGAAGAAGGCTCTGCTAATACGAACCGTGGCACCGACAACCCTCGCCGACCGCGCCAGGATCCTAAAGCGTTTGCACCTTGGAATCCCAGCCGACCCAGGGGGTCCTGACCCGACTGGGAGGGGGTAACTGTGGGTGCAAAAATTGTACCGGACCAGATCAGAGCAGCATGGGCCCGCACAACGGCCCAAATGGGTAAGCCCGCCTGGGCTCACAAGGGCCCACTCTACGAGGCTCGCAGATCAAGCCCTACCCCTTATTGGGCCCGAACAACGGCCCAATAAGGGTCCAGCAAGGAGGCCCAGAACCAGTGCCACGTCATCATCGCCATGTCATCACTGCCAAATGGGGCACGTGCCTGCGCTATAAAAGGACCCCCAAGGCATCCAGGAAGAGGGTTAGCCATTCAATCAGAGGAGGAGGATCCCAGAGCAAGTGCTAGAGCTCTATTCTCCCCACCTTGTTCTCTTCTAGTTGCTCCGTGCAACCCCATTGTACGAAGCTTCTCTCGGCCTGTCGAGAGAACGCTCAACCCTTTATATTCAAATTATAGTGAAGATTAGGTGGCACCTCTTGCCCGGAGACGTAGGTCGTAAGGCCGAACTCCGTCACCAATCCTTGTGTCATCGCTCTTTATTCTCTCTATCTATTCTCCCATCTCTTTAACTCTACAAACCATCCACATTCAATCAAGGCTGTGGGGCGGGGTTCCCGATCAAGGCGGCTCGGAAATCTCCCCCCACAGACCTCCTCCTCCTTTTTCTTCCGAACGACCTTCTGCTTCAGCAAAATAGCACCGGTCCTCCCGTCCCTCAGCTGGAAGATGAAGTCGGGGGCGGTGATCTTCTCCGGGGTCCGCCCCTCGAGGTAGTGAAGGAAGGCCTCGTCCAGAGACCGCTCCCGGTCAGGAGCGATGCACTTCTTTTTCCCCGCCTTGAAGAAGGAGATCTCCCGGAAGATCGCCGTAGGGGGAACCCCGGGGTGAGCCGGGACTCCGCTGTGCCGCCCGCGCCACTCGCCGACCGCCACGAAAGGATAGTCCTTCCAATGGCGGTCCTTGCTCTCAACGGTGGAGAAGGGAAGTACCTCGCCAAGCCGCCCGGCGAGGTAGAAATAGCCGCAGCCCACGGTGCTGAAGACCGGCCCAGGCTTGAGAAGCCACTTCTTGAGCAAGTAGCTCAGAGGGATCCTCGCCTTCAGGGCGGTCTCCAGCTGAGACAGCCCGTAGAGTATCCCCCAGGAGTTTCCTGAGAGTTGGGCGGGGCAAAGCCCCGTCAACTCCAGGAGCTCCCCGGCGAGATGACTCAGGGGGAACCGCAGCCCAGACCACAGCAGCCCGACGGAAGCTACTGTGCCCTGGGGCGGCCTCCCCGAGAGTGGCATCTCGGTGACGAGGATCTCCTGAGGGAGATCGATCGCCGCCCGGATACTCTCCCCGACGGGCACCCCGATCGGGTTCTGCAGCCAAACCACCGCCCTCTCAGCGGCGGGCTCAAAGGATTGGGCGGCGGCAGCAGCGGTAGCAACAGCAGCAGCGACGTCGGAAGCGGAGGCCATCAGAGCAGAAAAGCAAAGGCGAGCTGAAAGCGGGAAAGAAAGAGCGAGCTGGAGAGAAGGGAGAGCTGTTTTCACGCGACGGTAAAAATCGCCCCCCGTCCCCTATTTATAGGCGAGTGAGAGACAGGTGAATCGATCCGCAGTTAATGCCCGAGCGCGCACGGCGAGGCGACGTGACGGCGATCAAAGCGACAGCTCGCTTCTCTCCAATCGTCGAGCGCCACGTGGACCACGCGTGGAAAAAGCTGCGCCGGCGCCAGCACTGTCCTTTATTGACAGAAAAAGGGACAAATGAGGAGGAGACACGTGTCTCACGCCGATCGGGATCTCATGATGAGATTCACTGTATCAGCATCGAGCCTCGCGCCGCAGTTAAGGTGAAGCGACTGTTGGAGATTTGGTGCGATACCCAAGTCACAAGATCGCCCACGGCTGGTGCCCGCAGCTCGCCCGAGGCAGACCCTGACCGCGCATGATGAGCTCGCGCCGGAAGGAGATCGCTCATGGCTGACGCTCCCGGCCCGCCCAGCGTTTGTGACATACTGGCAGTCAAAGCTCTCGGCGCAGACCGCCCACGGCAGGCGCCCAAGCTCGCCCGAAGCAGACCCTGACCGCGTGTGACAAGCTCGCACCGGAAGGAGACCGCTCGTGGCTAATGCTCGTGGCCCGCCCAGTGTTTGAAAAGTACTGGCAATCAAAGCTCTCGGCGCAGACCGCCCACAGCAGGCGCCCAAGCTCGCCCGAAGCAGACCCTGACCGCGTGTGACAAGCTCGCACCGGAAGGAGACCGCTCGTGGCTGATGCTCGTGGCCCGCCCAGTGTTTGAAGAAGTACTGAGAATCAAAGCTCTCGGCGCAGACCGCCCACGGCAGGCGCCCAAGCTCGCCCGAAGCAGACCCTGACCGCGTGTGACAAGCTCGCACCGGAAGGAGACCGCTCGTGGCTGATGCTCGTGGCCCGCCCAGTGTTTGAAGAAGTACTGAGAGTCAAAACTCTCGACACAGACCGCCCACGGCAGGTGCCCAAGCTCGCCCGAAGCAGACCCTGACCACATGTGAGGAGCTTGCATCGGAAGGAGACCGCTCATGGCTGATGCTCGTGGCCCGCCCAGCGTTTGTGAAATACTGGCAGTCAAAGCTCTTGGCGCAGGCCGCCATCGCTACTATCTTCGCCCCACCAGAAAACTGTTGCGGCAGACATTGATATCAGGCACATTGCCAGGGATGGGAGCTCGCTAAGACTCCTGAGCAAGCGTCGAGTTTCCTCGATCACTCCCTCAGGAGGGGGTAATGTTGGGGGTAGTCAGAAACCACATATCTTGGATAGCATAGCAAACACACCAGAGATAAGAGTTCTCGAGGGAGCCCGTCCAGGAGTTGGAACCCTCGGAAGCCGAGCGTGCCCCCAGCCCGCAAGAAGCTCGCCCCCCACAGGGAGCTGGATGGACACCTTGTATCTGAGTGCAGCTCGCCCCCAGCCCGCAAGAAGCTCGCCCCCCACAGGGAGCTGGATGGACACCTTGTATCTGAGTGCAGCTCGCCCCCAGCCTGCAAAAAGCTCGCCCCCCACAGGGAGCTGGATGGACACCTTGTATCTGAGTGCAGCTCGCCCCTCCCAGACCCTACAGGAGTTCCCGCCCCCGTGCTCGTTAAAATCACCTTGACAGTGGAGCGAGATCCACATTGGGTTGAAGGGGCTCAAGGCCAAGAGCTCGCTAAGTAGCTCGCCCATGCTCTCGCACGAGCTCGCCTAGCTCGCTAAGGAGCTCGTCCATGCTCGCACAGGAGTTCGCCCAAGGTCAAGAGCTCGCTAAGTAGCTCGCCCATGCTCTCGCACGAGCTCGCCTAGCTCGCTAAGGAGCTCGCCCATGCTCGCACAGGAGTTCGCCCAAGGTCAAGAACTCGCTAAGTAGCTCGCCCATGCTCTCGCATGAGCTCGCCTAAGCTCTCTCAGGAGCTCGCCCAAACTCGTTCAGGAGTTCGCCCAAGCTCTATCAGGAGCTCGCCTAAGCTCTGTCAGGAGCTCGCCCAAGCTCGCCCTGACCCCTATTTATCGAAGAGGATGCCCCCGTGAGGTCCGACTCTTGATAAATATGGGCGAAAGGACGGAGCAGTACCGGGCGAGCTGGCTTTTGCTTCCTCCCTGAGACCGCCCGGACTTGAACATTCCAGAATGGACACCTGGCCGCGACAAGAAAGATTCCCTCCCCCACTCAAACCGTCTGGCAGGCTTGACGACAGAATGTCAGGGTGCGAGTACCAAGGACTGTCAGACCCACACGAGCCAGAACGTGGGGGTCTAGAAAGCCCTAGAAGAATCTCCACGTGTCGGGGTACGGTAGGTCGCCGATTGCTATAAATGCTCACCCCCAAGCTCCATAGTACAGGTTCGAATTCCTTTTCCCTACCACTTTGGTATACCGCAGCTCGCCGTTGTGCCACCGTGACTGACTTGAGCGTCGGAGGGTCTGCGCTCCTAAGGGAGCCAGCCGTTCTCACGTTCTCTTTTCTTTGTCTTGCAGGCAGCCCGCACGGACCAGCGAAAAATCCCCCGAACAGTATGAATGAATTAGAATGGATACATTCGTGCGAATGAATTAGAATTGATCGTACGAATGAATTAGAATGGATCGTGCGAATGAATTAGAATGGATCGTACGAATGAATTAGAATGGATCGTACGAATGAACAAAAATGGATACATTCGTGCGAATGAATTAGAATGGATCGTACGAATGAATTAGAATGGATCGTACGAATGAATTAGAATGGATCTTACAAATGAATTAGAATGGATCGTACGAATGAATTAGAATGGATCGTACGAATGAATTAGAATGGATACATTCGTGCGAATGAATTAGAATGGATCGGACGAATGAATTAGAATGGATCGTACGAATGAATTAGAATGGATCAAATGAATGAATTAGAATGGTTACATTCATGCGAATGAATTAGAATGGATCATACGAATGAATTAGAATGGATCGTACGAATGAATTAGAATGGACACATTCGTGCGAATGAATTAGAATGGATACATTCGTGCGAAAGAATTAGAATAGATCGTATGAATGAATTAGAATGGATCCTATGAATGAATTAGAATGGATCGTGCGAATGAATTAGAATGAATCGTACGAATGAATTAGAATGGATCGTACGAATGAATTAGAATGGATCGTGCTAATGAATTAGAATTGATCGAACGAATGAATTAGCATGGATCGTGCTAATGAATTAGAATGGAACGTACGAATGAATTAGAATGGATCGTGTGAAAGAATTAGAATGGATTAGAATGGATCGTGTGAAAGAATTAGAATGAATTAGAATGGATCGTACGAAAGAATTAGAATGGATTGTGCGAATGAATTAGAATGGACCGTAGGAATGAATTAGAATGGATCGTATGAATGAATTAGAATGGATACATTCGTGCGAATGAATTAGAATGGATCGGACGAATGAATTAGAATGGATCGTACGAATGAATTAGAATGGATCAAATGAATGAATTAGAATGGTTACATTCATGCCAATGAATTAGAATGGATCGTACGAATGGATTAGAATGGATCGTACGAATGAATTAGAATGGATCATACGAATGAGTAAGAATGAATCGTACGAATGAATTAGAATGGATACATTTGTGTGAATTAATTAGAATGGATCGTAAGAATGAATTAGAATGGATCGTACGAATGAATTAGAATGGATCTTACGAATGAATTGTAATGGATCGTGTGAAAGAATTAGAATGGATTGTATGAATGAATTAGAATGGATCGTACGAATGAATTAGAATGGATCGTACGAATGAACTAGAATGGATACATTCGTGCGAATGAATTAGAATGGATCGTATGAATGAATTTGAATAGATTGTGCGAATGAATTAGAATGGATCGTACGAATGAATTAGAATGGATACATTCGTGCGAATAAATTAGAATGGATTGTATGAATGAATTAGAATGGATCGTACGAATGAATTAGAATGGATCGTACGAATGAATTTGAATAGATTGCGCCAATGAATTCGAATGGATCGTACGAATGAATTAGAATGGATCGTACGAAGGAATTAGAATGGATCGTACGAATGCGTACGCTCCATCCTAATTCCTTCGTACGATCCATTCTAATTCATTCGTACGATCCATTCTAATTCATTCATACAATCCATTCTAATTCATTCACACGATCCATTCTAATTCATTCGTACGATCCATTCTAATTCATTCGTGCAATCCATTCTATTTCATTCGTACGATCCATTCTTACTTATTCGTACGATCCATTCTAATTCATTCACACAAATGTATCCATTCGTACGAATGAATTAGAAATGATCGTACGAATGAATTAGAATGGATCGTACGAATGAATTAGAATGGATCGTACGAAGGAATTAGAATGGATCATACGAATGAATTAGAATGGATATATTCGTGCAAATGAATTAGAATGGATCGTATGAATGTATTAGAATGGATCGTATGAGTGAATTAGAATGGATCGTACGAATGAATTAGAATTGATTGTATGAATGAATTAGAATGGATCGTACGAATGAATTAGAATGGATCGTATCAATGAATTAGAATGGATTGTACGAATGAATTAGAATGGATCGTGCGAATGAGTTAGAATGGATCGTACGAATGAATTAGAATGGATCGTACGAATGAACTAGAATGGATACATTCGTGCGAATGAATTAGAATGGATCGTACGAATGAATTAGAATGGATCGTACGAATGAACTAGAATGGATACATTCGTGCGAATGAATTAGAATGGATCGTACGAATGAATTAGAATAGATCGTACGAATGAATTAGAATGGATCGTACGAAGGGATTAGAATAGATCATACGAATGAATTAGAATGGATCGTGCGAATGAATTAGAATGGATCGAACGAATGAATTAGAATGGATATATTCGAGCGAATGAATTAGAATAGATCATAGGAATGAATTAGAATGGATCATACGAATGAATTAGAATGGATCGTACGAACGAATTAGAATGGACCGTACGAACGAATTAGAATGGATCATATGAACGAATTAGAATGGATCGTACAAATGAATTAGAATGGATATATTCGAGCGAATGAATTAGAATGGATCGTACGAATGAATTAGAATAGATCATAGGAATGAATTAGAATGGATCGTGCAAATGAATTAGAATGGATACATTCGTGCAAATGAATTAGAATGGATCGTGCGAATGAATTAGAATGGATCGTATGAATGAATTAGAATGGATATATTTGAACGAATAAATTAGAATGGATCATACGAATGAATTAGAATGGATCGTACGAATGAATTAGAATGGATAGTGCGAATGAATTAGAATGGATCGTACGAATGAATTAGAATGGATACATTCGTGCGAATGAATTAGAATGGATCATACGAATGAGTAAGAATGGATCGTACGAATGAAATAGAATGTATTATACAAATGAATTAGAATGGAATCATTCGTGCAAATGAATTAGAATGGATCGTATGTACGAATGAACTAGAATGGATACCTTCGTGCGAATGAATTAGAATGGATCGTACGAATGAATTAGAATGGATCGTGCGAATGAATTAGAATGGATCGTACGAATGAATTAGAATGGATCGTACGAATGAACTAGAACGGATATATTCGTGCGAATGAATTAGAATGGATCGTACGAATGAATTAGAATGGATCGTACGAATGAATTAGAATGGATCGTACGAATGAAATAGAATGGATTGTGCGAATGAATTAGAATGGACCGTACGAATGAATTAGACGTACGAATAAATTAGAATGGATACATTCGTGCGAATAGATTAGAATGGATCATACGAATGAGTAAGAATGGATCGTCATTCTAATTCATTTGTATGAACCATTCTAATTCATTTGTATCCATTCTATTTCATTCGCACGATCCATTCTAATTCATTCACGCAATCTATTGTAATTCATTCGTACGATCCATTCTAATTCATTCGTACGATCCATTCTAATTCATTCTCACGAATGTATCCATTCTAGTTCATTCGTACGATCCATTCTAATTCATTCATACAATCCATTCTAATTCATTCGCACGAATGTATCCATTCTAATTCATTCATACGATCCATTCTAATTCATTCACAAAATCTATTCTAATTCATTCATACGATCCATTCAAATTCATTCGCACGAATGTATCCATTCTAATTCATTCATACGATCCATTCTACTTCATTCGTACTATCCGTTCTAATTCACTCATACGATCCATTCTAATTCATTCATACGATCCATTCTAATTCATTTGCACGAATATATCTATTCTAATTCATTCGTACGATCCATTCTAATTCCTTCGTACGATCCATTCTAATTCCTTCGTACGATCAATTCTAATTCCTTCGTACGATCCATTCTATTTCATTCGTATGATCCATTCTAATTCCTTCGTACGATCCATTCTAATTCCTTCGTATCCATTCTAATTCACTCATACGATCCATTCTAATTCATTCGTACGATCCATTCTAATTCATTCTAATCCATTCGTACGAATGAATTAGAATGGATCGTACGAATGAATTAGAATGGATCGTACGAATGAATTAGAATGGATCGTACGAAGGAATTAGAATGGATCGTACGAATGAATTAGAATGGATATATTCATGCAAATGAATTAGAATGGGTCGTATGAATATATTAGAATGGATCGTATGAGTGAATTAGAATGGATCGTACGAATGAATTAGAATGGATCGTATGGATGAATTAGAATGGATACATTCTTGTGAATGAATTAGAATAGATCGTATGAATGAATTAGAATAGATTTTGTGAATGAATTAGAACTGATCGTACGAATGAATTAGAATGGATACATTCGTGCGAATGAATTAGAATGGATTGTATGAATGAATTAGAATGGATCGTACGAATGAATTAGAATCGATCGTATAAGTGAATTAGAATGGATACGAAGGAATTAGAATGGATCGTACGAAGGAATTAGAATGGATCATACGAATGAAATAGAATGGATCATACGAAGGAATTAGAATGGATCGTACGAAGGAATTAGAATGGATCGTACGAAGGAATTAGAATGGATATATTCGGGCAAATGAATTATAATGGATCGTATGAATGAATTAGAATGGATCGTATGAGTGAATTAGAACGGATAGTACGAATGAAGTAGAATGGACCATATGAATGAATTAGAATGGATACATTCGTGCGAATGAATTAGAATGGATCGTATGAATGAATTAGAATAGATTGTGCGAATGAATTAGAATGGATCGTACGAATGAATTAGAATGGATACATTCGTGCGAATAAATTAGAATGAATTGTATGAATGAATTAGAATGGATCGTACGAATGAATTAGAATGGATCGTACGAATGAATTAGAATAGATTGCGCAAATGAATTAGAATGGATCGTATGAATGAATTAGAATGGATCGTACGAAGGAATTAGAATGGATCGTACAAATGAATTAGAATGGATCGTACGAATGAAATAGAATGGATCGTACGAAGGAATTAGAATGGATCGTACGAATGAATTAGAATGGATCGTACGATTGAATTAGAATGGATCATACGAATGAGTAAGAATGGATCATATGAATGAATTAGATTGGATCGTACGATCCATTCTAATTCATTAGCATGGATCGTGCTAATGAATTAGAATGGAATATACGAATGAATTAGAATGGATCGTAGAATAGATCGTACGAATGAATTAGAATAAATTAGAATGGATCGTACGAATGAATTAGAATAGATCATAGGAATGAATTAGAATGGATCGTGCAAATGAATTAGAATGGATATATTCGTGCGAATGAATTAGAATGGATCGTGCGAATGAATTAGAATGGATCGTACGAATGAATTAGAATGGATATATTTGAATGAATAAATTAGAATGGATCATACGAATGAATTAGAATGGATCGTACGAATGAATTAGAATGGATAGTGCGAATGAATTAGAATCGATCGTACGAATGAATTAGAATGGATCGTACGAATGAATTAGAATGGATCATACGAATGAGTAAGAATGAATCGTACGAATGAATTAGAATGGATCGTACGAATGAATTAGAATGGATCGTATGAATAAATTAGAATGGATGCATTCGTCCGAATGAATTAGAATGGATCATACGAATGAGTAAGAATGGATCGTACGAATTAAATAGAATAGATTGTACGAATGAATTAGAATGGATCCTAGTACGATCCATTCTAATTCATTCATACGATCCATTCTAATTCATTCATACAATCCATTCTAATTCTTTCACACGATCCATTCTAATTCATTCGTACGATCCATTCTAATTCATTCGTGCAATCCATTCTATTTTATTCATACGATCCATTCTTACTCATTCGTACGATCCATTCTAATTCATTCACACGAATGTATCCATTCGTACGAATGAATTAGAATAGATTGTACGAATGAATTAGAATGGATCGTACGAATGAATTAGAATGGATTGTACGAAGGAATTAGAATGGATCGTACGAATGAATTAGAATAGATCGTACGAATTAATTAGAATAGATCGTACGAATGAATTAGAATGGATCGTACGAAGGACTTAGAATGGATCGTACGAATGAATTAGAATGGATCGTGTGAAAGAATTAGAATGGATTGTACGAATGAATTAGAATAGATCATATGAATGAATTAGAATGGATCGTATGAATGAATTAGAATGGATCGTACGAATGAATTAGAATGGATCGTACGAATGAATTAGAATGGATACATTCGTGCGAATGAATTAGAATGGATGCATTCGTGCGAAAGAATTAAAATAGACCGTATGAATGAATTAGAATAGATCCTTTGAATTAATTAGAATGGATCGTGCGAATCAATTAGAATGGATCGTACGAATGAATTAGAATGGATCGTGCTAATGAATTAGAAATGATCGAATGAATGAATTAGCATGGATCTTGCTAATGAATTAGAATGGAACGTACGAATGAATTAGAATGGATCGTGTGAAAGAATTAGAATGGATTGTATGAATGAATTAGAATGAATTTGTACGATCCATTCGAATTTATTCGCACGATCCATTCTAATTCATTCATACGATCCATTCTAATTCATTCGTACGATCTATTCTAATTCATTCGCACAAATGTATCCATTCTAATTCATTCGTACGATCCATTCTAATTCATTCGCACGATCCTTTCTAATTCATTCGTACGATCCATTCTAATTCATTAGCACGATCCATGCTAATTCATTCGTTCGATCAATTCTAATTCATTAGCACGATCCATTCTAATTCATTCGTACGATCCATTCTAATTCATTCGCACAAATGTATCCATTCTAATTAATTCGTACGATCCATTCTAATTCATTCGCACGATCCATTCTAATTCATTCGTACGATCCATTCTAATGAATTAGAATGGATCGTATGAATGAATTAGAATGGATCGTACGAATGAATTAGAATGGATCATGCGAATGAATTAGAATGGATCGTACGAATGAATTAGAATGGATCGTATGAATGAACTAGAATGGATACATTCGTGCGAATGAATTAGAATGGATCGTACGAATGAATTAGAATGGATCGTACGAATGAAGTAGAATGGATCTTACGAATGAATTAGAATGGATCGTACGAATGAATTAGAATGGATCGTACGAATGAATTAGAATGGATACATTCGTGCGAATGAATTAGAATGGATCGGACGAATGAATTAGAATGGATCGTACAAATGAATTAGAATGGATCGTACGGATGAATTAGAATGGATCGTGCGAATGAATTAGAATGGATCGTGTGAAAGAATTAGAATGGATTGTATGAATGAATTAGAATGGATCGTACGAATGAATTAGAATGGATCTTACGAATGAATTAGAATGGATCGTACGAATGAATTAGAATGGATCATACGAATGAATTAGAATGGATACATTCGTGCGAATGAATTAGAATGGATCGTGCACGAATGTATCCATTCTAATTCATTCGTACGATCCATTCTAATTCATTAATATGATCCATTCTAATTCATTCGTATGATCCATTCTAATTCATATGCACAAAGGTATCCATTCTAATCCATTCGTAGGATCCATTCTAATCCATTCGTACGATCCATTCTAATTCATTCGTACGATCCATTCTAATTCATTCGCTCGAATGTATCAATTCTAATCCATTCGTACGATCCATTCTAATCCATTCGTATGATCCATTCTAATTCATTCGCATGAATATAACCATTCTAATTCATTCATTTGATCCATTCTAATTCATTCGTACGATCCATTCTAATTCATTCGTCCGATCCATTCTAATTCATTCACACGAATGTATCCATTCTAATTCATTCATACGATCAATTCTAATTCATTCGTACGATCCATTCTAATTCATTCGCACAAATGTATCCATTCTAATTCATTCGTACGATCCATTCTAATTCATTCGCACGATCCATTCTAATTCATTCGTATGATCCATTCTAATTCTTTCACACGATTCATTCTAATTCATTCGTACGATCCATTCTAATACATTCATACGATCCATTCTAATTCATTTGCACGAATATATCCATCCTAATTCATTCGTACGATCCATTCTAATTCCTTCGTACGATCCATTCTAATTCATTCGTACGATCTATTCTAATTCATTCGTACGATCCATTCTAATTCATTCGCACGATCCATTCTAATTCTTTCGTAAGATCCATTCTAATTCATTCGTACGATCCATTCTAATTCATTCATACAATCCATTCTAATTCTTTCTGACGATCTATTCTAATTGATTCGTAGGATCCATTGTAATTCATTCGTACAATCTATTCTATTTCATTCGTACGATCCATTCTTACTCATTCGTATGATCCATTCTAATTCATTTGCACGAATATATCCATTCTAATTCATTCGTACGATCCATTCTAATTCCTTCGTACGATCCATTCTAATTCATTCGTACGATCTATTCTAATTCATTCGCATGATCCATTCTAATTCATTCGTACGATCCATTCTAATTCTTTCACACAATCCATTCTAATTCATTCGTACGATCCATTCTAATTCATTCGTGCAATCCATTCTATTTCATTCGTACGATCCATTCTTACTCATTCGTACGATCCATTCTAATTCATTTACACGAATGTATCCATTCGTACGAATGAATTAGAATAGATTGTACGAATGAATTAGAATGGATCGTACGAATGAATTAGAATGGATCGTACGAAGGAATTAGAATGGATCGTACGAATGAATTTGAATGGATCGTACGAATGAATTAGAATGGATCGTACGAAGGAATTAGAATTGATCGTACGAAGGAATTAGAATGGATATATTCGTGCAAATGAATTAGAATGGATAGTATGAATGTATTAGAATGGATCGTATGAGTGAATTAGAATGGATCGTACGAATGAATTAGAATGGGTTGTATGAATGAATTAGAATGGATCGTACGAATGAATTAGAATGGATCATACGAATTAATTATAATGGATCATACGAATGAATTAGAATGGATCGTACGAATGAATTAGAATGGATACATTCGTGCGAATGAATTAGAATGGATTGTGCGAATGAATAAGAACAGATCGTGTGAATGAATTAGAATGGATCGTACGAATGAATTAGAATGGATCGTGCGAATGAATTAGAATGGATCGTACGAATGAATTAGAATGGATACATTTGTGCGAATGAATTAGAATGGATCGTACGAATGAATTAGAATGGATCGTATGAATGAATTAGAATGGATCGTACGAATGAATTAGAATGGATCGTGCGAATGAATTAGAATGGATCTTACGAATGAATTAGAATGGATCGTGTGAAAGAATTAGAATGGATCGTACGAATGAATTAGAATGGATCGTGCGAATGAATTAGAATGGATCGTACGAATGAATTAGAATGGATACATTTGTGTGAATGAATTAGAATGGATCGTACGAATGAATTAGAATGGATCGTATGAATGAATTTGAATGGATCGTACGAATGAATTAGAATGGATCGTGCGAATGAATTAGAATGGATCGTACGAATGAATTAGAATGGATCGTACGAATGAACTAGAATGGATACATTTGTGCGAATGAATTAGAATGGATCGTACGAATGAATTAGAATGGATCGTACGAATGAATTAGAATGGATCTTACGAATGAATTAGAATGGATCGTACGAATGAATTAGAATGGATCGTACGAATGAATTAGAATGGATCTTACGAATAAATTAGTATGGATCGTACGAATAAATTAGAATGGATCGTATGAATGGTTTAGAATGGATACATTCGTGCGAATGAATTAGAATGAATCGGACGAATGAATTAGAATGGATCGTACGAATGAATTAGAATGGATCAAATGAATGAATTAGAATGGTTACCTTCTTGCGAATGAATTAGAATGGATCGTACGAATGGATTAGAATGGATTGTACGAATGGATTAGAATGGATACATTCGTGCGAATGAATTAGAATGGATCATACGAATGAGTAAGAATGGATCGTATGAATGAAATAGAATGGATTGTATGAATGAATTAGAATGGATCATGCGACTGAATTTGAATGGATCGTACGAATGAATTAGAATGGATCTTCCTAATGAATTAGAATTGATCGTACGAATGAAATAGAATGGATTGTACGAATGATTTAGAATGGATCGTACGAATGAATTAGAATGGATCGTACAAATGATTTAGAATGGATACATTCGTGCGAATGAATTAGAATAGATCATACGAATGAGTAAGAATGGATCGTACGAATGAAATAGAATGGATTGTACGAATGGATTAGAATGGATTCGTACGAATAAATTAGAATGGATACATTCGTGCGAATGAATTAGAATGGATTGTACCAATGAGTAAGAATGGATCGTACGAATGAATTAGAATGGATCGTACGAATGTATTAGAATGGATCGTGTGAAAGAATTAGAATGGATTGTATGAATGAATTAGAATAGATCATATAAATAAATTAGAATGGATCGTACGAATGAATTAGAATGGATCATACGAATGAAATAGAATGGATTGTACGAATGATTTAGAATGGATCGTACGAATGAATTAGAATGGATCGTACGAATGATTTAGAATGGATACATTCGTACGAATGAATTAGAATGGATCATACGAATGAGTCAGAATGGATCGTACGAATGAAATAGAATGGATTGTACGACTGAATTAGAATGGATTCGTACGAATGAATTAGAATGGATACATTCGTGCGAGTGAATTAGAATGGATCGTACCAATAAGTAAGAATGGATCGTACGAATGAATTAGAATGGATCGTACGAATGATTTAGAATAGATCGTGTGAAAGAATTAGAATGGATTGTATGAATGAATTAGAATGGATCGTATAAATGAATTAGAATAGATCGTACGAATGAATTAGAATGGATCGTACGAATGAATTAGAATGGATACATTCGTTCGAATGAATTAGAATGGATACATTCGTGCGAAAGAATTAGAATGGATTGTATGAATGAATTAGAATGGATCGTATGAATGAATTAGAATGGATCGTGCGAATGAATTCGAATGGATCATACGAATGAACTAGAATGGATACATTTGTGCGAATGAATTAGAATGGATCGTATGAATGAATTAGAATGGATCGTATGAATGAATTATAATGGATCGTGCGAATGAATTCGAATGGATCGTACGAATTCATTCTAATTCATTAATACAATCCATTCTAATTTTTTCACACGATCCATTCTAATTCATTCGTACGTTCCATTCTAATTCATTAGCACGATCCATGCTAATTCATTCGTTCGATCAATTCTAATTCATTAGCACGATCCATTCTAATTCATTCGTACGATCCATTCTATATCATTCGCACGATCCATTCTAATTCATTCATAGGATCCATTCTAATTCATTCATACGATCTATTCTAATACTTTCGCATGAATGTATCCATTCTAATTCATTCGCACGAATGTATCGATTCTAATTCATTCGTACGATCCATTCTAATTCATTCGTACGATCCATTCTAATTCATTCATACGATCTATTCTAATTCATTCATACAATCCATTCTAATTCTTTCACACGATCCATTCTAATTCATTTGTACGGTCCATTCTAATTCATTCGCACAATCCATTCTATTTCATTCGTACGATCCATTATTAATCATTGGTACGATCCATTCTAATTCATTCGCACGAATGTATCCATTCTAATTCATTCGTACGAATCCATTCTAATTCATTCGTACAATCTATTCTATTTCATTTGTACGATCCATTCTTACTCATTCGTATGATCCATTCTAATTCATTCGGACGAATGTATCCATTCTAATTTATTCATACGATCCATTCTAATTCATTCGTACGATCCATTCTAATTCATTCGTACGATCCATTCTAATTCATTCGTCCGATCCATTCTAATTCATTCGCACGAATGTATCCATTCTAATTCATTCGTACGGTCCATTCTAATTCATTCGCACAATCCATTCTATTTCATTCGTACGATCCATTCGTACTCATTCGTATGATCCATTATGGATACATTCGTGCGAATGAATTAGAATGGATCATACGAATTAGTAAGAATGGATCGTACGAATGAAATAGATTGGATTGTGCGAATGAATTAGAATAGATCGTACGAATGAATTGGAATGGATCGTGTGAAAGAATTAGAATGGATTGTATGAATGAATTAGAATGGATCGTACGAATAAATTAGAATGGATCGTATGAGTGAATTAGAATGGATACGAAGGAATTAGAATGGATTGTACGAAGGAATTAGAATGGATCATACGAATGAAATAGAATGGATCGTACGAAGGAATTAGAATGGATCGTACGAAGGAATTAGAATGGATCGTACGAATGAATTAGAATGGATATATTCGTGCAAATGAATTAGAATGGATCGTATGAATGAATTAGAATGGATCGTATGAGTGAATTAGAACGGATAGTACGAATGAAGTAGAATGGATCGTATGAATGAATTAGAATGGATACATTCGTGCGAATGAATTAGAATGGATCGTATGAATGAATTAGAATAGATTGTGTGAATGAATTAGAATGGATCGCATGAATGAATTAGAATGGATACATTCGTGCGAATAAATTAGAATGGATTGTATGAATGAATTAGAATGGATCGTACGAATGAATCAGAATGGATCGTACGAATGAATTAGAATAGATTGCGTGAATGAATTAGAATGGATCGTACAAATGAATTAGAATGGATCGTACGAAGGAATTAGAATGGATCGTACGAATGAATTAGAATGGATCGTATGAATGAATTAGAATGGATCGTACGAAGGAATTAGAATGGATCGTACGAATGAATTAGAATGGATCGTATGATTGAATTAGAAGGGATCATACGAATGAGTAAGAATGGATCGTATGAATGAATTAGATTGGATCGTACGATCCATTCTAATTCATTAGCATGGATCGTGCTAATGAATTAGAATGGAATATACGAATGAATTAGAATGGATCGTAGAATGGATCGTACGAATAAATTAGAATGAATTAGAATGGATCGTACAAATGAATTAGAATAGATCATAGGAATGAATAAGAATGGATCGTGCAAATGAATTAGAATGGATACATTCGTGCGAATGAATTAGAATGGATCGTGCGAATGAATTAGAATGGATCGTACGAATGAATTAGAATGGATATATTTGAACGAATAAATTAGAATGGATCATACGAATGAATTAGAATGGATCGTACGAATGAATTAGAATGGATAGTGCGAATGAACAAGAATCGATCGTACGAATGAATTAGAATGGATCGTACGAATGAATTAGATCGTACGAATGAATTAGAATGGATCGTATGAATGAATTAAAATGGATACATTCGAGCGAATGAATTAGAATAGATCGTTGGAATGAATTAGAATGGATCGTACGAATGAATTAGAATGGATACATTTGTGAGAATGAATTAGAATGGTTCGTACGAATGAATTAGAATGCATCGTACGAAAGAATTAGAATGGATATATTCGTGCGAATGAATTAGAATGGATCGTACGAATTAATTCGACTGGATTGTACGAATGAATTTGAATGGATACATTTGTGCGAATGAATCTAAATGGATTGTATGAATGAATTATAATGGATCGTACAAATGAATTAGAATGGATCGTACGAATGAATTAGAATAGCTCATACAAATGAATTAGAATGAATCGTATGAATGAATTAGAATGGTTACATTCGTGCGAATGAATTAGAATGGATCGTACGAATGAATTAGAATGGATCGTACGAATAAATTAGAATGGATCGTGGGAATGAATTAGAATGGATCTTACGAATGAATTAGAATGGATCGTACGAATGAATTAGAATGGATCGTACGAATGAATTAGAATGGATACATTCGTGCGAATGAATTAAAATGGATCGGACGAATGAATTAGAATGGATCGTACGAATGAATTAGAATGGATCAAATGAATGAATTAGAATGGTTACATTCATGCGAATGAATTAGAATGGATCGTACGAATGGATTAGAATGGATCGTACGAATGGATTAGAATGGATACATTCGTGCGAATGAATTAGAATGGATTGTATGAATGAATTAGAATGGATCGTACAATCCATTCAAATTCATTCGCATGATCCATTCTAATTCATTCATACGATCCATTCTAATTCATTCATACAATCCATTCTAATTCTTTCACATGATCCATTCTAATTCATTCGTAGGATCCATTCTAATTCATTCGTACAATATATTCTATTTCATTCGTACGATCCATTCTTACTCATTCGTATGATCCATTCTAATTCATTCGGACGAATGTATCCATTCTAATTTATTCGTACGATCCATTCTAATTCATTCGCACGATCCATCCATTCTAATTCATTCGTACGATCCATTCTAATTCATTCGTACGATCCATTCTAATCCATTCATACGATCCATTCTAATACATTCATACGATCCATTCTAATTCATTTGCACGAAAATATCCATTCTAATTCATTTGTACGATCCATTCTAATTCCTTCGTACGATCCATTCTAATTCATTCGTACAATCTATTCTAATTCATTCGTACGATCCATTCTAATTCATTCGTACGATCCATTCTAATTCATTTGTACGATCCATTCTTATTCATTCGTACAATCTATTCTAATTCATTCGTACGAATGGATACATTCGTGTGAATGAATTAGAATGGATCGTATGAATGAGTAAGAATGGATCGTACGAATGAAATAGAATGGATTGCACGAATGAATTAGAATGGATCATACGAATGAATTAGAATGGATCGTGTGAAAGAATTAGAATGGATTGTATGAATGAATTAGAATGGATCGTACGAAGGAATTAGAATGGATCGTACGAATGAAATAGAATGGATCGTACGAATGAATTAGAATAGATCGTATGAATGAATTAGAATGGATCATACGAATGAATTAGAATGGATCGTGTGAAAGAATTAGAATGGATCGTACGAAGGAATTAGAATGGATCGTACGAAGGAATTAGAATGGATCGTGCGAATGAATTAGAATGGATCGTACGAATGAATTAGAATGGATCGTGCTAATGAATTAGAATTGATCGAACGAATGAATTAGCATGGATCGTGCATTCGTACGATCCATTCTAATTCATTCGTAAGATCCATTCTAATTCATTCGTACGATCCATTCTAATTCATTCATACGATCCATTCTAATTCATTCGCACGAATGTATCCATTCCAGTTCATTCGTATGATCCATTCTAATTCATTCGTACGATCCATTCTAATTCATTCATACGATCTATTCTAATTCATTCAAACAATCTATTCTAATTCTTTCACACGATCCATTCTAATTCATTCGTACGATCCATTCTAATTCATTCGCACAATCCATTCTATTTCATTCATACGATCCATTCTTACTCATTCGTATGATCCATTCTAATTCATTCGCAGGAATGTATCCATTCTAATCCATTCGTACGATCCATTCTAATCCATTCGTACGATCCAGTCTAATTCATTCGCATGAATGTAACCATTCTAATTCATTCATTTGATCCATTCTAATTCATTCGTACGATCCATTCTAATTCATTCGTCCGATCCATTCAAATTCATTCGCACGAATGTATCCATTCAAAACCATTCATACGATCCGTTCTAATTTATTCATACTATCCATTCTAATTCATTCATAAGATCCATTCTAATTCATTCGTACGATCCATTCTAATTCATTCGTACGATCCATTCTAATTCATTCGTAAGATCTATTCTAATTCATTCGTACGATCCATTCTAATTCATTCGTACGATCCATTCTAATTCATTCGCACGAATGTATCCATTCTAGGTCATTCGTACGATCCATTCTAATTCATTCGCACGATCCATTCTAATTCATTCATACGATCCATTCTAATTTATTCATATGATCCATTCTAATTCATATGCACAAAGGTATCCATTCTAATCCATTCGTAGGATCCATTCTAATTCATTCGTACGATCCATTCTAATTCATTCGCACAAATGTATCCATTCTAATTCATTCGTACGATCCATTCTAATTCATTCGCACGATCCGTTCTAATTCATTCGTACGATCCATTCTAATTCTTTCACACGATCCATTCTAATTCATTCATACGATCTATTCTAATTCATTCGCACGATCCATTCTAATTCATTCATACGATCCATTCTAATTCATTCATGCAATGCATTCTAATTCTTTCACACGATCCATTCTAATTCATTCGTACGATCCATTCTAATTCATTCGTACAATCCATTCTATTTCATTTGTACGATCCATTCTGACTCATTCGTATGATCCATTCTAATTCATTCGTACGATCCATTCTAATTCATTTGTACGATCCATTCTAATTCTTTCACACGATCCATTCTAATTCATTCGTAGGATCTATTCTAATTCATTCGTACAGTCTATTCTATTTCATTCGTACGATCCATTCTTACTCATTCGTATGATCCATTCTAATTCATTCGGACGAATGTATCCATTCTAATTCATTCGTACGATCCATTCAAATTCATTCGTACTATCCATTCTAATTCATTCGTACGATCCATTCTTACTCATTCGTATGATCCATTCTAATTCATTCGTACGATCCATTCTATTTCATTCGTACGATCCATTCTAATTTATTCGCACAATCTATTCTAATTCATTCGTACGATCCATTCTAATTTATTCGTACGATCGTACGAATGAATTAGAATGGATCGTACGGAATGAATTAGAATGGATTGTATGAATGAATTAGAATGGATACATTCGTGCGAATGAATTAGAATGGATCACACGAATGAGTAAGAATGGATCGTACGAATGAAATAGAATGGATTGTACGAATGAATTAGAATGGATCCATTCTAATTCATTCGTACGATCCTTTCTATTTCATTCATACGATCCATTCTTACTCATTGGTACGATCCATTCTAAATCATTCGCACGAATGTATCCATTCTAATTCATTCATACGAATCCATTCTAATTCATTTGTACGATCCATTCTAATACATTCATACGATCCATTCTAATTCATTTGCATGAATATATCCATTGTAAATCATTCGTACGATCCATTCTAATTCCTTCGTACGATCCATTCTAATTCATTCGTACGATCTATTCTAATTCATTCGTAAGATCCATTCTAATTCATTCGTACGATCCATTCTAATTCATTCATACGATCCATTTAATTCATTCATAGGATCCATTCTAATTCATTCATAGGATCCATTTTAATTCATTCATAGGATCCATTCTAATTCATTCATACGATCTACTCTAATTCTTTCGCACGAATGTATCCATTCTAATTCATTCGCACGAATGTATCTATTCTAATTCATTCGTACGATCCATTCTAATTCATTCGTACGATCCATTCGAATTCATTCGCACGATCCATTCTAATTAATTCATATGATCCATTCTAATTCATTCATACAATCCATTCTAATTCTTTCACACGATCCATTCTTATTCATTCGTACGATCCATTCTAATTCATTCGTACAATCCATTCTATTTCATTAGTACGATCCATTCCTACTCATTCGTATGATCCATTCTAATTCATTCGTACGATCCATTCTAATTCATTCGTACGATCCATTCGAATTCATTCGTACAATCCATTCTAATTCATTCGCACGAATGTATCCATTCTAGTTCATTCGTACGATCCATTCTAATTCATTCGTACGATCCATTCTAATTCATTCGCACGATCCATTCTAATTCATTCGTATGATCCATTCTAATTCATTCGTACGATCCATTCTAATTCATTCGTATGATCCATTCTAATGCATTCGTACGATCCATTCTAATTCCTTCATACGATCCATTCTAATTCATTCGTACGATCCATTCTAATTCATTCGCGCAATCTATTCTAATTCATTCGTACGATCAATTCTAATTCATTCGTAAGATCCATTCTAATTCAATCATACAATCTATTCTAATTTATTCGCACGAATGTATCCATTCTAATTCATTCGTACGATCCATTCTAATTCATTCGCACAATCTATTCTAATTCATTCATACGATCCATTCTAATTCATTCACACGAATGTATCCATTCTAATTCATTCATATGATCCATTCTACTTCATTCGTACTATCCGTTCTAATTCACTCATACGATCCATTCTAATTCATTTATACGATCCATTCTAATTCATTTGCACGAATATATCCATTCTAATTCATTCGTACGATCCATTCTAATTCCTTCGTACGATCCATTCTAATTCCTTCGTACGATCCATTCTATTTCATTCGTATGATCCATTCTAATTCCTTCGTACGATCCATTCTAATTCATTCGTATGATCTATTCTTATTCATTCGCACGATCCAGTCTAATTGATTCGCACGATCCATTCTAATTCATTTGCACGAATGTATCCATTCTAATTCATTCGTACGATCCATTCTAATTCATTAATATGATCCATTCTAATTCATTCGTACGATCCATTCTAATTCATATACACAAAGGTATCCATTCTAATCCATTCGTAGGATCCATTCTAATTCATTCGTACGATCCATTCTAATTCATTCGTACGATCTATTCTATTCGCTCGAATGTATCCATTCTAATCCATTTGTACGATCCATTCTAATCCATTCGTACGATCCATTCTAATTCATTCGCATGAAGTAGAATGGATCGTACGAATGAATTAGAATGGATCGTATGTGTTGGGGGTAGTCAGAAACCACATATCTTGGATAGCATAGCAAACACACCAGAGATAAGAGATCCCGAGGGAGCCCGTCCAGGAGTTGGAACCCTCGGAAGCCGAGCGTGCCCCCAGCCCGCAAGAAGCTCGCCCCCCACAGGGAGCTGGATGGACACCTTGTATCTGAGTGCAGCTCGCCCCCAGCCCGCAAGAAGCTCGCCCCCCAAAGGGAGCTGGATGGACACCTTGTATCTGAGTGCAGCTCGCCCCCAGCCCGCAAGAAGCTCGCCCCCCACAGGGAGCTGGATGGACACCTTGTATCTGAGTGCAGCTCGCCCCTCCCAGACCCTGCAGGAGTTCCCGCCCCCGTGCTCGTTAAAATCACCTTGACAGTGGAGCGAGATCCACATTGGGTTGAAGGGGCTCAAGGCCAAGAGCTCGCTAAGTAGCTCGCCCATGCTCTCGCACGAGCTCGCCTAGCTCGCTAAGGAGCTCGCCCATGCTCGCACAGGAGTTCGCCCAAGGTCAAGAGCTCGCTAAGTAGCTCGCCCATGCTCTCGCACGAGCTTGCCTAGCTCGCTAAGGAGCTCGCCCATGCTCGCACAGGAGTTCGCCCAAGGTCAAGAACTCGCTAAGTAGCTCGCCCATGCTCTCGCATGAGCTCGCCTAAGCTCTCTCAGGAGCTCGCCCAAACTCATTCAGGAGTTCGCCCAAGCTCTATCAGGAGCTCGCCTAAGCTCTGTCAGGAGCTCGCCCAAGCTCGCCCTGACCCCTGTTTATCGAAGAGGATGCCCCCGTGAGGTCCGACTCTTGATAAATATGGGCGAAAGGACGGAGCAGTACCGGACGAGCTGGCCTTTGCTTCCTCCCTGAGACCGCCCGGACTTGAACATTCCAGAATGGCCACCTGGCCGCGACAAGAAAGATTCCCTCCCCCACTCAAACCGTCTGGCAGGCTTGACGACAGAATGTTAGGGCGCGAGTACCAAGGACTGTCAGACCCACACGAGCCAGAACATGGGGGTCTAGAAAGCCCTGGAAGAATCTCCACGTGTCGGGGTACGATAGGTCGCCGATTGCTATAAATGCTCACCCCCAGGCTCCATAGTACAGGTTCGAATTCCTTTTCCCTACCACTTTGGTATACCGCAGCTCGCCGTTGTGCCACCGTGACTGACTTGAGCGTCGGAGGGTCTGCGCTCCTAAGGGAGCCAGCCGTTCTCACGTTCTCTTTTCTTTGTCTTGCAGGCAGCCCGCACGGACCAGCGAAAAATCCCCCGAACAGTATGAATGAATTAGAATGGATACATTCGTGCGAATGAATTAGACTTGATCGTACGAATGAATTAGAATGGATCGTGCGAATGAATTAGAATGGATCGTACGAATGAATTAGAATGGATCGTACGAATGAACTAAAATGGATACATTCGTGCGAATGAATTAGAATGGATCGTACGAATGAATTAGAATGGATCGTACGAATGAATTAGAATGGATCTTACAAATGAATTAGAATGGATCGTACGAATGAATTAGAATGGATCGTACGAATGAATTAGAATGGATACATTCGTGCGAATGAATTAGAATGGATCGGACGAATGAATTAGAATGGATCGTACGAATGAATTAGAATGGATCAAATGAATGAATTAGAATGGTTACATTCATGCGAATGAATTAGAATGGATCGTACGAATGAATTAGAATGGATCGTACGAATGAATTAGAATGGATACATTCGTGCGAATGAATTAGAATGGATACATTCGTGCGAAAGAATTAGAATAGATCGTATGAATGAATTAGAATGGATCCTATGAATGAATTAGAATGGATCGTGCGAATGAATTAGAATGGATCGTACGAATGAATTAGAATGGATCGTACGAATGAATTAGAATGGATCGTGCTAATGAATTAGAATTGATCGAACGAATGAATTAGCATGGATCATGCTAATGAATTAGAATGGAACGTACGAATGAATTAGAATGGATCGTGTGAAAGAATTAGAATGGATTAGAATGGATCGTGTGAAAGAATTAGAATGAATTAGAATAGATCGTACGAATGAATTAGAATGGATTGTGCGAATGAATTAGAATGGACCGTAGGAATGAATTAGAATGGATCGTATGAATGAATTAGAATGGATACATTCGTGCGAATGAATTAGAATGGATCGGACGAATGAATTAGAATGGATCGTACGAATGAATTAGAATGGATCAAATGAATGAATTAGAATGGTTACATTCATGCGAATGAATTAGAATGGATCGTACGAATGGATTAGAATGGATCGTACGAATGAATTAGAATGGATCATACGAATGAGTAAGAATGAATCGTACGAATGAATTAGAATGGATACATTTGTGCGAATTAATTAGAATGGATCGTAAGAATGAATTAGAATGGATCGTACGAATGAATTAGAATGGATCTTACGAATGGATTGTAATGGATCGTGTGAAAGAATTAGAATGGATTGTATAAATGAATTAGAATAGATCGTATGAATGAATTAGAATGGATCGTACGAATGAATTAGAATGGATCGTACGAATGAACTAGAATGGATACATTCGTGCGAATGAATTAGAATGGATCGTATGAATTAATTTGAATAGATTGTGCGAATAAATTAGAATGGATCGTACGAATGAATTAGAATGGATACATTCGTGCGAATAAATTAGAATGGATTGTATGAATGAATTAGAATGGATCGTACGAATGAATTAGAATGGATCGTACGAATGAATTTGAATAGATTGCGCGAATGAATTCGAATGGATCGTACGAATGAATTAGAATGGATCGTACGAAGGAATTAGAATGGATCGTACGAATGCGTACGCTCCATCCTAATTCCTTCGTACGATCCATTCTAATTCATTCGTATGATCCATTCTAATTCATTCATACAATCCATTCTAATTCATTCACACGATCCATTCTAATTCATTCGTACGATCCATTCTAATTCATTCGTGCAATCCATTCTATTTCATTCGTACGATCCATTCTTACTCATTTGTACGATCCATTCTAATTCATTCACACAAATGTATCCATTCGTACGAATGAATTAGAAAAGATTGTACGAATGAATTAGAATGGATCGTACGAATGAATTAGAATGGATCGTACGAAGGAATTAGATTGGATCGTACGAATGAATTAGAATGGATCGTACGAATGAATTAGAATAGATCGTACGAATGAATTAGAATGGATCGTACGAAGGAATTAGAATGGATCGTACGAATGAATTAGAATGGATATATTCGTGCAAATGAATTAGAATGGATCGTATGAATGTATTAGAATGGATCGTATGAGTGAATTAGAATGGATCGTACGAATGAATTAGAATTGATTGTATGAATGAATTAGAATGGATCGTACGAATGAATTAGAATTGATCGTATCAATGAATTAGAATGGATTGTACGAATGAATTAGAATGGATCGTGCGAATGAATTAGAATGGATCGTACGAATGAATTAGAATGGATCGTACGAATGAACTAGAATGGATACATTCGTGCGAATGAATTAGAATGGATCGTACGAATGGATTAGAATGGATCGTACGAATGAACTAGAATGGATACATTCGTGCGAATTAATTTGAATGGATCGTACGAATGAATTAGAATAGATCGTACGAATGAATTAGAATGGATCGTACGAAGGGATTAGAATAGATCATACGAATGAATTAGAATGGATCGTGCGAATGAATTAGAATGGATCGAACGAATGAATTAGAATGGATATATTCGAGCGAATGAATTATAATAGATCATAGGAATGAATTAGAATGGATCATACGAATGAATTAGAATGGATCGTACGAACGAATTAGAATGGACCGTATGAACGAATTAGAATGGATCATATGAACGAATTATAATGGATCGTACGAATGAATTAGAATGGATACATTCGAGCGAATGAATTAGAATGGATCGTACGAATGAATTAGAATAGATCATAGGAATGAATTAGAATGGATCGTGCAAATGAATTAGAATGGATACATTCGTGCAAATGAATTAGAATGGATCGTGCTAATGAATTAGAATGGATCGTACGAATGAATTAGAATGGATATATTTGAACGAATAAATTAGAATGGATCATACGAATGAATTAGAATGGATCGTACGAATGAATTAGAATGGATAGTGCGAATGAATTAGAATGGATCGTACGAATGAATTAGAATGGATACATTCGTGCGAATGAATTAGAATGGATCATACGAATGAGTAAGAATGGATCGTACGAATGAAATAGAATGTATTATACAAATGAATTAGAATGGAATCATTCGTGCAAATGAATTAGAATGGATCGTATGTATGAATGAATTAGAATGGATACATTCGTGCGAATGAATTAGAATGGATCGTACGAATGAATTAGAATGGATCGTGCGAATGAATTAGAATGGATCGTACGAATGAATTAGAATGGATCGTACGAATGAACTAGAATGGATATATTCGTGCGAATGAATTAGAATGGATCGTACGAATGAATTAGAATGGATCGTACAAATGAATTAGAATGGATCGTACGAATGAAATAGAATGGATTGTGCGAATGAATTAGAATGGACCGTACGAATGAATTAGACGTACGAATGAATTAGAATGGATACATTCGTGCGAATAAATTAGAATGGATCATACGAATGAGTAAGAATGGATCGTCATTCTAATTCATTCGTATGAACCATTCTAATTTATTTGTATCCATTCTATTTCATTCGCACGATCCATTCTAATTCATTCACGCAATCTATTGTAATTCATTCGTACGATCCATTCTAATTCATTCGTACGATCCATTCTAATTCATTCGTACGATCCATTCTAATTCATTCTCACGAATGTATCCATTCTAGTTCATTCGTACGATCCATTCTAATTCATTCATACAATCCATTCTAATTCATTCGCACGAATGTATCCATTCTAATTCATTCATTAGATCCATTCTAATTCATTCACAAAATCTATTCTAATTCATTCATACGATCCATTCTAATTCATTCGCACGAATGTATCCATTCTAATTCATTCATACGATCCATTTTACTTCATTCGTACTATCCGTTCTAATTCACTCATACGATCCATTCTAATTCATTCATACGATCCATTCTAATTCATTTGCACGAATATATCTATTCTAATTCATTCGTACGATCCATTCTAATTCCTTCGTACGATCCATTCTAATTCCTTCGTACGATCAATTCTAATTCCTTCGTACGATCCATTCTATTTCATTCGTATGATCCATTCTAATTCCTTCGTACGATCCATTCTAATTCCTTCGTATCCATTCTAATTCACTCATACGATCCATTCTAATTCATTCGTACGATCCATTCTAATTCATTCTAATCCATTCGTACGAATGAATTAGAATGGATCGTATGAATGAATTAGAATGGATCGTACGAATGAATTAGAATGGATCGTACGAAGGAATTAGAATGGATCGTACGAATGAATTAGAATGGATATATTCATGCAAATGAATTAGAATGGATCGTATGAATGTATTAGAATGGATCGTATGAGTGAATTAGAATGGATCGTACGAATGAATTAGAATGGATCGTATGAATGAATTAGAATGGATACATTCGTGTGAATGAATTAGAATAGATCGTATGAATGAATTAGAATAGATTTTGTGAATGAATTAGAACTGATCGTACGAATGAATTAGAATGGATACATTCGTGCGAATGAATTAGAATGGATTGTATGAATGAATTAGAATGGATCGTACGAATGAATTATTATCGATCGTATGAGTGAATTAGAATGGATACGAAGGAATTAGAATGGATCGTACGAAGGAATTAGAATGGATCATACGAATGAAATAGAATGGATCATACGAAGGAATTAGAATGGATCGTACGAAGGAATTAGAATGGATCGTACGAAGGAATTAGAATGGATCGTACGAATGAATTAAAATGGATATATTCGTGCAAATGAATTAGAATGGATCGTATGAATGAATTAGAATGGATCGTATGAGTGAATTAGAACGGATAGTACGAATGAAGTAGAATGGACCATATGAATGAATTAGAATGGATACATTCGTGCGAATGAATTAGAATGGATCGTATAAATGAATTAGAATAGATTGTGCGAATAAATTAGAATGGATCGTACGAATGAATTAGAATGGATACATTCGTGCGAATAAATTAGAATGGATTGTATGAATGAATTAGAATGGATCGTACGAATGAATTAGAATGGATCGTACGAATGAATTAGAATAGATTGCGCAAATGAATTAGAATGGATCGTATGAATGAATTAGAATGGATCGTACGAAGGAATTAGAATGGATCGTACGAATGAATTAGAATGGATCGTACGAATGAATTAGAATGGATCGTACGAAGGAATTAGAATGGATCGTACGAATGAATTAGAATGGATCGTACGATTGAATTAGAATGGATCATACGAATGAGTAAGAATGGATCATATGAATGAATTAGATTGGATCGTACGATCCATTCTAATTCATTAGCATGGATCGTGCTAATGAATTTGAATGGAATATACGAATGAATTAGAATGGATCGTAGAATGGATCGTACGAATGAATTAGAATGAATTAGAATGGATCGTACGAATGAATTAGAATAGATCATAGGAATGAATTAGAATGGATCGTGCAAATGAATTAGAATGGATACATTCGTGCGAATGAATTAGAATGGATCGTGCGAATGAATTAGAATGGTTCGTACGAATGAATTAGAATGGATATATTTGAATGAATAAATTAGAATGGATCATACGAATGAATTAGAATGGATCGTACGAATGAATTAGAATGGATAGTGCGAATGAATTAGAATCGATTGTACGAATGAATTAGAATGGATCGTACGAATGAATTAGAATGGATCATACGAATGAGTAAGAATGAATCGTACGAATGAATTAGAATGGATCGTACGAATGAATTAGAATGGATCGTATGAATAAATTAGAATGGAAGCATTCGTCCGAATGAATTAGAATGGATCATACGAATGAGTAAGAATGGATCGTACGAATTAAATAGAATAGATTGTACGAATGAATTAGAATGGATCCTAGTACGATCCATTCTAATTCATTCATACGATCCATTCTAATTCATTCATACAATCGATTCTAATTCTTTCACACGATCCATTCTAATTCATTCGTACGATCCATTCTAATTCATTCGTGCAATCCATTCTATTTTATTCATACGATCCATTCTTACTCATTCGTACGATCCATTCTACACGAATGTATCCATTCGTACGAATGAATTAGAATAGATTGTACGAATGAATTAGAATGGATCATACGAATGAATTAGAATGGATTGTACGAAGGAATTAGAATGGATCGTACAAATGAATTAGAATAGATCGTACGAATGAATTAGAATAGATCGTACGAATGAATTAGAATGGATCGTACGAAGGACTTAGAATGGATCGTACGAATGAATTAGAATGGATCGTGTGAAAGAATTAGAATGGATTGTACGAATGAATTAGAATAGATCATATGAATGAATTAGAATGGATCGTATGAATGAATTAGAATGGATCGTACGAATGAATTAGAATGGATCGTACGAATCAATTAGAATGGATACATTCGTGCGAATGAATTAGAATGGATGCATTCGTGCGAAAGAATTAAAATAGATCGTATGAATGAATTAGAATAGATCCTTTGAATGAATTAGAATGGATCGTGCGAATCAATTAGAATGGATCGTACGAATGAATTAGAATGGATCGTGCTAATGAATTAGAAATGATCGAACGAATGAATTAGCATGGATCGTGCTAATGAATTAGAATGGAACGTACGAAAGAATTAGAATGGATCGTGTGAAAGAATTAGAATGGATTGTATGAATGAATTAGAATGAATTTGTACGATCCATTCGAATTTATTCGCACGATCCATTCTAATTCATTCATACGATCCATTCTAATTCATTCGTATGATCCATTCTAATTCATTCGCACAAATGTATCCATTCTAATTCATTCGTACGATCCATTCTAATTCATTCGCACGATCCTTTCTAATTCATTCGTACGATCCATTCTAATTCATTAGCACGCTCCATGCTAATTCATTCGTTCGATCAATTCTAATTCATTAGCACGATCCATTCTAATTCATTCGTACGATCGATTCTAATTCATTCGCACAAATGTATCCATTCTAATTAATTCGTACGATCCATTCTAATTCATTCGCACGATCTATTCTAATTCATTCATATGATCCATTCTAATTCATTCGTACGATCCATTCTAATTCATTCGTACGATCCATTCTAATTCATTTGTACGATCCATTCGATTTTACGAATGAATTAGAATGGATCATACGAATGAATTAGAATGGATCGTACGAATAAATTAGAATGGATACATTCGTCCGAATGAATTAGAATGGATCATACGAATGAGTAAGAATGGATCGTGCGAATGAATTAGAATGGATCGTACGAATGAATTAGAATGGATACATTTGTGCGAATGAATTAGAATGGATCGTACGAATGAATTAGAATGGATCGTATGAATGAATTAGAATGGATCGTACGAATGAATTAGAAGGCATCGTGCGAATGAATTAGAATGGATCGTACGAATGATATAGAATGGATCGTATGAATGAACTAGAATGGATACATTCGTGCGAATGAATTAGAATGGATCGTACGAATGAATTAGAATGGATCGTACGAATGAAGTAGAATGGATCTTACGAATGAATTAGAATGGATCGTACGAATGAATTAGAATGGATCGTACGAATGAATTAGAATGGATACATTCGTGCGAATGAATTAGAATGGATCTGACGAATGAATTAGAATGGATCGTACAAATGAATTAGAATGGATCGTACGGATGAATTAGAATGGATCGTGCGAATGAATTAGAATGGATCGTGTGAAAGAATTAGAATGGATTGTATGAATGAATTAGAATGGATCGTACGAATGAATTAGAATGGATCTTATGAATGAATTAGAATGGATCGTGTTGGGGGTAGCTGAAATCTGCCCTGGAGTTTGCACCCCCCCCCCCCCCCCCCCCGTGCTTACCTAATCACCTTGACAGGGAGCGAGATCCACATTAGGCTGAAAGGGCCCAGGCCAAGAGCACTCTTAGGAGCTCGCCTGAGATCGCCCAGGAGCTCGCCAAGCTCACCCAGGAGCTCGCCTAAGCTCGCTCAGAAGCTCGCCAAGCTCACCCAGGAGCTCGCCTAAGCTCGCTCAGGAGCTCGCCCCGGAGTTCGCCAAGCCCGCGCGAGAACTCGCTGGCAGTGATAGCGGGAGTTAGACCATCATGCATAACGAAGACACCGGCATCGCGAACGCCCCTAGCTCGCGCAGGAGCTCGCCCCTAGCTCGCGCAGGAGCTCGCCCCTAGCTCGCTCAGGAGCTCGCCCAAGCTCGCCAGAATTCCCCAGTTTATCGAAGAGGTTGCTCCCGCGAGGTCCGACTCTTGATAGATGTGGAAGAGAAGGCGGAGCAATGGAGGGCGAGCTCACCTTAGCTCCCCATCGGAGGTCGCCCACAATGTATGAGAGGATGCCAGGTGTCAAAACCCCACGGAAGCTACGTGGACAAACGTGGTCCACGGAAGCTCGCTCGAATCAGTTCGAGACCTCCCAGACTTGAACATTCCAGAATGGCCACCTGGTCACGACAAGAAAGATTCCCTCCCCCACTCAAACCGCCTGGCAGGCTTGACGACAGAATGTCAGGGCGCGAGTACCAAGGACTGTCAGACCCACGCGAGCCAGAACGTGGGGGGCCTAGAAGGCGCCAGAAGAATCTCCACGTGTCGGGCCACGGTAGGCCGCCGATTGCTATAAATGCTCACCCCCAGGCTCCATAGTACAGGTTCGAATTCCTTTTCCCTACCACTTTGGTATACCGCAGCTCGCCGTTGTGCCACCGTGACTGACTTGAGCGTCGAAGGGTCTGCGCTCCTAAGGGAGCCAGCCGTTCTCACGTTCTCTTTTCTTTATCTTGCAGGCAGCCCGCACGGACCAGCGAAAAATCCCCCGTACATTTGGCGCCGTCTGTGGGATCTTCGACTGGTTCCTGCGAGAACGCCCACGACCACGCGGTTGAGCGCCGTTCGCTCTCGTAACCTCAAGGATGGCTCCGGCGACAAGGGGACGCAGGCGACCGAGGACTCGTGCCAGATCTGTGCACAGTGAGCCTCCGGTCGAGACCCCTCAGCCCCAGGTCCCGCTCAGCGACCAACTCTTGTTGGAGATGTTGGCCACCCAGCGGGCCATGATGGAGGAACTGATGCAATTGCGTCAGGCTCCGGCGGCCAGCCGGCGGTCTGGGCCTGCGAAGACGGCGTCTCCGGTGCGACCACCGGTGTCAACATCGCGACCGCCCACGGTCGCTCCGGCGCGGCAGGTTTCCCATCCGGAACCCCCAGTCGGGAGAGCGGCTGCGCGAGGGGTACCGGAAACCCCGCTCACGAGGTTGCAGAAGCTAGTCACCCAGCGATCTAGCAACCGGGCGACCTCGCGCGCGACCATGCCTTGCCGCCGTAGCCGGAGCATTGATTCTGACGGATCGGAGGAAAGGTCTCTAGAGCGGGACCGCGACCCGCGCCATCGGCGACGAGGGAAAGAGCCCACGGTGGAAATACCTTCCGAAGCTCGCGAGGCAACGTCCTCCCACAGGCCAACTGACGCGTTGAAGGAATCCGCGGGTGGACGGCAAGGAGGCCGCCGAGAGGTTGCCTCCGAGGGTCGCCGCGGGGTGGGACCGACCTCGCCACAAGGGAGCGTACGAGACCGCCTAGGACCTGCGCAGCCGCCTCTGGGAGTTCTCCCCGGGCACTGGCAGCGATCTAGTGCGCCAGTAGATTTACTGGAAGATCTCGCCGCCCACGGAGGTAGCTCGCCTTTCACCAGCGAGGTCCACCGAGGGGGTTTTCCGCACCACTGGACCCCCCCGAAGTTTGTATTGTTCGACGGATCGCAGGATCCCGTTGACCATCTCTTGGCCTACAGAAAGCTTCTGTTTTTCCGGGACCAAGACCACGTCTTGTGCCGAGCATTCCCGAGCAGTCTGACCGGCTCGGCATTGAACTGGTTCCACAAGTTGCCGCCCGGCATGATCCCCGACTTTCCAACTCTCTCTAGGCTATTCCTGGAGCAGTATCGCTGCAATAGGCAGCCCCCGAAGAGAATCGAGTCTCTGTTTACCTTAACCATGGGAGCTCACGAGACGCTCCGGTGCTTCGCAACGCGATTTCGAAGCGCCTACCTCGCTCTGGAAGATGCGGCGGGCCAAGATCGTACCGTGGTGAGTGCTTTCAGAAGCGCCCTCCCCGAGGGTTGCAAGCTTCATGACGCTCTAGTGATCAAGGACCCTCGCACGATGGTTGAACTATTTGCCCTGGTCCAGCAACACATCAAGCTCGAAGACGCCGTGCTAGACCGGAAGGGAAAGGCAATCGAGCAGCGACCTCCTCCGGCCCCGCGACCGCTGGTCGTTAAGGCCGTGGAGAGAAGGGAGGTGCCCCTGGCGGTGCCTTTGCATGGACCGCCCGCTGCTCCTGCTGAACAGCCCGCTGAAGCCCCTGCGGCTGTCGCTGGAAGGCCGACGAACTGGCGCCTGCCTCCAGGACCCGGGGAGCGGGACTTCACCGTGCTAACCTACTCGCCAGGACAAATCTTCCATCAGATTCGGAATGAACCTTTCTTCCAGTACCCGCCACCCCTGTAGGTCGGAGAGCCCGGCTCTACCGACAACTCGCGGTGGTGCGCTTTTCATCGAAGCCCTGGGCATCACACTAACAGATGCCGGGCTCTCAAGAACCACCTTGAGGATTTGGTCACCCAGGGCCACTTGAATCAGTTTATTTCGCCTCCAAGGAGGTTCGAGGTGGTACCGGCACGAACTCCTCGGGAGGGAGATCGCCCGGGGCCCGCTGAACCCGCCCTGCCTCCGCCTCCCCCGGGAGGACCGGCGATCTGCCATACCATTAGCGGGCGGCTGAGCGGCCCGAGATCCAGTAATGAGGCCCGCCGACGAGTCAGGGAGATGGAGCGGGCACAGAAGGTATTTTCCGTCTCGCTAACTCCTACTTTACTTCAAGCACCAAGGGTGGAAGCCCGCGATTTTCTCTGGTTTTCGGAAGATGACATGACTGGGGTCGTTACGCCCCACAATGACCCCCTCGTCATACGCCTGATGATGGCTAACATCGAAGTGAGGCGGGCTCTGGTTGATTCGGGGAGCGCCGTGGACATCCATTTTCTGTCAGCCTACCTGCGAATGGGGTTGAGACTCGCCGACCTGTCTCCCTCGACGAGCTCCCTCAGTGGATTCACCAGCGAGGTCGCCAAAGTGGCAGGGGAGATAACCCTCACTGTGACCGCTGGCCCGGAGGCTCGCCAAGTCCGCTTCGCGGTAGTGGATGGAAGTTCCGCATTTAACGCCATCCTTGGGCGGCCTTGGCTAAGGCAAATGAATGCGGTAGCTTCACCCAACCATCAGGCCCTCAAATTCCCGACCGCGAGCGGGGTCGTAGTAATTCGGGGTGATCAGGTAGCCGCTACCCGATGCGAGCAGGATGTCCTTCACCTTATGGACATGGAGGTCGCCGAGGCCAAGAGGCCTGCACCCTCCTAGCAATTACCACCAGCTACGAGCGAGCTATTGGGGAGCCCGCTGGAGGCCTCCTCGCTTAAGTCCCCTACTCCACCCCCGGGTGGGAGCGGTGTGGACCTTAAGTTGGAGGAGGGAGGTCGCCCGACAACCCCCAAGAAAGGAAGTCTTCCAATTGCCGAACCACTTCAAGAGGTCGACATCGGCGGCGAAGAAGGGCCAAGAGTTGTTAGCCTCGGGACCTCGCTAACCAAGGGCGAGGTCCTGGCCATAACCAACTTGCTCAGGGAATACCCTGACGTATTCGCCTGGAGCTTCGCGGACATGCCAGGGATTGACCCGGAGGTCGCCTGTCATCGTCTGCACACCATGAGGGAGTTCCCGCCGGTCAAGCAGAAAGCTCGGCACATACCTATTGCAAAGTCCGTTGCAGTGGCGGCAGAGATAGACAAGCTGGAGCGAGCCGGCTTCATCCGCGAGGCGCACTTCCCCGAGTGGATCTCCAATATCGTGGCGGTGCCAAAGAAGAGCGGAGCGGTCAGGGTGTGCATCGACTTCTTCGACCTCAATAAGGCATGCCCGAAGGACGGATTTCCTCTTCCGAGAATAGGCACACTGGTCGACGCAGCTGTCGGGTTCCAGGCCCTGTCCTTCATGGATGGATATTCGGGGTATAACCAGATACCTCTCCACGCCGACGATCAGGAGAAGACCGCCTTCTACTCTGGGGCGGGCTACCAGAAGTTGTACTGCTATCGAGTGATGCCGTTCGGACTTAAGAACGCTGGAGCGACCTACCAACGGTTAGTCACTCAGATGTTCAAAGATCAGATCGGCAGAAACGTCGAAGTTTATGTAGACGACCTCCTGGTGAAGAGTCGGGAGCGGGAGGGGCATGTTGCCGATCTCCGCGAAACCTTCGAGGTACTGAGAAAGTACCAAATGAGGCTAAACCCGGCGAAGTGCGCATTCGGGGTGACGTCGGGGAAATTCCTCGGGTACCTGGTCACCCACAGGGGGATCGAGGCCGACCCTGGGCAAATCCGAGCGCTTGTCGAAATGCCCGCGCCGAGGACCCGGCAGGAAGTCCAGAGACTGAGCGGGCGAATCGCCGCGCTCAATCGGTTCATCTCCAAATCCTCAGACAACTGCCGATCTCTTTTCGAGCTGCTACGAAAAGGAGCGAGCATTTGTTGGGATGAGAAGTGCGAGCACGCCTTCCAAAAGATCAAAGACTACCTGGCGAGCCCACCGATCTTAGCGGCACCCAAAGAGGGCGCCGAACTCGGTGTGTACCTTGCGGTCACTGAGGATGCGGTGAGTGGGGTCCTGGTTGTGGAAGAAGCAAAGGTGGAGCGGCCTGTCTACTTTGTAAGCCACACGATGCTTCCCGCCGAGCTCCGGTATCGACCAATCGAGAAGGTCGCATTGGCCTTGGTCCTTACCGCGAGAAAGCTCCACCCCTACTTCTCGACGCACCCTGTCAGGGTCATCACAGAGCACCCTCTAAAGAGCGCGCTCTCCAGGCCCTCAGTAGCCGGCAGGCTCTACCGTTGGTCCGCCGAACTCGCCGCCTATGGTTTGGAGTATGTCCCTCGAGTTGCTGTCAAAGGACAGGCGCTCGCCGATTTCTTGGCAGACTTCCCCATAGAAGAACCGGTCCAGTACCGGGAGGATGAGCCAACTGAGGCACACCCTGGGAAGGTGAGGTTCTTGGACAATCAAGGCGAGCTTCCTCCAACTAAGCGTTCAGAGGAGGCAGGCTGGGAATTATTCGTCGATGGATCCTCCAACGCTCTGGGGGCTGGGATCGGGGTCGTACTGATCGCCCAGTTGGTACTTCTGGAGAAGTTAGTCCGACTGAATTTCGCAGCTACCAACAATGAGGCGGAATATGAGGCGCTGCTGGCTGGCTTGGAGCTCGCTCAAGAGGTAGGCGCCAAACGCTTGAAGGTCTTTAGCGATTCCCAGCTAATTGTTTGCCAAGTCAATGGGGAGTACGCCTTTCGGGATGCACGAATGGCGGGCTATGTGGATCTGGTGAAGCACAAGGCCGCGGAGTTCGAAAAGATCTCCTTCGAGCAAATTCTGCGAGCAGATAATAGGCGAGCTGATGCTTTGGCAAACGCCGCCTCTTTGCTGGGAACATCAGAGGCTCGCCAGATTCTCATCGAGGTCCAAAATCAGTCTCGGCTCTAACTGATGGAGCCCGCGGTTAACCAAGTCTCCGCCGACGTACCACCCAGCGGGTGGACCGCCCCCATTTTTCGCTTTCTCCAGAAGGGCGAGCTACCAGAGGATAGAGAGGAAGCCCGGCGAGTGGAGAAATGCGCTGGGCGCTATCTCATTCGCTGGGATCGCCTTTTTCGAAGATCCTTTGGCGGGCCAAGTCTCCGTTGCATCGAGAGCCCGAAAACCGAAGAAGTTCTAAAGTGCATTCACTCTGGCGAGCTGGGAAACCACGCTGGTGGGCGGTCTCTTGCTGCGAAAGTACGAAGGCAAGGATACTGGTGGCCCACTCTGGAGCAAGACGCTTTGAAGGTCGCCCAGAGGTGCATCCAGTGCCAGAAGCACGCCACCACGAACCATATGCCCGCAGAAGAACTGCATCCTCTGGCGAGCCCCTGGCCTTTCCAGTAATGGGGGTTGGACATTGTGGGACCTTTCCCTGTGTCAGCCCGGCAAAAAAAATTCATCCTAGTAGCTACGGACTATTTCACCAAATTGGTGGAAGCGGTCTCGCTAGCTAAGATAGGCGAGAAGCAAGTCAAGGACTTCCTTTGGAAGAATATCTTCTGCCGCTTTGGGCTACCACGAGTGCTGATCACCGACAATGGTCGCCAGTTCGACAATCGCTTGATCAGAAGCTTTTGTGTTGAATATGGGGTCGACCTAAGGTTCTCATCCCCGAGGTACCCTCAAAGCAACGGGCAGGCCGAAGCGACGAATTGCGTGATCTTGGACAACCTCAAGAAGAGGCTGGAAGGGAAAAAAGGATTGTGGGAGCAGGAGCTTGATGGAGTCTTGTGGGCCTATCGCACTACTCCACGTCGCTCAACTAACGAATCCCCTTTCAGTCTCACTTTTGGTTACGAAGCCGTGCTACCCATAGAGGCCAAGCTGCCCACTGAAAGAAGGCTTGCGTCGGCGGAGGTCGACAACGACAAACTGCTCGTCGACTCCCTTGATCAGCTCGAAGAAAGACGAGAGCGCGCCAATCTACACCTCGCCGGATACCGACAAGAGATAAAGCGCGCCTATGACAAAAGAGTCCGCCATCGGGCATTCAAGGTCGGCGATCTGGTGATGAGAAAGGTGTTTGCAAACACGCAAGAGCCTAATGCAGGAAAGCTCGCGGCGAACTGGGAAGGCCCATACATAATACACGAAGCAGGAGGCTCGGGGGCTTACCGGTTGATGACCGCTGGAGGTGACCTGTTAGAGCGACCTTGGAACGCTCTGCACCTTCGCAAGTTCTATGCCTAAGGAAATTTTTGTAAATTCTGAAGAAGTTATGAATGAACGATGGGGGTTTTTCAACAATTTAACTAGGAAGCTCGGTGCAGACAGAGCCCGCATGATTTATAGTGTGCAGTCCACCGTTGTGCGGACTTAAAGCAAGACCGGGATCCTCAGAGGCAGCCAGTGGGCGAACTTGAGCTTCCCGGGGCAGTCCGCCGTTGTGCGGACTTAAAACAAGACCGGGATCCTCAGAGGCAGCCAGTGGGCGACCTTGAGCTTCCCGGGGCAGTCCGCCGTTGTGCGGACTTAAAGCAGGACCGGAATCCTCAGAGGCAGCCAATGGGCGACCTTGAGTTTCCCGGGGTAGTCCGCCGCTGTGCGGACTTAAAGCAAGACCGGGATCCTCAGAGGCAGCCAGTGGGCGACCTTGAGCTTCCCGGGGAAGTCCGCTGCCTAGTGGACTCTACCTAACCAGGATCCTTCGCGTTCACCTGCCATGAACGGAAGCATCCTGGCGTTGGCAAACCCCTCAAAGGGCGAGCCCGCCAAACAGGATCATCGAAGAAATTAACTGGGCAGGGGGCAGTTAGCACTTATTAGTTTCCTTTAAAATAAAAATGGTTTAAGTCTCTGAGTGTAGGAAAGTTTTTGAAGTCTTTTGGTTCGTTTAAACGTTTTCCGGGC
Organism: Chamaelirium japonicum; assembly: GCA_947650365.1. Lineage (NCBI taxonomy): Eukaryota > Viridiplantae > Streptophyta > Magnoliopsida > Liliales > Melanthiaceae > Chamaelirium > Chamaelirium japonicum. The sequence goes on from CANTAL010000111.1 coordinate 909,221, forward strand.
TCAGAGACTATCGAGTTTTTACGAGCATGCCGAGTTTTTCGTTTGCATATACTTAAAAATAAAAAGGTTGAATCGAATTAGCTGCCTCGCCCGGGGTATCACTCTCGAGATCGCTGTGAAACTCCTGAAGCGGACTCATGAGCGGGACAGAGAAAGAAATAGAAACAGGTGGACTTGAAAACCTTCATTTCATTCATTGTTTCAAGATTACATAAGGATTACAAAGAGATACAGCCTAAGCTGGGCCCGTGCCAGCGCCCTCGTCATCACCGCCGCGCTTCCTCTTTTTCGACCTATCGGCCTTGTACTTCTCGATGGCGTCGAGCGCGCCTTTCCGCAGAAGCTCGTTGAGCTGCGCCTGGAGGCGGCGTTGCTGAGCGTGGAGGTCTTGGAGATGCGTCTCCCTCAGAGACGTGATCTCATCCCTAGAGGCCGCCAACTGACGTTGGAGTTCGGAGATTTCCTTCTGGGCGGCCTCTTCAGCTCGACGGGCCCCTTGCGCATCGGATAGGGCGCGGTCGCGGGCGTCCTCAACCGAAGCTAGCGTGGTGGTGAAGGTGGCGGCCCGCTGGCGCAGTTCGTCGACCTCCGTGTTAGAGGAGGCGACCTGCTGGCGCAGCCGGTCCACTTCAGCCCGCAGCTCGCCCGACCGGTCCATTTGGCGGATTCGGAGGATGTACTCATCTACTCTCCTCTCCGAGTCATGGAGAGTGTCATCGTAGAGGGCGACAGTGTCCCCCGCGACGCCCGCGACCTCATCGACGAGAGCCCGGCTGACCCGCTCTACCTGCGAAAAGTGCGAACAGTTTGAGTTAGAAGTTAGAGCAGGAGTTTGGGGACAAGGAAGTGTGTAGGTAGTCTTACCTCGAGCAGTCGGTTGATGAGAGCGATGTAGGGAGTCCGGGCGAAGATGTTGCGCCCCAGGATCTCCCGCATGAAGAAAGGGGCACGCTCGGGGTCGCCAGAGGAGGAGCCCGCCTGGCTCACCTCGGCAGGAGCAGCGGGAGGAGGCGCAGTGATGGCAGCAGCAGCGAGCTCGGTCCCTTGAGCACCGGCGACCCCTTCATTCGCAGGGGAGGGCACGGCGGTTCCCCCTTGCCCGGGCAAGTCCGGGCCCGAGTTTTTTGAGCTGGAGCATGGAAAGTCGTCCAGGATGGCCCCCAGGTCCGGAGACCAGTAGACCAACCCGCCCAGCTCCGGGAGAGGAGGAACCTCAAGAGCGCCAGGAGCGGGCTCGGACGCGGGCGCGCTGATAGCAGGTGCAGGTGCAGACGCAGGCTCGGGCATGGGCGCACTGGTAGCATGCGCAGGCGCGGGCTCGGGCGTGGGCACGCTGAGGGCAGGTGGAGGCGCTAGCGCGGGCTCGGGCGCCGGCGTGCTGGCAGGCGCAGGCTCAGGCGCGGGCGAGGGCTCGGGCGCGGGCGCGGGCTCGGGCGCGGGCGCGCTGGTAGCACGCGCAGGCGCGGGCTCGGGCGCGGGCACGCTGAGGGCAGGCGGAGGCGTGAGCGCGGGCTCGGGCGCCGGCGTGCTGGCAGGCGCAGGCTCAGGCACGGGCTCGGGCTCGAGCGCGGGCGCAGGCTCGGGCGCAGGCGCGATAGCAGCGGGGGGCGCAGGCGCGATAGCAGCGGCGGGCTCAGGCGCGGGTGCAGGCGCGGACTCGGGCGCGGGTGCAGGCGCGGGCTCGGGCGTGTGCTCGGGCGCAGGCGCGCTAGCAGCGGAGGGCGCAGGCGCGGGCGCGGACGTACTGGGAGCAGGCGCGGCCGGTGTTGGCATCGAGCTCGGAGCAGGCGGAGGATTTGAGCTCGGCGGAGCCGATCCCTCAAAGGGCGGGGGAGGCCCCGCAGTTGCAGCCGCGGGCTCTTCTTCTGAAGCCCGCTCATCGTCATCGGAGCTGGAGGTCGTGCAGAGATCATCGGCTGATCCCAAGCCCGCCTCCGTGAGGGCGGCCTTCCTCCGCTCCTCGACGACTTGTTGGAAGGCTTCACGAGCCTCCCGAACAATGCTGTCCTCTCCCGACGGGCGGGCTGGAGGAGTCTTCTTCTTCTTCGACTTCTTCCGCGGAGCGCCCTCCTCTGGATTCATCACCGCAACAAACAAAGTTTTAGTCAGACCGCCTAGGAACTCGCGCATCAGCACTTCAGCCATTGGGGACTCTACTTCCGCCATACTGAGAAGAAGCTTGACGCGCGGATCCTCGGGCTCGACGAAGGAAATGTGACGTCGCCGAGGCTCCGGGGCGGGGGCCCTCGGAGAAATGACAGAGAGAGAGGTCGCCTGACCTGGGGCTGCTTCGCGGGTTGGTGGCGGCGGTGGCGCGACATCCTCCTCGTCGAGCATCTCGAGGGTGTCCTTGTCGGCGACCTGGATGGGGGAAGCCCGCTTCTTCCCCTTCCTCGCTGAGCTCCCAGCGGCGGAGGTCCCGGCAGCAGGCCGGGAGACCGCGACCTTCCTCCGCATCACCTTCTACCGGGTGGTGATGGCTCCGGTCCGTAGATCCTTCCAGAGGAAGGAGAAGTCCGGCGCCAGGATCTTCTCGGGAGTCCGCCCCCCGAGGAAGTGCAAGATCGCCTCATCGAGAGATTTCTCTCGGGCTGCGGAGATGCATTTCTTCCCCTTGGGGCGATACTCCGTGATCTCCTTGAAGACCGGCAGAGGCGGTCTACCGGGAAGAGAGCGGACTCCGGCGCAGGTACCTCGCCAGTTGCCCTCGACCACGAACGGATACTCCTTCCAGTATCGATCCTTGTTCTCGACCGCGGAGAAGGGCAGCACCTCGCCGGGGCGGCCTGAGAGGTAGAAGTGGCCGCAGTCGACCACGCTGAAGACTGTCCCCGGCTTGAGGGACCACTTCTTCAAGAGGTAGGCCAGGGGGATCCTCACGTTGAGGGCTTCCTCGATTTGAGAAAGCTCGTAAAGAATCCCCCACGAGTTGCCTGGGAGCTGGGCGGGGCATAAGCCCGCCAGCTCCAGGAGCTCGCTGGCTAGATGGTTCAGGGGCAGCCGAAGCCCTGACCATATTTGCCCCACGGAGACCGTGATTCCGGAGAGCGGTCTCCCCGATCTCGGGAAGGGGAGAATAGCGAGCTCTTGAGGGATACCCGCCGCTGTCCGTAGACTCTCGGGGACGGGCACGCCCCCGATGTCGTTGAACCAGAGGACGGCGGGCTCCTTGGGAGGAGCCTCTCTCTCGGTGCCTGGAGCGAGCACCGAGATGGGGGCGACATTGAGAGGCTCCTCCCGAGAGGTCGCAGCGGCAGCAGCAGCGGTTGATGAAGAAGCGGCAGCAGAGAAAGCCATGAGAGCAAGAGGGCGCTAGCGAACTGCGAGTTGAGAGGGCGCTAGCGAGCTGCGAGTTGAGAAAGTTATGGGAGAAGGGAGAGCTGTTTTCACGCAGCGGTAAAAATCGCCCCCCGTCCCCTATTTATAGGCAAGTGAGAGACAGGTGAATCGATCCGCAGTTAATGCCCAAGCGCGCGTGGCGAGGCGACGTGACGGCGATCGAAGTGAAAGCTCGCCCTTCGCCAATCAGGAAGTGCCGCGTGGGCCACGCGTGGAAAAAGCTGTGCCGGCGCCGACACTGTCATTACTGACAAAAGAAGCGCGAATGAGGAGGAGACACGTGTCTCGCGCCGATCGGGATCTCATGATGAGATTCGCCGTATCAGCGTTGAGCCGCGCGTCGCATTTAAGGTGAAGGGACCGTTGGAGATTTGGTGCGATACCCAAGTCACAAGATCGCTCACGGCAGGTGCCCGCAGCTCGCCCGAGGCAGACCCTGGCCGCATGTGACAAGCTCGCATCGGAAGGAGATCGCTCGTGGCTGACGCTCCCGGCCCGCCCAGTGTTTGAAAAGTACTGAGAGTCAAAACTCACGACGCAGATCGCTCGCGGCAGGTGCCCGCAGCTCGCCCGAGGCAGACCCTGACCGCGTGTGACAAGTTCGCACAGGAGGGAAATCGCTCGTGGCTGATGCTCGTGGCCCGCCCAGTGTTTGAAAAGTACTGAGAGTCAAAACTCTCGGCGCAGATCGCTCGCGGCAGGTGCCCGCAGCTCGCCCGAGGCAGACCCTGGCCGCATGTGACAAGCTCGCATCGGAAGGAGATCGCTCGTGGCTGACGCTCCCGGCCCGCCCAGCGTTTGAGAAATACTGGGAGTCAAAACTCTCGGCGCAGACCGCCCACGGCTGGTGCCCGCAGCTCGCCCGAGGCAGACCCTGACCGCGAGTGATGAGCTCACGCCGGAAGGAGATCGCTCGTGGCTGACGCTCCCGGCACGCCCACCGTTTTTGAAAAACCGCCCGCGGCAGGCGCCCAAGCTCGCCCGAAGCTGACCCTGACCGCATGTGAGGAGCTCGCATCGGAAGGAGATCGCTCATGGCTGATGCTCGTGGCCAGCCCAGCGTTTGTGAAATACTGACAGTCAAAGCTCTCGGCGCAGGCCGCCATCGCTACTATCTCCGCCCCACAAGAAAACTGTTACGACAGACATTGATATCAGGCACATTACCAGGGATAGGAGTTCGCTAAGACTCCTGAGCAAGCGCCAAAGTCTCCTTGGTCGCTCCCTCAGGAGGGGGTAATGTTGGGGGTAGCTGAAATCTGCCCTGGAGTTTGCACCCCCCCCCCCCATGCTCACCAAATCACCTTGACAGGGAGCGAGATCCACATTAGGCTGAAAGGGCCCAGGCCAAGAGCACTCTTAGCAGCTCGCCTGAGCTCGATGGAGCTCGCCTGAGATCGCCCAGGAGCTCGCCAAGCTCACCCAGGAGCTCGCCTAAGCTCGCTCAGGAGCTCGCCCTGGAGCTCGCCAAGCTCACCCAGGAGCTCGCCTAAGCTCGCTCAGGAGCTCGCCCCGGAGTTCGCCAAGCCCGCACGAGAACTCGCTGGCAGTGATAGCGGGAGTTAGACCGTCATGCATAACGAAGACACCGGCATCGCGAACGCCCCTAGCTCGCGCAGGAGCTCGCCCCTAGCTCGCTCAGGAGCTCGCCCAAGCTCGCCAGAATTCCCCAGTTTATCGAAGAGGTTGCTCCCGCGAGGTCCGACTCTTGATAGATGTGGAAGAGAAGGCGGAGCAATGGAGGGCGAGCTCACCTTAGCTCCCCATCGGAGGTCACCCACAATGTATGAGAGGATGCCAGGTGTCAAAACCCCACGGAAGCTACGTGGACAAACGTGGTCCACGGAAGCTCGCTCGAATCAGTTCGAGACCTCCCAGACTTGAACATTCCAGAATGGCCACCTGGCCACGACAAGAAAGATTCCCTCCCCCACTCAAACCGCCTGGCAGGCTTGACGACAGAATGTCAGGGCGCGAGTACCAAGGACTGTCAGACCCACGCGAGCCAGAACGTGGGGGGCCTAGAAGGCGCCAGAAGAATCTCCACGTGTCGGGCCACGGTAGTCCGCCGATTGCTATAAATGCTCACCCCCAGGCTCCATAGTACAGGTTCGAATTCCTTTTCCCTACCACTTTGGTATACCGCAGCTCGCCGTTGTGCCACCGTGACTGACTTGAGCGTCGGAGGGTCTGCGCTCCTAAGGGAGCCAGCCGTTCTCACGTTCTCTTTTCTTTGTCTTGCAGGCAGCCCGCACGGACCAGCGAAAAATCCCCCGTACAGATCGTACGAATGAATTAGAATGGATCATACGAATGAATTAGAATGGATACATTCGTGCGAATGAATTAGAATGGATCGTGCACGAATGTATCCATTCTAATTCATTCGTACGATCCATTCTAATTCATTAATATGATCCATTCTAATTCATTCGTACGATCCATTCTAATTCATATGCACAAAGGTATCCATTCTAATCCATTCGTAGGATCCATTCTAATCCATTCGTACGATCCATTCTAATTCATTCGTACGATCCATTCTAATTCATTCGCTCGAATGTATCCATTCTAATCCATTCGTACGATCTATTCTAATCCATTCGTACGATCCATTCTAATTCATTCGCATGAATGTAACCATTCTAATTCATTCATTTGATCCATTCTAATTCATTCGTACAATCCATTCTAATTCATTCACACGAATGTATCCATTCTAATTCATTCATACGATCCATTCTAATTCATTCGTACGATTCATTCTAATTCATTCGCACAAATGAATCCATTCTAATTCATTCGTACGATCCATTCTAATTCATTCGCACGATCCATTCTAATTCATTCGTATGATCCATTCTAATTCTTTCACACGATTCATTCTAATTCATTCGTACGATCCATTCTAATACATTCATACGATCCATTCTAATTCATTTGCACGAATATATCCATCCTAATTCATTCGTACGATCCATTCTAATTCCTTCGTACGATCCATTCTAATTCATTCGTACGATCTATTCTAATTCATTCGTACGATCCATTCTAATTCATTCGCACGATCCATTCTAATTCCTTCGTAAGATCCATTCTAATTCATTCGTACGATCCATTCTAATTCATTCATACAATCCATTCTAATTCTTTCTGACGATCTATTCTAATTGATTCGTAGGATCCATTGTAATTCATTCGTACAATCTATTCTATTTCATTCGTACGATCCATTCTTACTCATTCGTAAGATCCATTCTAATTCATTTGCACGAATATATCCATTCTAATTCATTCGTACGATCCATTCTAATTCCTTCGTACGATCCATTCTAATTCATTCGTACGATCTATTCTAATTCATTCGCATGATCCATTCTAATTCATTCGTACGATCCATTCTAATTCTTTCACACAATCCATTCTAATTCATTCGTACGATCCATTCTAATTCATTCGTGCAATCCATTCTATTTCATTCGTACGATCCATTCTTACTCATTCGTACGATCCATTCTAATTCATTCACACGAATGTATCCATTCGTACGAATGAATTAGAATAGATTGTACGAATGAATTAGAATGGATCGTACGAATGAATTAAAATGGATCGTACGAAGGAATTAGAATGGATCGTACGAATGAATTAGAATGGATCGTACGAATGAATTAGAATGGATCGTACAAAGGAATTAGAATGGATCGTACGAAGGAATTAGAATGGATATATTCGTGCAAATGAATTAGAATGGATAGTATGAATGTATTAGAATGGATCGTATGAGTGAATTACAATGGATCGTACGAATGAATTAGAATGGGTTGTATGAATGAATTAGAATGGATCGTACGAATGAATTAGAATGGATCATACGAATTAATTATAATGGATCATACGAATGAATTAGAATGGATCGTACGAATGAATTAGAATGGATACATTCGTGCGAATGAATTAGAATGAATTGTGCGAATGAATAAGAACAGATCGTGCGAATGAATTAGAATGGATCGTACGAATGAATTAGAATGGATCGTGCGAATGAATTAGAATGGATCGTACGAATGAATTAGAATGGATACATTTGTGCGAATGAATTAGAATGGATCGTACGAATGAATTAGAATGGATCGTATGAATGAATTAGAATGGATCGTACGAATGAATTAGAATGGATCGTGCGAATGAATTAGAATGGATCTTACGAATGAATTAGAATGGATCGTGTGAAAGAATTAGAATGGATCGTACGAATGAATTAGAATGGATCGTGCGAATGAATTAGAATGGATCGTATGAATGAATTAGAATGGATACATTTGTGTGAATGAATTAGAATGGATCGTACGAATGAATTAGAATGGATCGTATGAATGAATTAGAATGGATCGTACGAATGAATTAGAATGGATCATGCGAATGAATTAGAATGGTTCGTACGAATGAATTAGAATGGATCGTACGAATGAACTAGAATGGATACATTCGTGCGAATGAATTAGAATGGATCGTACGAATGAATTAGAATGGATCGTACGAATGAATTAGAATGGATCTTACGAATGAATTAGAATGGATCGTACGAATGAATTAGAATGGATCGTACGAATGAATTAGAATGGATCTTACGAATAAATTAGTATGGATCGTACGAATAAATTAGAATGGATCGTATGAATGGTTTAGAATGGATACATTCGTGCGAATGAATTAGAATGAATCAGACGAATAAATTAGAATGGATCGTACGAATGAATTAGAATGGATCAAATGAATGAATTAGAATGGTTACATTCTTGCGAATGAATTAGAATGGATCGTACGAATGGATTAGAATGGATCGTACGAATGGATTAGAATAGATACATTCGTGCGAATGAATTAGAATGGATCATACGAATGAGTAAGAATGGATCGTATGAATGAAATAGAATGGATTGTATGAATGAATTAGAATGGATCGTGCGAATGAATTTGAATGGATCGTACGAATGAATTAGAATGGATCATGCTAATGAATTAGAATTGATTGTACGAATGAAATAGAATGGATTGTACGAATGATTTAGAATGGATCGTACGAATGATTTAGAATGGATACATTCGTGCGAATGAATTAGAATGGATCATACGAATGAGTAAGAATGGATCGTACGAATGAAATAGAATGGATTGTACGAATGGATTAGAATGGATTCGTACGAATGAATTAGAATGGATACATTCGTGCGAATGAATTAGAATGGATCGTACCAATGAGTAAGAATGGATCGTACGAATGAATTAGAATGGATCATACGAATGAATTAGAATGGATCGTGTGAAAGAATTAGAATGGATTGTATGAATGAATTAGAATAGATCGTATAAATAAATTAGAATGGATCGTACGAATTAATTAGAATGGATCATACGAATGAAATAGAATGGATTGTACGAATGATTTAGAATGGATCGTACGAATGAATTAGAATGGATCGTACGAATGATTTAGAATGGATACATTCGTGCGAATGAATTAGAATGGATCATACGAATGAGTCAGAATGGATCGTACGAATGAAATAGAATGGATTGTACGACTGAATTAGAATGGATTCGTACGAATGAATTAGAATGGATACATTCGTGTGAATGAATTAGAATGGATCGTACCAATAAGTAAGAATGGATCGTACGAATGAATTAGAATGGATCGTACGAATGATTTAGAATGGATCATGTGAAAGAATTAGAATGGATTGTATGAATGAATTAGAATGGATCGTATGAATGAATTAGAATGGATCGTACGAATGAATTAGAATGGATCGTACGAATGAATTAGAATGGATACATTCGTTCGAATGAATTAGAATGGATACATTCGTGCGAAAGAATTAGAATGGATTGTATGAATGAATTAGAATGGATCGTATGAATGAATTAGAATGGATCGTGCGAATGAATTCGAATGGATCGTACGAATGAACTAGAATGGATACATTTGTGCGAATGAATTAGAATGGATCGTATGAATGAATTAGAATGGATCGTATGAATGAATTAGAATGGATCGTGCGAATGAATTCGAATGGATCGTACGAATTCATTCTAATTCATTCATACAATCCATTCTAATTTTTTCACACGATCCATTCTAATTCATTCGTACGTTCCATTCTAATTCATTAGCACGATCCATGCTAATTCATTCGTTCGATCAATTCTAATTCATTAGCACGATCCATTCTAATTCATTCGGACGATCCATTCTATATCATTCGCACGATCCATTCTAATTCATTCATAGGATCCATTCTAATTCATTCATACGATCTATTCTAATTCTTTCGCACGAATGTATCTATTCTAATTCATTCGCAAGAATGTATCGATTCTAATTCATTCGTACGATCCATTCTAATTCATTCGTACGATCCATTCTAATTCATTCGTACGATCCATTCTAATTCATTCATACGATCTATTCTAATTCATTCATACAATCCATTCTAATTCTTTCACACGATCCATTCTAATTCATTTGTACGATCCATTCTAATTCATTCGCACAATCCATTCTATTTCATTCGTATGATCCATTATTACTCATTGGTACGATCCATTCTAATTCATTCGCACGAATGTATCCATTCTAATTCATTCGTACGAATCCATTCTAATTCATTCGTACAATCTATTCTATTTCATTTGTACGATCCATTCTTACTCATTCGTATGATCCATTCTAATTCATTCGGACGAATGTATCCATTCTAATTTATTCATACGATCCATTCTAATTCATTCGTACGATCCATTCTAATTCATTCGTACGATCCATTCTAATTCATTCGTCCGATCCATTCTAATTCATTCGCACGAATGTATCCATTCTAATTCATTCGTACGGTCCATTCTAATTCATTCGCACAATCCATTCTATTTCATTCGTACGATCCATTCGTACTCATTCGTATGATCCATTATGGATACATTCGTGCGAATGAATTAGAATGGATCATACGAATGAGTAAGAATGGATCGCACGAATGAAATAGAATGGATTGTGCGAATGAATTAGAATGGATCGTACGAATGAATTGGAAAGGATCGTGTGAAAGAATTAGAATGGATCATACGAATGAATTAGAATGGATATATTCGTGCAAATGAATTAGAATGGATCGTATGAATATTTTAGAATGGATCGTATGAGTGAATTAGAATGGATCGTACGAATGAATTAGAATGGGTCGTATGAATGAATTAGAATGGATACATTCGTGTGAATGAATTAGAATGGATCGTATGAATGAATTAGAATAGATTTTGTGAATGAATCAGAACTGATCGTACGAATGAATTAGAATGGATACATTCGTGCGAATGAATTAGAATGGATTGTATGAATGAATTAGAATGGATCGTACGAATGAATTAGAATGGATCGTATGAGTGAATTAGAATGGATACGAAGGAATTAGAATGGATCGTACGAAGGAATTAGAATGGATCATACGAATGAAATAGAATGGATCGTACGAAGGAATTAGAATGGATCGTACGAAGGAATTAGAATGGATCGTACGAAGGAATTAGAATGGATCGTACGAATGAATTAGAATGGATATATTCGTGCAAATGAATTAGAATGGATCGTATGAATGAATTAGAATGGATCGTATGAGTGAATTAGAACGGATAGTACGAATGAAGTAGAATGGATCGTATGAATGAATTATAATGGATACATTCGTGCGAATGAATTAGAATGGATCGTATGAATGAATTAGAATAGATTGTGTGAATGAATTAGAATGGATCGCATGAATGAATTAGAATGGATACATTCGTGCGAATAAATTAGAATGGATTGTATGAATGAATTAGAATGGATCGTACGAATGAATCAGAATGGATCGTACGAATGAATTAGAATAGATTGCGTGAATGAATTAGAATGGATCGTACAAATGAATTAGAATGGATCGTACGAAGGAATTAGAATGGATCGTACGAATGAATTAGAATGGATCGTACGAATGAATTAGAATGGATCGTACGAAGGAATTAGAATGGATCGTACGAATGAATTAGAATGGATCGTATGATTGAATTAGAAGGGATCATACGAATGAGTAAGAATGGATCGTATGAATGAATTAGATTGGATCGTACGATCCATTCTAATTCATTAGCATGGATCGTGCTAATGAATTAGAATGGAATATACGAATGAATTAGAATGGATCGTAGAATGGATCGTACGAATAAATTAGAATGAATTAGAATGGATCGTACGAATGAATTAGAATAGATCATAGGAATGAATAAGAATGGATCGTGCAAATGAATTAGAATGGATACATTCGTGCGAATGAATTAGAATGGATCGTGCGAATAAATTAGAATGGATCGTACGAATGAATTAGAATGGTTATATTTGAATGAATAAATTAGAATGGATCATACGAATGAATTAGAATGGATCGTACGAATGAATTAGAATGGATAGTGCGAATGAACAAGAATCGATCGTACGAATGAATTAGAATGGATCGTACGAATGAATTAGAATGGATCGTATGAATGAATTAAAATGGATACATTCGAGCGAATGAATTAGAATAGATCGTTGGAATGAATTAGAATGGATCGTACGAATGAATTAGAATGGATACATTTGTGAGAATGAATTAGAATGGATCGTACGAATGAATTAGAATGCATCATACGAAAGAATTAGAATGGATATATTCGTGCGAATGAATTAGAATGGATCTTACGAATTAATTCGACTGGATCGTACGAATGAATTTGAATGGATACATTTGTGCGAATGAATCTAAATAGATTGTATGAATGAATTATAATGGATCGTACGAATGAATTAGAATGGATCGTACGAATGAATTAGAATAGCTCATACAAATGAATTAGAATGAATCGTATGAATGAATTAGAATGGTTACATTCGTGCGAATGAATTAGAATGGATCGTACGAATGGATTAGAATGGATCGTACGAATAAATTAGAATGGATCGTGGGAATGAATTAGAATGGATCTTACGAATGAATTAGAATGGATCGTACGAATGAATTAGAATGGATCGTACGAATGAATTAGAATGGATACATTCGTGCGAATGAATTAAAATGGATCAGACGAATGAATTAGAATGGATCGTACGAATGAATTAGAATGGATCAAATGAATGAATTAGAATGGTTACATTCATACGAATGAATTAGAATGGATCGTACGAATGGATTAGAATGGATCGTACGAATGGATTAGAATGGATACATTCGTGCGAATGAATTAGAATGGATTGTATGAATGAATTAGAATGGATCGTACAATCCATTCGAATTCATTCGCATGATCCATTCTAATTCATTCATACGATCCATTCTAATTCATTCATACAATCCATTCTAATTCTTTCACACGATCCATTCTAATTCATTCGTAGGATCCATTCTAATTCATTCGTACAATATATTCTATTTCATTCGTACGATCCATTCTTACTCATTCGTATGATCCATTCTAATTCATTCGGACGAATGTATCCATTCTAATTTATTCGTACGATCCATTCTAATTCATTCACACGATCCATCAATTCTTATTCATTCGTACGATCCATTCTAATTCATTCGTACGATCCATTCTAATTCATTCATACGATCCATTCTAATACATTCATACGATCCATTCTAATTCATTTGCACGAAAATATCCATTCTAATTCCTTCGTACGATCCATTCTAATTCCTTCGTACGATCCATTCTAATTCATTCATACAATCTATTCTAATTCATTCGTACGATCCATTCTAATTCATTCGTACGATCCATTCTAATTCATTCGTACGATCCATTCTAATTCATTCGTACAATCTATTCTAATTCATTCGTACGAATGGATACATTCGTGTGAATGAATTAGAATGGATTGTATGAATGAGTAAGAATGGATCGTACGAATGAAATAGAATGGATTGCACGAATGAATTAGAATGGATCATACGAATGAATTAGAATGGATCGTGTGAAAGAAATAGAATGGATTGTATGAATGAATTAGAATGGATCGTACGAAGGAATTAGAATGGATCGTACGAATGAAATAGAATGGATCGTACGAATGAATTAGAATAGATCGTATGAATGAAATAGAATGGATCGTACGAATGAATTAGAATGGATCGTGTGAAAGAATTAGAATGGATCGTACGAAGGAATTAGAATGGATCGTGCGAATGAATTAGAATGGATCGTACGAATGAATTAGAATGGATCATGCTAATGAATTAGAATTGATCGAATGAATGAATTAGCATGGACCGTGCATTCGTACGATCCATTCTAATTCATTCGTAAGATCCATTCTAATTCATTCGTACGATCCATTCTAATTCATTCATACGATCCATTCTAATTCATTCGCACGAATGTATCCATTCCAGTTCATTCGTATGATCCATTCTAATTCATTCGTACGATCCATTCTAATTCATTCATACGATCTATTCTAATTCATTCAAACAATCCATTCTAATTCTTTCACACGATCCATTCTAATTCATTGGTACGATCCATTCTAATTCATTCGCACAATCCATTCTATTTCATTCGTACGATCCATTCTTACTCATTCGTATGATCCATTCTAATTCATTCGCAGGAATGTATCCATTCTAATCCATTCGTACGATCCATTCTAATCCATTCGTACGATCCAGTCTAATTCATTCGCATGAATGTAACCATTCTAATTCATTCATTTGATCCATTCTAATTCATTCGTACGATCCATTCTAATTCATTCGTCCGATCCATTCTAATTCATTCGCACGATTGTATCCATTCTAAACCATTCATACGATCCATTCTAATTTATTCGTACTATCCATTCTAATTCATTCATAAGATCCATTCTAATTCATTCGTACGATCCATTCTAATTCATTCGTACAATCCATTCTAATTCATTCGTAAGATCTATTCTAATTCATTCGTACGATCCATTCTAATTCATTCGTACGATCTATTCTAATTCATTCGCACGAATGTATCCATTCTAGGTCATTCGTACGATCCATTCTAATTCATTCGCACGATCCATTCTAATTCATTCATACGATCCATTCTAATTCATTCATATGATCCATTCTAATTCATATGCACAAAGGTATCCATTCTAATCCATTCGTAGGATCCATTCTAATTCATTCGTACGATCCATTCTAATTCATTCGCACAAATGTATCCATTCTAATTCATTCGTACGATCCATTCTAATTCATTCGCACGATCCATTCTAATTCATTCGTACGATCCATTCTAAATCTTTCACACGATCCATTCTAATTCATTCATACGATCCATTCTAATTCATTCGCACGATCCATTCTAATTCATTCATACGATCCATTCTAATTCATTCATGCAATGCATTCTAATTCTTTCACACGATCCATTCTAATTCATTCGTACGATCCATTCTAATTCATTCGTACAATCCATTCTATTTCATTTGTACGATCCATTCTTACTCATTCGTATGATCCATTCTAATTCATTCGTACGATCCATTCTAATTCATTTGTACGATCCATTCTAATTCTTTCACACGATCCATTCTAATTCATTCGTAGGATCTATTCTAATTCATTCGTACAATCTATTCTATTTCATTCGTACGATCCATTCTTACTCATTCGTATGATCCATTCTAATTCATTCGGACGAATGTATCCATTCTAATTCATTCGTACGATCCATTCAAATTCATTCGTACTATCCATTCTAATTCATTCGTACGATCCATTCTTACTCATTCGTATGATCCATTCTAATTCATTCGTACGATCCATTCTATTTCATTCGTACGATCCATTCTAATTTATTCGCACAATCTATTCTAATTCATTCGTACGATCCATTCTAATTCATTCGTACGATCGTACGAATGAATTAGAATGGATCGTACGGAATGAATTAGAATGGATTGTATGAATGAATTAGAATGGATACATTCGTGCGAATGAATTAGAATGGATCACACGAATGAGTAAGAATGGATCGTACGAATGAAATAGAATGGATTGTACGAATGAATTAGAATGGATCCATTCTAATTCATTCGTACGATCCTTTCTATTTCATTCATACGATCCATTCTTACTCATTGGTACGATATCATTCGCACGAATGTATCCATTCTAATTCATTCATACGAATCCATTCTAATTCATTCGTACGATCCATTCTAATACATTCATACGAT
This sequence comes from Chamaelirium japonicum, assembly GCA_947650365.1. Taxonomy (NCBI): domain Eukaryota; kingdom Viridiplantae; phylum Streptophyta; class Magnoliopsida; order Liliales; family Melanthiaceae; genus Chamaelirium; species Chamaelirium japonicum. The sequence continues at coordinate 924,849 of CANTAL010000111.1, forward strand.
CCATTCTAATTCATTTGCATGAATATATCCATTCTAATTCATTCGTACGATCCATTCTAATTCCTTCGTACGATCCATTCTAATTCATTCGTACGATCTATTCTAATTCATTCGTAAGATCCATTCTAATTCATTCGTACGATCCATTCTAATTCATTCATACGATCCATTTAATTCATTCATAGGATCCATTCTAATTCATTCATAGGATCCATTCTAATTCATTCATACGATCTACTCTAATTCTTTCGCACGAATGTATCCATTCTAATTCATTCGCACGAATGTATCTATTCTAATTCATTCGTATGATCCATTCTAATTCATTCGTACGATCCATTCGAATTCATTCGCACGATCCATTCTAATTAATTCATATGATCCATTCTAATTCATTCATACAATCCATTCTAATTCTTTCACACGATCCATTCTTATTCATTCGTACGATCCATTCTAATTCATTCGTACAATCCATTCTATTTCATTAGTACGATCCATTCCTACTCATTCGTATGATCCATTCTAATTCATTCGTACGATCCATTCTAATTCATTCGTACGATCCATTCTAATTCATTCGTACGATCCATTCTAATTCATTCGCACGAATGTATCCATTCTAGTTCATTCGTACGATCCATTCTAATTCATTCGTACGATCCATTCTAATTCATTCGCACGATCCATTCTAATTCATTCGTATGATCCATTCTAATTCATTCGTACGATCCATTCTAATTCATTCGTACAATCTATTCTAATTCATTTATACGAATGGATACATTCGTGTAAATGAATTAGAATGGATCGTACAAATGAGTAAGAATGGATCGTACGAATGAAATAGAATGGATTGCACGATTGAATTAGAATGGATCGTACGAATGAATTAGAATGGATCGTGTGAAAGAATAAGAATGGATCGTACGAAGGAATTAGAATGGATCGTACGAATGAATTAGAATGGATCGTACGAATGAATTAGAATAGATCGTACGAATGAATTAGAATGGATCGTACGAATGAATTAGAATGGATCGTGTGAAAGAATTAGAATGGATTGTACGAATGAATTAGAATGGATCGTGCGAATGAATTAGAATGGATCGTACGAATGAATTAGAATGGATCGTGCTAATGAATTAGAATTGATCGAACGAATGAATTAGCATGGATCGTGCATTCGTACGATCCATTCTAATTCATTCGTAAGATCCATTCTAATTCATTCGTACGATCCATTCTAATTCATTCGTACGATCCATTCTAATTCATTCGCACGAATATATCCATTCTAGTTCATTCGTACGATCCATTCTAATTCATTCGTACGATCCATTCTAATTCATTCATATGATCTATTCTAATTCATTCATACAATCCATTCTAATTCCTTCGTACGAATGAATTAGAATGGATACATTCGTGCGAATGAATTAGAATGGATCGGACGAATAAATTAGAATAGATCGTACGAATGAATTAGAATGGATCGTACGAATAAATTAGAATGGATCATACGAATGAGTAAGAATGGATCGTACGAATGAAATAGAATAGATTGTACGAATGAATTAGAATGGATCGTACGAATGAATTAGAATGGATCGTACGAATGAATTAGAATGGATCGTATGAATGTATTAGAATGGATCGTATGAGTGAATTAGAATGGATCGTACGAATGAATTAGAATGGATTGTATAAATGAATTAGAATGGATCGTACGAATGAATTAGAATGGATCGTACGAATGAATTAGAATGGATCATACGAATTAATTAGAATGGATCATACGAATGAATGAGAATGGATCGTACGAATGAATTAGAATGGATCATACGAATGAACTAGAATGGATACATTCATGCGAATGAATTAGAATGGATCGTACGAATGAATTAGAATGGATCGTACGAATGAATTAGAATGGATCTTACGAATGAATTAGAATGGATCGTACGAATGAATTAGAATGGATTGTACGAATGAATTAGAATGGATCGTACGAATGGATTAGAATGGATCCTACGAATGGATTAGAATGGATACCTTTGTGCATATGAATTAGAATGGATCGTACGAATGAATTAGAATGGATCATATTAATGAATTAGAATGGATCGTACGAATGAATTAGAATGGATACATTCGTGCGAATGAATTAGAATGGATCGTGCGAATCCATTAGACTGGATCGTGCGAATGAATAAGAATGGATCATACGAATGAATTAGAATGGATCGTACGAATTAATTAGAATGGATACATTCGTGCGAATGAATTAGAATGGATTGTATGAATGAATTAGAATGGATCGTACGAATGAATTAGAATGGATCATACGAATGAATTAGAATGGATCATACGAATGAATTAGAATGGATCGTACGAATGAATTAGAATGGATCGTACGAATGAACTAGAATGGATCGTACGAATGAAATAGAATGGATCGTACGAATGAATTAAAATGGATACATTCGTGCGAATGAATTAGAATGGATACATTCGTGCGAAAGAATTAGAATAGATCGTATGAATGAATTAGAATGGATCCTATGAACGAATTAGAATGGATCGTACGAATGAATTAGAATGGATACATTTGTGCGAATGAATTAGAATGGATCGTACGAGCGAATTAGAATGGTTACATTCGTGCGAATGAATTAGAATGGATCGTACGAATGAATTAGAATGGATCATACGAATGAGTAAGAATGGATCGTACGAATGAATTAGAATGGATCGTACGAATGAATTAGTATGAATTTGAATGGATCGTGCGAATGAATTAGAATGGATCGTACGAATGAATTAGAATGGATACATTTGTGCGAATGAATTAGAATGGATCATACGAATGAATTAGAATGGATCGTATGAATGAATTAGAATGGATCGTACGAATGAATTAGAATGGATCGTGCGAATGAATTAGAATGGATTGTACAAATGAATTAGAATGGATCGTACGAATGAACTAGAATGGATACATTCGTGCGAATGAATTAGAATGGATCGCACGAATGAATTAGAATGGATCGTACGAATGAATTAGAATGGATCAAATGAATGAATTAGAATGGTTACATTCATGCGAATGAATTAGAATGGATCGTACGAATGAATTAGAATGGATCGTACGAATGGATTAGAATGGATACATTCGTGCGAATGAATTAGAATGGATTGTATGAATGAATTAGAATAGATCGTACGAATGAATTAGAATGGATCGTATGAGTGAATTAGAATTGATACGAAGGAATTAGAATGGATCGTACGAAGGAATTAGAATGGATCATACGAATGAAATAGAATGGATTGTACGAAGGAATTAGAATGGATCGTACGAAGGAATTAGAATGGATCGTACGAATGAATTAGAATGGATATATTCGTGCAAATGAATTAGAATGGATCGTATGAATGAATTAGAATGGATCGTATGAGTGGACTAGAATGGATAGTACGAATGAAGTAGAATGGATCAGATGAATGAATTAGAATGGATACATTCGTGCGAATGAATTAGAATGGATCGTATGAATGAATTAGAATAGATTTTGCGAATGAATTAGAATGGATCGTACGAATGAATTAGAATGGATACATTCGTGCGAATAAATTAGAATGGATTGTATGAATGAATTAGAATGGATCGTACGAATGAATTAGAATGGATCGTACGAATGAATTAGAATAGATTGCGCGAATGAATTAGAATGGATCGTGCGAATGAAATAGAATGGATACAAATGAATTGGAATGGATCATACGAATGAATTAGAATGAAGATCCATTCTTACTCATTCGTATGATCCATTCTAATTTATTCGCACGAATGTATCCATTCTAATTCATTCGTACGTCTAATTCATTCGTACAGTCCATTCTAATTCATTCGCACAATCCATTCTATTTCATTCGTACGATCCATTCTTACTCATTCGTATGATCCATTATGGATATATTCGTGCGAATGAATTAGAATGGATCATACGAATGAGTAAGAATGGATCGTACGAATGAAATAGAATGGATTGTGCGAATGAATTAGAATGGATCGTACGAATGAATTAGAATGGATCGTGTGAAAGAATTAGAATGGATTGTATGAATGAATTAGAATAGATCGTATGAATGAATTAGAATGGATCGTACGAATGAATTAGAATGGATCGTACGAATGAATTAGAATGGATACATTCGTGCGAAAGAATTAGAATAGATCGTATGAATGAATTAGAATGGATCCTATGAATGAATTAGAATGGATCATGCGAATGAATTAGAATGGATCGTACGAATGAATTAGAATGGATCGTGCTAATGAATTAGAATTGATCGAACGAATGAATTATCTTGATCGTGCTAATGAATTAGAATGGAACGTATGAATGAATTAGAATGGATCGTGTGAAAGAATTAGAATGGATTGTATGAATGAATTAGAATGAATTCGTACGATCCATTCTAATTCATTCATACGATCCATTCTAATTCATTCGCACAAATGTATCCATTCTAGTTCATTCGTACGATCCATTCGAATTCAATCGCACGATCCATTCTAATTCATTCATACGATCCATTCTAATTCATTCGTACGATCCATTCGAATTCATTCGCACGATCCATTCTAATTCATTCGTACGAATCCATTCTAATTTATTCGTACGATCCATTCTAATACATTCATACAATCCATTCTAATTCATTCGTAGGATCCATTCTAATTCATTCGTACAATCTATTCTATTTCATTTGTATGATCCATTCTTACTCATTCGTATGATCCATTCTAATTCATTCGGACGAATGTATCCATTCTAATTTATTCATACGATCCATTCTATATCATTCGTACGATCCGTTCTAATTCATTCGTACGATCCATTCTAATTCATTCGTCTGATCCATTCTAATTCATTCGCACGAATGTATCCATTCTAATTCATTCGTACGATCCATTCTAATTCATTTGTACGATCCATTCTAATTCATTCGTAAGATCCATTCTAATTCATTCGTACGATCCATTCTAATTCATTCGTACGATCCATTCTAATTCATTCGCACGAATGTATCCATTCAAGTTCATTCGTATGATACATTCTAATTCATTCGTACGATCCATTCTAATTCATTCGCACGATCCATTCTAATTCATTCGTACGATCCATTCTATTTCATTCATACGATCCATTCTAATTTATTCGTACGATCCATTCTAATTCAATCGTACAAATGTATCCATTCTAATTCATTCGTACGATCCATTCTAATTCATTCGCACGATCTATTCTAATTGATTCCTACGATCCATTCTAATTCTTTCACACGATCCATTCTAATTCATTCGTACGATCCATTCTAATTCATTCGCACGATCCATTCTAATTCATTCGCACGATCCATTCTAATTCATTCGCACGATCCATTCTAATTCATTCGTACGATCCATTCTAATTCATTCGCACAAATGTATCCATTCTAATTCATTCGTACGATCCATTCTAATTCATTCGCACGATCCATTCTAATTCATTCGTACGATCCATTCTAATTCATTCGCACGATCTATTCTTATTCATTCGCACAATCCATTCTAATTCATTCGCACGAATGTTTCCATTCTAATTCATTCGTACGATCCATTCTAATTCATTCGTACGATCCATTCTAATTCATTCGTATGATCCATTCTAATTCATTCGTACAATCCATTCTAATTCATTCATACAATCCATTCTAATTCATTCGTACGATCCATTCTAATTCACTCATGCAATCCATTCTAATACTTTCATACGATCCATTCTAATTCATTTGCACGAATATATCCATTCTAATTCATTCGTACGATCCATTCTAATTCCTTCGTACGATCCATTCTAATTCATTCGTACGATCTATTCTAATTCATTCGTACGATCCATTCTAATTCATTCGTACAATCCATTCTAATTCCATCGTACGATCCATTCTAATTCATTCGTATGATCCATTCTAATTCATTCGTACAATCTATTCTATTTCATTCGTACAAATGGATACATTCGTGTGAATGAATTAGAATGGATCGTACGAATGAGTAAGAATGGATCGTACGAATGAAATAGAATGGATTGCACGAATGAATTAGAATGGATCGTACGAATGAATTAGAATGGATCGTGTGAAAGAATTAGAATGGATCGTGTGAATGAATTAGAATGGATCGTACGAATGAATTAGAATGGATCGTACGAAGGAATTAGAATGGATCGTACGAATGAATTAGAATGGATCGTACGAATGAATTAGAATGGATTGTACGAAGGAATTAGAATGGATCGTACGAATGAATTAGAATGGATATATTCGTGCAAATGAATTAGAATGGATCGTATGAATGTATTAGAATAGATCGTATGAGTGAATTAGAATGGATCGTACGAATGAATTAGAATTGATCGTACGAATGAATTAGAATGGAAGTGCGAATGAATTAGAATGGATCGTACGAATGAATTAGAATGGATCGTACGAATGAACTAGAATGGATACATTCGTGCGAATGAATTAGCATAGATCGTACGAATGAATTAGAATGGATCGTACGAATGAATTAGAATGGATACATTCGTGCGAATGAATTAGAATGGATCGGACGAATGAATTAGAATGGATCGTACGAATGAATTATAATAGATCGTACGAATGAATTAGAATGGATCGTATGAATGAATTAGAATGGATACATTCGTGCGAATGAATTAGAATTGATCGTACGAATGAATTAGAATGGATCGTGCGAATGAATTAGAATGGATCGTACGAATGAATTAGAATGGATCGTATGAATGAACTAGAATGGATACATTCGTGAGAATGAATTAGAATGGATCGGACGAATGAATTAGAATGGATCGTACGAATGAATTAGAATGGATCAAATTAATGAATTAGAATGGTTACATTCATGCGAATGAATTAGAATGGATCGTACGAATGGATTAGAATGGATCGTACGAATGGATTAGAATGGATACATTCGAGCGAATGAATTATGATGGATCGTACGAATGAATTAGAATGGATCGTACGAATGGATTAGAAAGGATCCTACGAATGGATTAGAATAGATACCTTTGTGCATATGAATTAGAATGGATCGTACGAATGAATTAGAATGGATCATATTAATGAATTAGAATGGATCGTACAAATGAATTAGAATGGATATATTCGTGCACGATCCATTCTAATTCATTCGCACGAATGTATCCAATATAATTCATTCGTACGATCCATTCTAATTCATTAATATGATCCATTCTAATTCATTCGTACGATCCATTCTAACTCATATGCACAAAGGTATCCATTCTAATTCATTCGTACGATCCATTCTAATTCAGGATCGTACGAATGAATTAGAATGGATACATTCGTGCGAATGAATTAGAATTGATCGTACGAATGAATTAGAATGGATCGTGCGAATGAATTAGAATGGATCATACGAATGAATTAGAATGGATCGTACGAATGAACTAGAATGGATACATTCGTGCGAATGAATTAGAATGGATCGTACGAATGAATTAGAATGGATCGTACGAATGAATTAGAATGGATCTTACGAATGAATTAGAATGGATCATACGAATGAATTAGAATGGATCGTACGAATGAATTAGAATGGATACATTCATGCGAATGAATTAGAATGGATCGGATGAATGAATTAGAATGGATCGTACGAATGAATTAGAATGGATCAAATGAATGAATTAGAATGGTTACATTCATGCGAATGAATTAGAATGGATCATACGAATGGATTAGAATGGATCGTACAAATGGATTAGAATAGATACATTCGAGCGAATAAATTAGAATGGATCGTACGAATGAATTAGAACGGATCGTACGAATGGATTAGAATGGATCCTAGGAATGGATTAGAATGGATACCTTTGTGCATATGAATTAGAATGGATCATACGAATGAATTAGAATGGATCATATTAATGAATTAGAATGGATCGTACGAATGAATTAGAATGGATACATTCGTGCGAATGAATTAGAATGGATCGTGCGAATCAATTAGACTGGATCGTGCAAATGAATAAGAATAGATCATACGAATGAATTAGAATGGATCATACGAATTAATTAGAATGGATACATTCGTGCGAATGAATTATAATGGATTGTATGAATGAATTAGAATGGATCATACGAATGAATGAGAATGGATCATACGAATTAATTCGAATGGATCATACGAATGAATTAGAATGGATCGTACGAATGAATTAGAATGGATCGTACGAATGAATTAGAATGGATCGTACGAATGAATTAGAATGGATCGTATGAATGTATTAGAATGGATCGTATGAGTGAATTAGAATGGATCGTACGAATGAATTAGAATGGATTGTATAAATGAATTAGAATGGATCGTACGAATGAATTAGAATGGATCATACGAATTAATTAGAATGGATCATACGAATGAATGAGAATGGATCGTACGAATGAATTAGAATGGATCATACGAATGAACTAGAATGGATACATTCATGCGAATGAATTAGAATGGATCGTACGAATGAATTAGAATGGATCGTACGAATGAATTAGAATGGATCTTACGAATGAATTAGAATGGATCGTACGAATGAATTAGAATGGATTGTACGAATGAATTAGAATGGATCGTACGAATGGATTAGAATGGATCCTACGAATGGATTAGAATGGATACCTTTGTGCATATGAATTAGAATGGATCGTACGAATGAATTAGAATGGATCATATTAATGAATTAGAATGGATCGTACGAATGAATTAGAACATATACATTCGTGCGAATGAATTAGAATGGATCGTGCGAATCCATTAGACTAGATCGTGCGAATGAATAAGAATGGATCATACGAATGAATTAGAATGGATCGTACGAATTAATTAGAATGGATACATTCGTGCGAATGAATTAGAATGGATTGTATGAATGAATTAGAATGGATCGTACGAATGAATTAGAATGGATCATACGAATGAATTAGAATGGATCATACGAATGAATTAGAATGGATCGTACGAATGAATTAGAATGGATCATACGAATGAACTAGAATGGATCGTACGAATGAAATAGAATGGATCGTACGAATGA